>BSBK01007904.1:2500-338945 GCA_027943335.1 Chamaecyparis obtusa
CTAAATTAATTTTTTCTAATTATTAAAAATTTACACAAAAGTAAACAAACCTAGAATTATAAGTAAACATAAAATAAGAAATAAAAATTTAAATAGAATTTTATTAAAATTGTTACTTACTAAAACATATTTTCTATATTCTTAAAAGATCATCCTTCAAGTACTGATATTTATTCCAGTTAAACAAATTCAAAACATTGACGTCTTTTAAGCTAATTATTTCAATATTGAAATTTTCTAAGAACATAGTGTAAGAAATCATTTATCATCCTTTCACATCTCCTACAATGGATAAGTATTCTAAGTGATATCCAAGTCAGATCGACTTTGATGCAGGAGCATCCTGGGTGTAAGAGCAATCTTGCATCACCCAAAAAAAAAATTCTATTTTTATATTCAATAAGGGCTATTTTGTGTAGAGCTGCTATTTATGGAAAGTTACTATTTTTGGTAATTTTTGTATGTGCTCAGAATGATCTGATTTCTTTCTTGGAGGTTCATTTTGGTCATATAAGTCTGCCAGTAAAGTTTCATTGCCAGATCAAGTGTATATTGGAAGATATTGAAGATTTTCGGTATTGGCAGCAGGGTACAGAAACTTTGAACTCAGTTTTGAAGACTTTAGAGGCCCCGGATGAGGTCAAAAATTTGGGTGATAGGCACTTGCACTAGTCAAGCCTGTAGAGCGCTTCGTGGCATTTCTGAAATGGGGTTATAATAGCCGATCGGGTCAACTGGTGATGACTTACGGTCTTCAAAAGTTGGGCCACTGAAATGGCGAAAAAATAATTTTTTTCAAAATTTCTATTCGGGTTTCAAAGGTTATCTTGAGCTGGCTATGATGTAATAAAATGTAAAATAAAATAACTCTAAGTTTGGTCGGCCTTATTGGCTAAAATTCTGGAACCTTCCCAGGCGGTGGAAAATTGTCTATATAAGGAAGGCTGTATTATTGTCTTAGGCAGTTCAGAATAGTTCTGGGTAATAGATCTGGGTATTGATTCGAGGCTTTGTCCTACAGAATATTGTAAGGGAATGCTCATGTGGCTTTGCATATTGTAATTTTGAAATTTTGTAATTCCACATTTGTGGAGATAATAAGAAGCCAATTTTCTGTTCTTGCATATTATTGTTGTTGTTTCTCTATTTCTGTTATGTGTTTGTGGTATTAAGGGAAGCACCCTTCATCAAGTGGTATCAGAGCAGGAGTTCTTGAGTGTGTAAACAGATCGCCGACTATGAGGCAGTTTGCACCAGGACTGTGGTTAGGGTTTCAACGCCTGTCGCAAAAATGCCTCCACGAAGAGAACGTGGCGGAAGAGCTGGTGCTGTGACACTTGAGGTTAGAGAGCTACAGAGATAAGTGGGAGCATTGCAAGAAGAGATTCATAGAGACGAAAGCGAGGATGAAGCCGAAGAAGAATATCAAGAAGGAGAAGCTGAAATTGTGAACCAGGAGGAAGAAAGACTTTTTCAGGCAATTTCCAAGATTGGGAAAAGACCTAAGATTGAGGTTCATACATTTTCTGGAAATCTTAACCTAGAGGAATTGATCTACTAGATCAATGAATGTGAGGAATATTTTGAGTACGAAGATGTTGAGGATCTTGATAGGGTCAAATTTGCGAAGGCCAGATTGAAAGGTCATGCGAAGATCTGGTGGCAAGAAGTGAAATAGAAGAGGGAAAGATAAAATCACAAGATGGGATCAGATGGTGGATAAATTGAAGTGACAGTTCATTCCTATTGATTATGAGCTTGACCTACTAAAGAAAATGCAAAGTTTGAAGCAAGCAGGAAGATCTGTTCAGGAGTATACAGAGGAGTTCTATTGACTCCTCATCAGAACAGGCCATGCAGAAGTTGATAAGGAGAAAGTTGCCCGATACCTTAATGAGTTAAGGCCAAGCATTCAGGAGGAGTTGAATCTGGTTTGAATGAACAGTATTGAGGAGGCATACCAGTTTGCCCTAAGAGTAGAGGAAAAGCTAAACAAGAAGTTTGAGAGAAAACAAAATGGAAGAGGTCATGGTGGAAGATCTGGCGGACGGTCATATGGTGGCTGAAATGAAGATCCGAAAAAGAAGGATGAGGCCAGTAGTAGTCAGAATTAGAGAGGAAATAATTCCAATCGTTTCTAGGATTAGAGTAATAGAGATCAGAGAGGAAGAGGAAGAGGACAAGGATCTGGAAGTAGAGGATGTACCTGTAGAGGTTGCAGATTTTTTGAATGAGTTTCAGGATATTGTATCTGATAATGTACCTGATGGATTACCACCGGTAAGGAAGATCAGTCATAAGATGGATTTGATTCCATGAGCCAGTTTGCCAAACAAGGCAGCACACAGAATGACACCAGCAGAAAGTGAAGAGTTGAACAGACAAGTACACGAGTTATTGCAGAAGGGGTTGATTCGAGAGAGTCTGAGTCCCTGTGCTGTACCAGCGGTATTAGCACCAAAGAAGAATGGAGAGTGGAGGATGTGTACAGATTCCAGAGCAATAAACAAGATCACAATCAAGTATAGGTTTCCATTGCCACGAATGGATGATATTATGGATTTTTTGAGTGGAGCTGTGTATTTCTCAAAGATAGATCTGAAGAGTGGATATCACCAGATTCAGATCAGAGAAGGAGATGAATGGAAGACTGCCTTCAAGATAAAGGAAGGACTGTATGAGTGGTTAGTCATGCCTTTTGGGCTAACCAATGCACCGAGCACTTTCATGTAGCTCATGAACGAGGTTCTGAAAGAATTTCTGGGTATGTTTGTCATTGTTTACCTAGATGATATTTTGATTTTTAGCAAGACATTGGAGGAACATATGATGCATATTCGTATGGTGTTTGAGAAGTTGAGAGATGAGAAATTGTTGATTAATTTGAAGAAGTGCAGTTTTGTGAAGAAAGAGTTAGTGTATTTGGGATTTGTAGTCTCAGCAGAAGGTCTAAAAATGGACCCAGAGAAGGTGCAGGCTATCCTTGAATGGCCTACTCCAAGGAGTGCTACTGAGGTAAGATCTTTTCATGGTCTAGCTAGTTTTTACAGAAAGTTTATCAAAAATTTTAGCAGTATTTGTGGTCCCTTGACTGAGACAATGAGAGGGGATAGAAAAGAGTTTAAGTGGACTAAAGGGGCAGAAAAGAGTTTTCAATTGTTGAAACAAAAAATTACAGAACAACCTGTTTTAGCCCTTCCACATTTTAATAAGGTGTTTCAAGTAGATTGTGATGCTATTGGTACTGCAATAGGAGCTATTATGAGCCAAGAAGGTAAACCTGTTGCATATTTTAGTGAGAAGTTAAATGATGCCAAGAGGAAGTATTCTATTTATGATCAGGAATTTTATGCTATAGTTCAGGCATTAAAGAAGTGGAGACATTATCTTCTTCCTAAGGAGTTTGTTTTGTATACTGATCATCAAGCTTTACAATATTTGAATAGTCAAGAAAAGTTGAATCAGAGGCATTTGAAATGGGTTGAGTTTTTGCAGAGTTATACATTTGTTTTGAAATACAAGAGTGAAAAGTCTAACAGCGTTGCAGATGCTCTTAGTAGAAGGAAACTATTGCTGACAGAAATGCAGATTGAAGTGGTTGGGTTCAAGGAACTCAAGAATTTGTATCCAGAGAATCTTGATTTTGGTGAAGCTTGGAAAGCTTGTACAGAACCTGTTACTCTAGACAGGATGAAATGGTTGGATTTTATCATTCAGGATGATATGCTATTCAGAGGGAGTCAGTTGTGCATTCCCCGAAGCTCTATGAGGGAGAATCTCATCAAGGAGAAGCATAGCGGAGGATTGGCAGGACATTTTGGTCGTGATAAAACCCTTGCTTTGGTTAGTGAAAATTATTATTGGCCACAATTGCAACAAGATGTCAAGAATTTTGTACAGAGTTGCAGAGTATGTCAGATGGCGAAGGGAGTGAAGTAGAATACAGGGTTGTATCAGCCATTACCTGTACCAGAGAAGCCTTGGGAGGATATCAGTATGGACTTTGTTCTTGGTTTACCAAGGACACAGTGGGGACATGATTCAATTTTTGTAGTAGTTGACAGATTTTCAAAGATGGCACATTTCATTCCCTACAAGAAGACTAATGATGCTGTTCATGTAGCAGAATTGTTTTTCAGAGAAGTGGTGAGACTACATGGTTTGCCAAAGACCATAGTTTCAGATCGAGATACTAAGTTTGTTAGATATTTTTGGTGGACATTGTGGAAGAAGTTGAAGATAGATTTGAAGTTCAGCTCATCACATCATCCACAGACTGATGGACAGACAGAGGTGGTGAATAGAAGTTTGGGAAATTTGCTGAGATGTTTGGTTGGAGATAAGCCAACAGGATGGGATTTGATTTTACCATAGGTAGAATTTGCATACAATAATTTTATCAATAGGAGCACTGGTAAATCACCATTCTAGATTGTATATGGAAGTAGTCCAAGAAATGCATCTGAATTGAGAAAGATAGATAAAAGAGAAACAAGTAGTGCTGAAGCTGAGGATTTTGCAGAACATTTGAAGAACATCCATGAGGAGGTGAGGAAGCATATTAACAAGATGAATGCGCAGTATAAGGCTAAGGTAGATGAGAAAAGGAGGCATAAGGAATTTCAGGTTGGTGATGAAGTCATGGTTCATTTGCGGAAGGAGCAGTTTCCGGTTGGTACATATAACAAGTTGAAAATGAAGAAGTTTGGGCCATGTAAGATACTGAAGAAGCATGATTCAGGAAATGCATATGAGGTAGAATTGCCTAGTGAGCTGAATATTTCACCAATGTTTAACATTTCAGATTTGACAGAGTATCACGAAGGAGGTATTGAAGATGAGGTTGCAGTAGCACAGTGGAGTATTCCAGCAACCAGTTCAGATATCAAGGAGATTGAAGACATACTGGACAGTCGTGTTGGCAGAAGCATAAGGAACAGGACATATGAAGAGTATTTTGTCAAATGGAAAAGAATGACCTATTGAAGATTCATCATGGCTAACAAAGGAGGAGGTTAACCGTCTTGGTTTACCTCTGCACACTTGAGTCGTGGTAGGGTCACTTCTCAAATTACCCCGGGTGTCTGATGTAGGAGCATCCTACGTGTAAGAGCAATCTTGCATCACCCAAAAAAAAATATTTCTATTTTTATATTCAATAAGGGCTATTTTGTGCAGAGCTGCTATTTATGGAAAGTTACTATTTTTGGTAATTTTTGTATTTTCTTAGAATGATCCGATTTCTTTCTTGGAGGTTCATTTTGGTCATATAAGTCTGCCAGTAAAGTTTCATTGCCAGATCAAGTGTATATTGGAAGATATTGAAGATTTTCGGTATTGGCAGCAGGGTACAGAAACTTTGAACTCAGTTTTCAAGGCTTTAGAGGCCTCGGATGAGGTCAAAAATTTGGGTGACAAGCACTTGCACTAGTCAAGCCTATAGAGCGCTTCGTGGCATTTCCGAAATGGGGTTATAATAGCCGATCAGGTTAACTGGTGATGACTTATGGTCTTCGGAAGTTGGGCCATCTGAAATGGCGGAAAAATAATTTTCTTCAAAATTTTTGTTCGGGTTTCAAAGGTTATCTTGAGCCGGCTATGATGTAATAAAATGTAAAATAAAATAATTCTAAGTTTGGTCGGCCTTATTGGCTAAAATTCTGGAACCTTCCCAAGTGGTAGAAAATTGCCTATATAAGGAAGGTTGTATTATTGTCTTAGGCAGTTCAGAATAGCTCTGGGTAGTAGATCTGGGTATTGATTCGAGGCTTTGTCCTATAGAATATTGTAAGGGAATGCCCATGTGGCTTTGCATATTGTAATTCTAAAATTTTGTAATTCCACATTTGTGGAGATAATAAGAAGCCAATTTTCTGTTCTTGCATATTATTGTTGTTGTTTCTCTATTTCTGTTATGTGTTTGTTGTATTAAGGGAAGCACCCTTCATTAGACTTGTACCCAATCAACGAGTCAACACTGTAAGTCAGGTCTTTAAAGTCGACTGAGATCTGGGCATGCCAGACAAAAGAGTTGGATATAATTCCATCTGAGTAGAGGAAGACATGATGAAAATGAATAGCAACACAAAAGTCCTTTGGATACATTCAGCACAGAACTATTTCGATAATATTATCACCTGAGCTGTAATCTGCATTATCTTTTCTATTTTGTTTCATTAAAATATTTAAGGAAATTATAAAATATACCTTAATTGACTAAAAGATGAAAAATATGGCATCCATTTAAATATATGAAATAATATAAAAAACATTGACGACGGATTTCTTTTATAGATATGAAATTAATATTTTGGGTTCAAACATACAATTTATCCTAAAAGGAAGATAGGGCGGTGCAAAAGAAATATGTATTAAGGTTTTTTAAATAGAATTATTTTAAAAATATTTGAAAATGTAAGAGTAAGTGTTATTTTGTTCTATTTTTAATTTCTTAATTTATAAGTTTCATGAAATAATATTCAAATAAGTAAAATTAATAAAATGTTAGTTTAATATATATATTTAAAGTTAAAAGAAATTATTATATTTTTAGTTATTTAGTTTTTTATTATCAAGAGAAAAATGTATGCTTTGCATTTTTCATTTTAATGTTATTAGTATGTATAGTATTTTATTGTATGTTTTCAATTTATATAAACAGATTTATATATAAAAGCAGCCTTCCATTAATTTATATCGATTGTCATTTATTTGAAAGAGGACCTCTATAAATTCTACAAAGTGTTTTTGTCAAAGAAGTCCATCTATTCCAATAACTAGGAGACAATATAATTATTTCTAGAAGAAAAAATGAAAGCATATTAAGATGAACCTAATTGCTCCCCTTAATATATACTATAAGAGTATGAAAAAATTAATTGATAAAAAAGGTAAACATGTGGCGCAAGAAAAGATAAAACTTGGAGAAATTGAAGTTCATGAAGGAAATTTTACCTAAAAAAAACTTACTTATATTTGCAATATACATATGTTGTATATTATTGTCATTGATATTTAACTTGTAGAGAGATTGTTAGTTTTGTTATCATTGATGTCAAACATGTTTGGACGATGTCAAACTTGATTATAGATGTATCATCAAGATGATTGATCCCTTTTTTGGAATGATGAAGTGATAGCCAAGTAATTGTATAAGATTTTAGCTAAGCACAACTATTCTGGCAGATAATGTGACTAATAGACTATCAATTTTGTTTTGCATTATAACATTCTGGCCTATGGTTCTAATATATCATTTATGGATATATAAATCAAATATATTTTAGGTTAATACTCCCCACAAAAGAAATGGTAAACTCCTAACTATCATTCTTTGCATTCCTTTGTCTTTGATTATTTTTTTATGTTCACATGATGGAATATTGTGAATCTCAGGTGCCATAGTGATCTACATGTTGATTTGAGAAGTTCTTCAATAGATTTCATTACTAGTTCTATCTTTTGGAGTTGAGGTAAATGGTTTGGGACCATGTGGTAGTGTATAATGATAAAGGGAATGATTTGTGAGTTACTAGATGGTATGCCGACATGGTTTGATACTTTACATGTTTTGGTTTTCTTCTCCAAGGAATTAGATATATAATTTTTGACTGATTGTTTATATTCTACATGTTTCATCTAATTAGGATAACCTAGTTGATGTAATTGAATGTTGCAAAGGATATATATGTGATCAAATCATTTTGTGTGATGCATGAGTTTCATAAGTTGGTGTATATGTTGTCTGATATAAGTGTGAATGTTCGCAAGTGTAGATGATAAATGATGAAGTCATTTTTAGTGTATGTGTTACAAGTGTGATACAAGTGTAGGCTAAATGGATTTTTTGAATCGAAATCCATACACTAAAACTTATAATTGATGGACTTTTCCACCTTCTATGGATGATACACCTTTTGTGGTCTTGTCACTTTATCACCCTCCACCTTTGTTTCATACATTGCACATACTCTATTAAGCATTAGAAAATGATTCACCTTTGGTGGACATGTCATTCCACCTTAGGAGGGTGGCAAGTTGTCCTACGCGATCATTCAATCTAATACATTTAATTCCAATTGAGTCATCCAATCTAGTTAATCCATCCATCGTATTGCATTATTGGCGTGACTACAATTTATTATTATCATATTAGTTTTCTCTTGTTAATGTTCCCTACATTGCCTCTAGATCATGGGTGGCTAAATTCATAGAAAAATATTACATGGTACTAAAGTTATTATAGTAGGTCACTGTTTATTCTTTTGAGATAATTTTAGTGAATTTTGGGGGTCCTCTTTGTGGCTTTCCTTTGCATAAAAATTGAGATCTTACTAGTCTAAATAAGAGCTTGGCATCATATTGAGGAGGTCCAAAAACCCTAAGATCAACCTGTGTTTCATCCAAATTGAATGTTGGAGGAAAATTCTATAGTCATTTGAAGTTGGGAGGTACAACAATGATTTAATCATCTTAATTACATAGACAATTTTCAAACAACAATATCTTAACCATCCAAACTACTTTCTGTTGTGATATTGTTAAAATATTTGCTTGAGGGATTTGTATCATATATTTGAGAGATGTGTTTTCATTTCTATCAAAATATTTCTTTATTGTGATAAAATTGTTGATAAGTTGCATGAATGTTTAGTGTACTGATTAGGTTGGTGAGGCTATTGTGTTGTAGATCTGATGATGTGAAGTTATAGATGGATTGAGTGTTGTTTGTACTTCATGTATGTCAAGTTATAGGTGTTTGCAATATGATTTGAGTTAGTTATGGATGATTTATCAAAGAGTGGTGTTTTTATGTTTTGAAAGTGTTCACTTGGGAAGAAACAGCATGACAATATTTGGATCGGTGTGATAGTATTTCAAGATGTGAAGGATATGACATGTTTAGGACTTGGAATTGTGTCATTAATATGATTAGTTGATTAATTTGAGAATCACAAAATATGTCTATGGAGTGATAGAGTTTATTGATTTTTGTTCTTGATAACACTGAAGAGATAGTTATGAATCATGAGACAGAGGTGTTGCTAACATTTCAAAGGTATTTAATGTTTCTTTTTTATGTGTGAATTTTTTGAGTGTATTAAAGGATTTTTTAGAAGCATGTTAATGTTTTTAACATTCTTGGCTGACATGGTTGGTATAACATGTTGCGATGGATCATGGTGTAATTTATAGAGATGCTACATGTTTGAGGATGTTATTATGGATCATTTATATCTCAAGTAGTCAACATTAAATGGATAGTATTGTACATTCAACTATAATTTTTCTTAATATTTTTTAATTAGGTGTTTGGCTGACCTTGTAGAAATAAGTTGATGAAATGTATAAAAGAATGTAATCATTTGTAAGTGCAAATAAATGTGTGTGGTGAATATGGTGTATTAATGACTATGTGAAGAGGTGTGAGTGGAATTTTCAATTGAGGAAGAGATTTGATGTACTTTATTAGAGTTTTATTGGCATGTTAGAGATGCTATCAGTTAGTTCATAATTAGTGGACTATTATCTATAACTTATATTATTTCCAAGTTTATCTATAAGGCATTAAGCTCTAGGCAGTGTGCCTCAATGCATGTGCATTCCCCTTGTATTATCTTTAATAGGGGGTTGATCCCACAAAGCTATATCCCACTGTTGAGAATGAATAAAAATCACACAACTATTTTTTTTTCATTTTGATCCCTTCTAGGGAATGGGGGTGTTTGTGCAAAGGGTTAAAACCCATTCATGTGAAGTAGATGAAATGGGGGGTTTTTCTCAAACTAAGCCCAATTGTAGAGAACCTTGTTAAGAAATGAAAAAAAAATAATTTGCACAAATATTCCATTAGGGGTTCAGTGGAAGAGGTATTCTAGTGAACCACCTAAATTTGGCCTTCCTCTGCAAAGACAACAAATTTTTGCAAACATATTCCCTTTGAAGGTCTCAATCAAGGATAATTTTTTTAAAAAAAAATTAGAAACCCAAATACAATAGGATGCTACTCAAAACAAGCTTTCCAATTATTACGATTTTAATATATATTGAGTTCATTGTGACTTTTTATTTTTAGTTTTATTAAACATAAGTTATCTGACCATCGAGAAACTTTTTTGTTTGATGCTTATGGAAAATAGTAAATAAGGGTAAAAAATTATGAAAAATATCTAGGAATTAGGTATTTAAACTAGCTTTATAATAAATAAAATTAAAAAAATAAATTTTAATATATATATATATATATATATATATATCGATCAAGTTAGAGCCATCAAAATGAACCTATGTCCAAATTATAGATAACATCACTTCATAACTCAATAAACTATAAAATATTGAGCCAAATTAAACAAAACCAATTGGATGCCCTAACTATTGGTGTTACAAACCTAAATTTGAAAGAATTAAAATTTGATCATTTCAAGAAAAACAATAATGCTTAAAAATGTTTGCAAGTGGCCAAGGATGTTAGCATATATGTTTTCATTTATGGCAACAATACTTATTGTTATGGTCACTTGGATTACAATTCAGTTTTGGGTATCTAGTCTTAGAAAAATGACTAACTGCACAAGCAGTCTCCTAGATATAGTTGCATAGTTTTCCCTAGTAAGCATATAGTATATGGTGATTTAAGTCATGTGCACTTAAATGAAGATAGTATGGAGTGTTACAGTATAGCTTCAATTATGGTTTCTTGTATTTTGGAGTTTTCTAGATAGAGTTATGTGTTTATGGTATGCGAGTACACTATAACAATATAATAGAAAAGATAAAAGGTCACAATGATTGAAGGAGTAATGTGTGGATTCCAGTAGTGCTATTTTGGATTTAGGTGGGGTCTGATCCCATATTTATGGATGCGTGATATCCTATGGTGTATTTTCTCTTGGGTTATCTATTGGACACATTTGGTGATGCATTTATGAGTTGAATGGACATATTATGGATTGGGTATATAAGTAGAGATGTTTTTAGATGCAAATATTGTAGTTGTGTGTGTATACATTGTGATGTCAAAATAATATAGAGGGTATACAATCTGTAATTAGAACTAATTAAGTGTAGAAGATGCTTGTATGGGTGGTTGCAAGAAGTTGAGTCCCACTTTTGGGCAAAAAGTGGAAGTGTTTTCCATGTTTTTTCAAAAAAATTGTCAATTGATGTCCAAATTTGAGGCACTTAAAGATTGAATCTCTAAAAACTATAGCAATATAAAATTTAGTGCTTGGAGTCTACTTTTCAAATATATAATTTATTTCAATACCCACATTGTATAAATTGAGTTTTAGTAGCCATGTTTAAAAGCCACTTTTTCAAAATGGTTGTTTGAGGACCACACCACACGTGTATGACCACCCTTTTTTGAAGTAAATAAATGTATTTTTGTGAGTCCTTTTGGGGAAAGGTACCTAAAATACTAAAGATTGATGACAATATTTTATCTTTTTTGTATTGAATATTTTTTCATTAATTTCTAATTGATGATAAAGGATATTTTTGAAACCTCTAGTGTACGACAACTATAATTTGATTATAACTCCACTTTTTTCAATTTTTTTTTAATTTGAAGGAAATTCTATATAGATTGATGTCATATAACTCATGTTTCAAAAAATGTAAAATAAAAAAAGATATTACAATTTTAGTTAGCCTTAGTATTTCAAGTTTATGTACACAACATTGGCTTAATTAATATTGTAAAAATATTAAAATTTCTCATATCACTATAAAATTTATATTTTTAGAATTTTTAAAATAAGATTTAAAATGGGTTTTCATTTCATTGAAAAAATCATTCCGAAAGGTGCCCCAAAAATTATGGCAAGGCATAAATTTTATATTGTAATGCCTTAGCCATATTTTTGTAGGCCCAAGCATAGGCTTGGTCCAACAAAGCCTATCTCTAACAAAAAACCAAGGTAGTGGGTATGGTTCCCAATCATAGTTTTACAAAATGGGCACGTGTTTCATTTACATAATGGGTGCACATTTTTTAAAGAGTTGTTGCAACCAAAAAATAGGATTGTGGGCCTGATCTCAACAATTGACAAGTATTCAATCATTTTTTTGAATGATTTGTAGTACAAACATAATAAATTTATCAACATTCTCTGTTTTGTCTTTTTTTGGATCTGACATGAAGAGAATCATTTGAATTCAAATTTTGGCACAAACACAGGATCAAAGAAACATAAAAAGAGGCTAAGGAAGCTTTTGACAACTATGAAGGTTACTACAAATAGAGAGGAGACAAAATGATAACAAGAAAGAAGAGAAAGAATTCAGAAAATGAATAATGTTGGAGCATCGAGTTCAACAATTGTTTTATAAGAGGAGAACAATGAAGACCCATGATGGATGCAGAGGTTGAAAAATAAAATTTAGATGCATGTTCTAATCTTATATTGGATACAAGTATGTCTTCACAACCAAATGTAACTTATTCTGATAAATAAGTCCATCATTTGCTAGAAGCAGGTTACAATATAAATTATCTACATTTTATTCCTGAAAATAGTGTAATAAATTTTATTAAACATCAAAATCCACAAACTAGTAATGTTAATCATAATGGTAAAGGAACTAAAAGTCAAACCCTAATTGAAAGTGAAATTCAAACACCGATTCAAATTGAAATCAACAATGTGGATGTAGACATCGAAACACCAATTGAGAAAGAAACTCCTTTGAATAATAATAAAATGAATGAACAATTTCAAATAAAAAGTGATGTGCTAGACAATCTACATGGTTTGGTTTCATGGAGACAGATTAGGGCACACATGACTAGATTGTTTAGACATTTTTTTTATAATAAGAAATTTTGATTTCAATGTCAACTAATGTTACAATTAATTAAAATATCTAAAATGTGAAAAGTGATGAAGAGATTAGGCATTTATGTGAAATCCAAGAAGAAGGATGAGTATCTAAAACAATTTGTATCAACTGTTGATAGTCCCTTTTACACAATCGAAAAGAAAAGTCATTCTAAAGATAGTAATGTGACACAATGAACAATAACAACAGCTTTACTAAATAAAACTACTACTTATAAAATAATGATTTCAAACATAAGTGGATATCTTAATATTCATCGTAAAACTTTAACAAGATCTATAAAGAGAAGAGTTAACTTTGAAAGCAATTGACACAAAGTGAGGGTGGCTAAAGGTAGAATTGGAGTTAATTGAGACTGCTTAAACCCACAAACATGCCCTGTGAAGAGTTACACATGAAAGAAATATAAAAACCACATGAAAGTAGTGAAAAAAAAATGGATATGAGACAAGCAACTAGCCGCAACACTGGTGCAATTATATTAGATCTTTCAACATGCCTGGCTATGAGGCCTTCCGGGTTTTAGCCTTATACAATGAGAATTATGAATTCAAAGTCTTGGCTCATACATTTCTTCTGTTCAATTATGTATCTACTCAACTACCTCCTTCACACTATCTAGGACTATCCACTAAATAACCTAAGCTCCAAATATATAGCCAGCAAAGCCACAAGTCAGCCTATTAGGCATTTAATTACAATATAGGTCCACTTAGGAGGAGAAACCAAAACTAAAGCTAGAAATAACAAAACACGATGCAAATTTGCATTTAGGTCCACACATGATCCAAGAATAGATCCCCAACCATGCACTATCCAATTTTCATATACAAAACCGTGCAAGCCAAAATACCACACATTTCATGAGTGAAACTAGCAGAAAAATTGATGCCCAAGGAAAATTGTGATAACTTTTAGATTGAAAGGAATTAGGACATGTGCCCTTAGGAGAATGCTCCAAATTAGATCCAAATCACTACATTAACTTCACAAGGAAAGAAACCAATAGCAACAATGGTGACAAAACAAACATAAGATTGGTACAGAAAATAGGAAATATTTTTGGTGATGCAAGATTGCTCAAGACCTAAGATGCTCTTGCATCAGACACCTGGGGTAACAAAAGAAATGATGTACACATGAGGCACTGCTCATATTATGACCTAAATCATAAAGATCCAACCTAGCTTGTGTAATCCATGAACTGTCTTCAACTAGTTTGTCTTTACACTAAACTAGGTATTCCATGTAGTCTTTTCCTCTTGTACTCTTGCTCACTCTGCTATTCAAGATCTTATCAATGTTGTCTATGTCCTTCTTAGGATAATCCAAATCATCTCACATCTCATCATTTGATTCAAAGTACTCAAAGATATAAAAAAATATTGAATATAGGTGATACATCCATGTCCTCTCGAAATTCCACTTCATAAGCATTTCCACTATCAAACTTCTTCAGAATATTAGAAGGTCCAAATTTCTTCATTTTCAACTTGTTGTAGGTACCAAATGGAAATCTATTCTTGTTCAAATGAATCATAACCTCATCTCTAACTTCAAAATATTTATGTCTCCTTCTCTTATATTCTCTCTATTTATATTTTAGATTACTATCCTTCAAATTCTTTTTAACAAAAATCATGAAAAGTTCTCATGTATACTACAAAATCCTCAGCTTTAGTAGTTCTTCTGGTCTCAATAGGTAAATCTCTTAGCTATGTGGTCCCCTTAGGATGAAATCTAGTAACAATCTCAAATGGTTTCCTCTTAGTACTTCTATTCACAGAATTATTATACGCAAACTTTGCTTGTGCCAAAACTAAATCCCAATTAGTAGGCTTATCTCCAACTAAACAACTCAACAAGTTTCCCAAACTTTTGTTCACAAATTCAGTCTATCCATATGTCTGAGGGTGAAATGTAGAACTAAAATTCAATTCAATATTCATCTATTTCCAAAGTGCTCTCCAAAATTAGCCAGTAAAATTAGTATCTCTGTCTAGACCAATAGATTTATGAAGCCCATGCAATCTTACCACCTCCTTGAAAAATAATTCAGCTACATGCAATGCATCAGATGTCTTCTTACAAGGTATGACATGAGCCATTTTAGAAAATCTGTCAACCACTACCAAAATAGAATCATTACCTCTTTGAGTTCTAGGAAATCCAAGAACAAAATCCATACTACATCTTCCAAAGGTCTATCAGGTATAGGCAAAGGTGTATACAATCCAAAATTTTGACTAGTTCCTATTACTATTTGGAAAATTTTGCAACCTCTAACCATTCCCTGTACATCTCTAAAAATCTATGGCCAAAAGCATCTCTCTAAAATTAGTTTCACATTCTTATCAATCCCAAAATGTCCAAAAAGTCCACCACTATGTTTCAGCTTTATTATGTTCTCTCTCATACATCCTCTAGGTATGCATAAATGAACTCCTTTAAACAAAATGTCTTCTTGACATAAATAATCATTCCACTTATCACTCACAGTTTGCTCCATATAATATTTCCAACATTCTATGAAATCAATGTCAGTCTCTTAGAAACACTTAAAATCATCAAAACCAAGTACCTCAACCCTAATTTATATCAGCAAACTTCTTCTTCAGCTTAAGGCATCAACTGTTGGAAATTGCAATTGAAACAATTGTTGTATTGTCATTGATGTCAAATCTTAACTGGTAAGACTATTGCTACTTAGGAAAGTACTATATCTATTTGAGTGTTGTTGAGGGGCTAAGCAAGGTTGGTAACAATAGCACCTAAGGAAAGGTTGAGTTATCTTGATACTACAAAGTGTACTTGACTATGTTGCACAATGATGAGATAATGTATTGTTTATCTTCATAAGACTGAAGACTAAACTGGTAGGCTTAACCAAACAAAGAATGGAAAAATAATGTATAAGCCGAGTAATGTTAGTGTCGACCGAGTCAATATATGCCGAGAAAAATTATAGCGTCCACTGAACAACAATTAATTGCCAAGCAAGATAGTGTAAGCCAAGGAAACAGTTTTAGTAATGACTGAGCTTTCTACATGAAGACTGAGTGGACAATCATAGTATTGATCGAGCATTAGCAATTTTATATTTCAAGAGAATTTAATTTTAAAGCCAACATTGTTGAATTCTTGGATTATGTAAAACAAGTTGACTTTATTTATTGATTGTTTGGAAGCATTAAATGCACTGTAAAGAGTTGTATTGTAAATCTTTAAGAGATTTGAGATGATTCTAGAAAAGGAGCCGAAGAAGATGAAGCGGGTAGATTCAATGAATCTGACCTAACCCTAAGATCTATAAATGAGATTGAGCAGAAAAACATGAGTTAACCTAATTGAGGAAAATATAAGGGAACATGAGCATTTTGATATGCATGTACATGGAGAACAGAGAATGCTAGAAGAGGAAAGTTTTATTGACTGAATAAGCAGAAAAGGCTGAAGGAGAATTGTGGTGATTGCTTGAAGAAAAGTTCCAAGTAGATCAGAGATGGAAATGGAAAAGTTTCAAAGTTATTAAACTAGCATTAGTGTAAGGAATCATATCTGATATTTGCAAAGTGAGTTGTATATTTTTCATATAATACTATTGCTACTTTCTAACCATTGTAACAATCAAAATCCTTTTAACAGAGGTTGACCTAACAGTCATATGTTAAATCCTTTGAACAAGGTTGCATTCTAATGGAGTGTATGTAAGTCCTATGAATAGGCTCACTTTTAATAGGGTGATTGAAATCCTTTAACCGGGTCACACCTGATAGTGTGTATTGTAACCTTTGATAGGGTTGGATTTTTACTAAGCTTACTTCAAAAGAGTGAAAATAATAGTAGCATGTTACAAAGTGGATTTTCTCAAAATGGGTTTCCACTATAAATCCTAGTGTTAATACTTGTGTGAATGTTTTGATTTGAACATTACTATGTTTTGCAAGTTAAGTTATAGCTGGGTAGTGGACTGCATTGTTAGATGTTTCTATTATTGTATTAGTGATGACCAAGTTTGTTTTGGTTATTGGATCTGATTTAAGGATAAGCTTTTTAGATTGTTTTATACATCAGGACCTGAGAACAACTGATTCACCCCCCCCCCCCCCCCCACTCTCCATCATTCTAAATCATATTAACAATTGGTATCAGAGCTTTGTTGCTTATTATTAGTGTTGATAGAAATGAACTTTAAAAGGGCTTGAAGAAAATGATCAAGATGTATAAGAAGGAGGTACCGAAGCTAAACAAGGAAAACTTCCCTGCATGGCAAAGCTTGATGAAGCTACATCTAGCTGGTATTGGTGACTCTGCAAAGTACAACATTAAGAACACCTATGTCTCACCTATCGCACCTTTGACTACTAAAGAAATGAGAGCTAAGCAAGAACATAATCAGGTAATGCTAGAAATTTCATCTACGCTAAGCTATCCATAATTTGAGGACATTAAGGACTGTACAACTACTAAGGATATGTGGGACACTCTTGCAAGGATCTATGGTGGTGACTTGAATGTGCTAAAAGAAAAGGTCAGGAGTCTTAGAGGTAAGTTTGATGAAATGAGAATGCAAGAAGGTGAAAACATTGCACAATATTGTGGTAGAATAAAAGAAGTTGTGAATGCTATTAGAGGAGAAAATGGGGCTATTGATGATGAAACTATAATTGGGAAAGTACTAAGAACCCTGTGTCCTATATATTCTATTAAGATCTCAGCTATTCAGGAATCTAGATGTAACTCTACAAATGTGCTTACTTTGGAAAGTTTGGTTAGTAAGCTGACTGCTTTTGAACTCTCTAAGTATGATAATTTCACTATTGGAAGAATTGGAAATGTTGAATTTTCTTTCAAGTCACAACTAGTTCTAAACAAGCTAAAGAAAGAAAAAGAAAGATGCATTAGTGAAAGTCAAAGTGAAAGTGATAGTGAAAGTGATAGTGACACTTCTGATGAAGACCTAGAAGATCTAGAAGCTCTCGTGGCTAGAAGACTGGGAAGGAGAAAAGGAAAGTATAAAGGTAAACTCCCTATTATATGTTTTGCATGTAATAAAGTTGGTCATATAGTTGCTAGATGTCCTGATAGGAAGGATAAAGATGATGAAAGGAAAAGAAGACACAAAGACAAAAAATATGACAGAAGCTATCGATGGAACAAAGACTACAAAGGAAAAGGTAAGAAATCTTGTTATATTGCTGAAAAAGAAACTGACACTGATAGTGATGATTTTGAAATTGAGGTAGTCTATATTGCAATGAAAGATGAATCTGATGAGGATGAGAAAATTGCATTGATATCCTATGTGAACAAGAATGATAAATGGATTATTGACAGTGGTTGTTCACATCACATGACTAGTGACAAAAATAAGTTTGAGACCTTACATCATTATAGAGGTAAAAGTGTAAAATTTGGTAATGATACACCATGTCCTGTTAGAGGAAAAGGTTTGATTAAACTAACTGATTAGATATCTTGTGAAAATGTATATTGGGTTGAAGGTCTTAATTACAATCTATTAAGTGTTGCTCAGCTTAAAAAAACTAGTTACCGAGTGGAATTTCATCACAAGCAAGCTAAAATATTTAATGCTATTGGAGAACTGATTGGAAGTGGAGATCAGACTAGAGGTAATTTTTTCTATCTTGACCTATCTGAAGAAACATGATGTTTAATTCCACGACTTGATGACATTTGGTTATGGCATAAAAGGTTGTGTCATGTTAACTTTGACAATCTGATAGAGATAAGTAAGAAGAAAAAGGTAAGAGGTCTACCTAGATTGAAGAAACATGAGAATGTTATGTGCAAGGAATGCCAGTTAGGAAAAATGACAAAGTCAAGTTTCAAGAGCAAATCCTTTACTTCTGAAAACATTTTAGATTTGGTTTATACTGACCTTTGTGGACCTATGGGTGTACAAAGTTACTGTGGTGCTAGATACTTTATCTTATTTTTTGATGATCATATTAGGATGATGCATGTAATGTTTCTAAAAGAAAAAATTAAAGCTTTTCAATTCTTTAAGTGGTATTTGGCTAAGGTTGAAAAGGAGACATGTAGGAACCTGAAATATCTTAGATCTGACTGAGGTGGAGAATTTACATCAAATGAATTTAATCTATTTTGCAATGATAGAGGAATTAAAAGATAGATGTATGCACCTAGAACACCTCCACAAAATGGTATAGTAGAAAGAAGAAATAGATCTATCTTGGATTGTGTAAGGAAACTGATGATTGAAAAGAATGTGGCACAAAAATATTGGAAAGAAGCTATAAGCACTGCTATCTACACTCTTAACTGGGTACAAATTAAGAAAGGTACAAATTTGACACCCTATGAATTATGGCATGGGCATGCACAAAGAGTTAAATACTCTAGAATCTTTGGAAGCAAGTGCTATATATTAAAAGACACTAGGAATAGAAAGTTTGATGCTAAGAGTGATGAAGGAATATTCATAGGGTACTCCACAAAAAGTAAAGCTTATAAGTGTTTGAACTCTAACATTAACAAAATTGTGGAAAGTGTGAATGTCAAAATTGATGAGTATCCAGAAAGAAATGAAGCTGACAACAAAAGAGAGCCAGAAGATTATAGATCTTTTGTGTACATTGAGGAAGAAGAAGAAAGTAATAGACTTGCACTTGATGCCAAGTCTTGAGTAAGCAATGTCGAGCGATAGACAAAAGTTGTCAAGCATTAGGAAAACAGTGCCGAGAGAGAACAAGAACATGTCAAGCTACAAGAAAATGTTGTTGAGTATGAGGAAGAGGTTTCTGAGCATTCTGAAGTTGAATCTGACAATCTTGTTGAGGAGCATGATGAAATAGAGGAGAGAACGTCTGAACCTATTTTGGAAAAATATGTAAGAAGACATCATAGGCCTGAACAGATAATTGGAGACAAAAATATTGGAATCTAGACTAGAAGTAAGACTAAGGATCCAACATGTCTATTGTGTGAATTTGAACCAAAGACAACTAGAGAAGCATTGGAGAATGAAGAATGGATACAAGTAATGAATGAAGAAAATGACCAGATTGAGAAGAATGATACTTGGACTCTGGTGCTGAGACCTAAATTTTTTTTTTATAGGAACAAAGTGGGTGTTTCAGAATAAGATGAATGAAAATGGTGAAATCACTAGGAACAAAGCTAGGCTGGTATGCAAAGGCTATGCACAAGAAGAAGGAATAGATTATGGGGAGACATTTGCCCCTATAGCTAGATTGGAAGGAGTAAGAACTCTACTTGCATATGCTCCTTATAAAGATTTCAAGGTATATCAAATGGATGTCAAGTCTGCATTTTTTAATGGCATACTAGAAGAAGAAGTTTACATAGAACAACCAAAAGGTTTTATTGATCCAAACAGAAGACACATGGTGTCCAAACTGAACAAAGCATTATATGGATTGAAGCAAGCTCCCAGAGCATGGTGTGAGAGGTTTCACAACTATTTGATATAGATTGGATTTTCAAGAAAAAATGACACAAGTAATCTGTACATGAAGGATGAAGAAGGTAAAGGTATCCTGTTAGCAAAAATTTTTGTGGATGACATTATTTTTGGTGGACAAGATGCATTATGTAAAAGTTTCTCAAATGAAATGAAAACTGAATTTGAAATGAGTATGTTTGGTGAGATCAAATTCTTTGTTGGTTTACAAGTATATCAGAGGAAGAATGGAATTTTCATTACACAATCTAAGTATGTTAATGAAATACTAAAAACTTTTGGGATGGAAGATGCTAAACCAGTGGGAACTCCCATGGTTACTGGACAAAAGTTATCTAAGAATGATGATGCTACAAAAGTGAATCAAATTCTATACAGATCCATGATTGGAAAATTGTAGTATGTTGTACATAGCAGACCAGATATTGCATTAGTTGTTGGGATTGTGGCAAGATTCTCTACCAATCCTAAGGAAACACACATGATGGATGTGAAAAGAATTATGAGATACTTGAAAGGAACTACTTACTATGGTCTATATTATAAGAAGGATGACAAATTTGAACTTAGAGTTTATACAGATGCTGATTGGGTAGGAAATGTACATGACAGAAAGAGTACTAGTGGTGGAGCTTTCTTTCTTGGATAGAGATTAGTCTCCTAGACAAGCAAGAAACAAAATTGCATTTCCCAATCTACTACTAAGGCTGAGTATGTTGCTGGTGCAGTAAACTATTCAAACTTGTTATGGATAAAACAATTGTTGATAGGCATGAAAGAAGAAATCACTGAACCTATTGTTATTTTCTATGACAACACAAGTGCTATCAATATTTCTAAGAATCCAGTGATGCACACTAAGACCAAGCACATTGCAATCAAGTATCACTACTTGAGAGAATTAGTACAAGACAAAGAAGTCTGAATCAAATATGTGAATGCAAAAGAAAAATTAGTAGACATATTCACTAAAGCTTTACCCAGAGAAGCTCATGAGTATTTGAGAATTCAACTAGGGGTTCTTCCCCTAACTGAGGCTGCCTAGACAAGCTAGGAGCACTGCATCAAATATGCTACAGCAGAAAATTTGACAAATTGATGCAGAAGATTGTCACACTTTAGGGCTGGCCTAGAGTTGTGAAAAGAAGAAAAGATAAGGAATCAATCATAAGCAAGATGACAGAGGGAGAAACACTGAGCTGCATAGATATTATCTACATCTGATGGATGTATGTTTTAGTTTCTACTTTGGCATTTTTGTCAAAGAGGGAGATGAACTGATATGATAACACATGATATTGAAAGATCTGAGGAATATGAACTAATGAAACTAAAGATACAGATTAAGGTTGATGAACTAAAATGAAGAATCAGGATAGAGGGAGATCCGAATACTTCTGATGGTCACAGAAGTGAGGCTCATAGGATTCTAAATCAGGATGAAGCTAAGAATATTATAAAATGATTCTCTGATGAACAGATAAGTTTTTGGATAGGTTGGTAATCCATGTGTTATTTAGGTGATATCATATGGTGTTTCCATCAATGCCAAAGAGGGAGATTGTTGGAAACTACAATTGAAATAATTGTTGTATTGTCATTGATATCAAACCTTAACTGGTAAGACTGCTACTACTTAAGAAAGTACTATATCTATTTGAGTGTTACTGAGGGGCTAAGAAAGGTTGGTAACAATAGCACCTAAGGAAAGGTTGAGTTATCTTGATACTACAGACTGTACTTGACTATGTTGCACAATGATGAGATAATGTATTATTTATCTTACTAAGACTGAAGACTAAAATAGTAGGCTTAACCGAGAAAAGAATGGAAAAATCATGTTTAAGCCAAGTAATGTTAGTTTCAACCAAGTCAATATATGCCAAGCAAAATTATAGTGTCGACCGAACAACAGTTAATTGCCAAGGAAGATAGTGTAAGCTGAGGAAACTATTTTAGTAATGACCAAGCTTTCTACATGAAGACTGAGTGGACAATCATAGTATTGACCGAGCATCAACAATTTTATATTTCAAGAGAATTTAATTTTGGAGCTGACAATGTTGAATTCTTGGATTATGTAAAACCTATTGACTTTATTTATTGATTGTTTGGAAGCATTAAATGCACTATAAAATGTTTTATTGTAAATCTTTAAGAGATTTGAGATGATTCTAGAAAAGAAGCAGAAGAAGATGAAATGGGTAGATACAATGAATCTGACCTAACCCTAACATCTATGAATGAGATTGAGTGGAAAAAGATGATTTAACCTAATTGAGGAAAATATAAGGGAACCTAAGCATTTTGATATGCATGTACATGGAGAACAGAGAATGCTGGAAGAGGAAAGTTTTATTCACTAAATAAGCAGAAAAGGCTGAAGGAGAATTGTGGTGATTGCTTGTAGAAAAGTTCTGAGTAGATCAAAGATGGAAATGGAAAAGTTTCAAAGTCAATAAATGAGCATTACTGTATGGAATTAGATCTGATATTTGCAAAGTGAGTTGTATATTTTTCAGATAATACTGCTACTACTTTCTAACCATTATAACAGTCAAAATCCTTTTAACAGAGGTTGACCTAACAGTCATATGTTAAATCCTTTGAACAAGGTTGCATTCTAATGGAGTGTATGTAAGTCCTATGACTAGGATCACTTTTAACAGGGTGATGGAAATCCTTTAACTGGGTCACACCTAATTGTGTGTATTGTAACCTTTCAAGGGTTGGCTTTTTATTGAGCTCACTTTAGTAGAGTGAAAATAATAGTAGCATGTTACAAAGTGGTTTTTCCCAAATTGGGTTTCCACTATAAATCTTGGTGTTAATACTTGTGTGAATGTTTTTATTTGAACATTACTATGTTTTGCAAGTTAAGTTACAGTTGGGTAATGGACTGCATTGTTAGATATTTCTATTATTGAATCAGCGATGGCTAAGTTTGTTTTGGTTTCTTGGATCTAATTTAAGGATAAGTTTTTGAGATTGTTTTATACATCAGGACTTGAGAACAACCGATTCACCCCTCCTCTCTATTTTTCTAAATCATATTAACATCAACAACTTTATTTGACTGTCCACTTTTATGCTTCAATGAAAATAAAAAATTATGAGCTCAACCCACTTCATATGTCTTTGATTCAATTTATTCTGACTTCCCAAATACTGCAAAGCTTTATGGTCTATATACAACAAAAAGTATTTGGGCATCAAATAATTTCTCCATTTCTTCAAAGCTTGAATGATAGGATAGAATTCCTGATCATAATCTAAATATTTTCTCTTAGCATCATTCAAATTTTCACTAAAGAAAGCTATAGGTCTTCTTTTTTGACTCAAAATAGGTCCAATTGCACTTCCACTAGCATCATGTTCAACTTGAAAAACTTTACTAAAATCAGGCAAAGCAAGTGTAGGCAATTCTGCAATTCTTTGTTTCAATTTTTCAAAACTCTTTTGTGCTCCATGTGTCCATTTGAGATCCCTTTTATCTCATCTCATGGTTTCAATCATAGCACTACAAATAGAAATGAAATTTCTAATGAACTTCTTATAAAAACTTGCCAATCCATGAAATGATCTTACCTCTCCAACATTCTCGGGTGTAGGTCAATCAAGTATAGCTCCTACTTTCTCAAGATCCATCTTCAATCCATCAGTTGAAATCACAAAACCAATGTACGCAATCTCCTCTTTCATAAATGAATATTTCTTCAAATTAATCAGCAACTTTTCTCCCTTCAATCTCTGCAATACTTGTCTAGTATGCTCAAGATGTTCTTCCTTACTCTTACCGAATATCAAAATTTCATCAAGATATAAAATCAAAAACTTACCCAAGAATCTTTTCAAAACTTCATTCATCAGCCTCATGAAAGTACTAGGTGCATTAGTCAAACAAAAAGGCATTACCAACCATTCATACAAACCTTCATTAGTCTTAAAAGAAATGTTCCATTTATCTCATTCTCTAATTCTAATATGATGATATCCACTCTTCAAATCAATCTTTGTGAAATACTTCGCTCCACTCAAACTATCCATTATGTCATCCATACTAGGCAAATCAAATATGTACTTTATTCTTATCTTGTTTATAGCTCTAGAATCAGTGCACATTCTCCATTCTCCATTCTTTTTAGGTGCTAACACAATAGGTACTGCACAAGGACTCAAACTTTCCCTAATCAAACCTCTTTCAAGCAATTATTTCACTTGTCTATTCAACTCAATCTTTTCATCAGGTGTAAACCTATGTAGGGCTTTATTAGGCAAACTAGCTCTAGGTATCAAATCCATACAATGACTTATACATCTCATAGGTGGTAAACCATCAGGTACATTATCAAAAATGATGTCATGAAATTCAATCAACAAAGGTTTAACCTTAGGTGCATGCTCTAACTCATCTTGTTTCTTAGTTTTCCTTGGAATTAAATAAAAATAAACATTATGTTCTTCCATTTCTCTTGCAAAATTTTTACCATCAACCAAGCATACTCTGACTGTAGTACAATGACCTTCATCAAAATTTTCTACTAAAGGCAATAATACTTGTTTCTTACCATCCATCCAAATAGTATATTGGTTCAATCTGCCATCATGAAAATCTTTCCTATCATACTACCAAGGTCTACCCAAAATAATATGACAACAATCCATAGGCATAATATCACACAAGACTTTATCATGATAACTCCCAATTTTGAATTTAAGAAGGCATTATTCACTTACAAGTAGTTTATGCTCCTTCTGGATCCAAGAAATATGGTAAGGCTTAGGATGTCTCAATCTCTACAACTACAATTTGTTAATGAGCTCTTCGGATGCCAAATTATCAGAACTTCCTCTATCAATGATTACCTTGTAACATTTATCAACAATCTTACAACTGATTCTAAACAAAAATTTCCTCAAAACAGGTTCCTTGTCGGCTTCTTCATTCCACAAGATCCTTCTTAGCATCAAGTTCTCACCATGTTCAGGTTCATTAGATAATTCATCAACTTTTTCACAAGCTAAATTGTTTCTTCCATTACCTCCAGTCCTCTTTCCAAAGTTAGTACATTCAAAGTCTCTATGTCCTTCTTCACCACATTGGTAACAAGTACCTTTAAACCAAGATTTCTCTTCCCTTTTCCCATTATTTTTATTCCTAGAGTAACCAGTATAGCTACCTCTAGAGTAGTTACCTCTTCTACCAATAGGTTCATCTTTCCATCCTTTATCTTGTACTGCATTATCAGATCTACTACTTTCTCCATAAGATCTACCTCTACTTCTCTGCAATCTACCACCTCTTCCTCTTTGTCTTTTTCATGTCTCTTTGTTAAGCTCTCTTTTGCCTTCAGAGATAATTGGTATGATTCTTCTACACCATCTATTTTAATATAACTGATCTCATCTTGAATTGATGTCCGCAAACTCTACACAATCACATCGAGAAATTGTGACTAATTATTACATATGGATTGTGGAAATCTCATAGATTTGGTCCTCAAACCATTCAAGTATCTAGCCACTTTCTCAACTTCATCATTTACATGTCTAGATTTGATAGCCAATTTGTAAAATTCCTCAGTATATTCTTTCACACTCATGTCCTTTTGTCTCAAATTTTGTAGTTTTCTCATCAAAATAACTTGGTAGTTAGCTAGAAGGAACTTCTTCATCTTTCCAAGAATCTTCATCCATGTCTTGATCTTTTCTTTTCCTCTCTTCTGTCTCTCAGTTTGAAAATGATCCCACCAAAGAGATGCATGACCTTTCAAATTTGTGACTGCTCTCTTAAACTTCTTATTATCAGGAGTACCTTCATACTTAAAGTATTTATCCATCTTAGAGATCCAATCCAAAAGTGCATGGGTCTCAAGTCTTCTATCATAGCAAGCAACTTCAACTGCAGGTCTAGAGTTAGCCTTAGACAAAACCCTCAAGAGTCTTTCCTCATCCTCGTCAACTTCAGGTTCAGGATTAGGTGTTGCTTCTTCTTCATCACTAACATCTTCAAGATTTGTGCCTCTTCTCTAGGTTATCTCTATAGGTTCAAGTCTAGTTGCTATCCGCCTCAATATATCCATGATAGAATTATCATTTCCTCTACCTTGAGCCATCTTGACAATTAGGTTCTAGCAAGACCGTAACCTTCTTCAAGTTATAGGTTAGATTTAAAATCTTCCACCCTAAAACTAATCTAATAAGGTTCTCCATGATCCAATCCACAAGAAAGAACTTCAATTTGATACCACTTGATGCAAGGGCAAGGTGGTATCAGAGCTAATTGAGACTACTTAAATCCACAAACATGCCCTGCGAAGAGTTACACACAAAAGAAATATAAAAACCACATGAAAGAAATGAAAACACAATGGATATGAGACAAGAAACTAGACGCAATACTAGTGAAACAATATTAAATCTTTCAACATGCCCAGTTGTGAGGCCTTCCAGGTTCCGGCCTTATATAATGAGAATTATGAATTAAGAGTCTCAACTCACACATTATCTTATCTTCCATGATGTATCTAATCAACTACCTCCTTCTCACTATCTAGGAATATCCACTAAACAACCTAAGCTCCAAATATATAGCTTGCAAAGCCACAAGTCAGCTAGTCAGACATTTAATTACAATATAGGTGCACTTACGAGGAGAAAACAAAACTAAAGATAGAAATAACAAAACATGATGTAGAGTTACATTTAGGTCCACACATGATGCAAAAATAGACCCCAACCATGCAAGATCCAATTTTCCCATATAGAACCGTGCAAGCCGAAATACCACATGTTTCATTAGTGAAACTGGTTGAAAATCGATGCCTAAGGAAAATGTTGATAACTTTCAAATCCAAATGAATTAGGATGTGCACCCTTAGGAGAATTCTCCAGATTAGATCCACATCACTGCATTAACTTCTCAAGGAAAGAAACCAACCAAAAAAATGGTGAAAAAACAAACATTAGACTGGTACAGGAAACAAGAAATATTTTTGGTGATGCAAGATTTCTCAAGACCCAAGATGCTCCTGTATCAATGATCTAGCAAACCATTTATGGACCTTTAGTGGAAGACGCTTGAGGTCTGACATGAAACTTACTCATAAAGTCAAAACAAAAAAATTTCATATCCCGTAATGTCATAGATGTTCTTAAATTAAGATTTGGTTCAAAAGTTTGTGATCCACATCCAAAACACCATTTGGATATGACTCAAACTGAATTGTATAAATTTTTTTTGGATGATAAGGTGTTAACTATTAGTATTAGTCAAAGATATTTTGAAAAATGTAAACCATGGTATGTAAGGATTAACAAGGAAAGAGTCACTTGTTGTTGCAAAAATCATGTTCAATTTCCTTATCATTATGATATTTTGCGATCTATACATTCTACCATCCATACTAATGAAATATTGTAGGAATGGGATCTAAATATACCACCTCAAACTATAAAGGATTTTATATCAAGTTTTTTTTGTAACCCACCTAATCAAAAATTTAATCTTTTGAATTCATTTGTTTCTAGTGTATGTGATGTATGTCGCAATCTTACATTATTAGATGAATGTTTTCTTGTAAATATTTTAATTGATTTTGGGAAACAATTATTTGATGTACAACTATTTAAAACTAGCGAGTACCCATTGAAGGATGGAAAGGTTGGAAATGGTGTGATCTAATAATTAAAAAAGTTAGTGTTATTGCTTTTATGATTGAATTCAAGAGTAAGGTCATACCTAAATATGTGAAACACTCTCAAAAAAATTTAGATGGCTTGATGGAAAATTTTGCATATGCAAGAATACATTTCCAATTGGTAGTATAGTTTAATTCATTGATTTTGTAGAGAACTACATGCTTTTAGGACAAGATGAGATCCAACCACAATATTATAATATTGAGAGAGTACCATTTATATATCAGTGATAATAAATGATAGTCATCAGAGTTTATCCAGTATTGCTTTAAGACATTTTATAACAATTTAAGGGAGAGAGAAATTCATATAACATAACATCTAATATGGTCAGATAATTGCATAGGGAAATTCAAGAATGTTAGAATATTTTGTTGGTTGAGTAGGACACATAATAAAATAAATATCCAACATATCTGGAGTTTTTTTGAGGCTGGACATGGGAAGGGAGAACATGATGGTGTTCGTGCATGTGTTAAGAGAGCCCTTTTTAGAGAGAAACTCAAATTTGAGGAAAAATCAAAATTTAAAGATGCACGTGTAATTGTTGAATGGTGTAAAACAAGTTTGTCTATAGGATCAAGTAAGAACTCTTCAATCAGACATTTTTTTTAGGTAGTTGAAGAGAAGAATATCCTTTCAAGATATGATTGTGATATAATCAGTGGATTAGCTAAATGGCATTCATTTAGGAGCTCTAATTCTAACACTTGGACTATATGGACTAGGGAGCTTGCATTTTTTTGTCAATTTTGTGTTGCAGGTGAATGGAAAGAATGCGATAATATATAATGTGTTGAAGAATGGAAATGAAAATCCTTAACACCAAGTGAGACACAATATCAAGATGATATAATAATTGAAGACCTGGAGCATGTATTTGCATCAAAAGATTAAGATCGTGTTTCAAACCTCATACAAACTGGTAATTTTAGTCAATTTATTGTAAAACTTTAAATTATATTGGTTACATGTATATCATATAATTTATGATTATATTTGAATTATAAATCTATAAACAAGTTTTATTTGTGCATGTACTTAATTTTTTTACAGGACATGTCTATGTTGTTGTTGCACTCCATGACAATGAAGACTGGACAAACTATTGGTTAGGTCAATGTATAGAACCTAAGAAAAAGTTGATATTCCATCAAGTAGATGATGATGGTTTTCAGTGTCCAATTGGATCTATTATGGTAGTTGGTACATGGATACATAAATACGTAAGAAGAAGGAATGATTTACCAATGTTTGTGTTATACACTAAGTTTGCACCCTTGTTTCAAGCTCTCTTGGTCTTGATAACCTAGTATAACATGGGAATCATCTCCAAGTTGTGGGACCTATGCTAACTAAGATGAGACCTCTAGGTTCTAGGCTAGTTCCTCTTGGATAATCACCTTAATTTTCTTCTTTGACAAGAAAGTAAAACTTGAAGGGAAAGGGATAGAAGGAGTGCATGAAAGGGAAATAACTGAAAGCAAACTATCCTACTAGGTGATACATTGAAAAAATGGTATGAATTATAGTATAGAGAGTGCAATCAATAAACAAAATCAAGTCTAGGAGATCACAACTCACTAAATAGGTTTCCATAAGTATTTCATAGAGAGGTCTGAACAAAAGACACAGACTATGATGTGCAAACAGACATTCAACTCTGCAAGTAGGTATAGGAATGAGACAAATTGTCACAAGAGCATTCAAATCAAATCAGACATAGTAATACACATGAGTTGTAGAAAGAAAGAGGGATCAGGAACCCTAAGATATCACTGAAACATACATATACTTCAATTCAATAAGAGATAGTTCAAACAAGAAAAGGACAGGGACAGAAAGAATGTCACAAATACTTCTACAATGCTTAATCAATCAATGAGAAATTATAGAAAGTAGAAATACAAAGGGCAAAAAGAATGCCACCGATAACTTTCTGAGGAAGAAGAAGTCTCCTTTAAAAAAATGTAAACTCTAAGCTCTAAAAGCTCCAAAAATTAATTATATACATCTCCTCTATTGCACACAGGCAAGAGTGAAAATCCCAACTAGGGTTACATAAATTTGACATAAAATAATCAGAAACCCTAATCTATCATATTTGATCATAAATGTGTCTTTGAAAATATCCTTACTGATTAGATATCTTGTGTGTCCATCTCTGAACTATATCTACCTACAGACAAACTACCTTGATTTATCTACTTCTCTGCAACTCGGCTCACCATGAATGCTCAAATTGGTACTCTCAGGAAGCAAGAAATGACTTGGGATGGCTACCCAGGTTGTCACATCATTTTTCCCAATTGCAATCATCTTGGAAACATTAACATTGAGCTACATTTGTCGTTCATGGCCCACTAGATCAAATACTAGTAAAAACCCTGCAGAAATATTTGAATTTGAATAAAAATGGCAAACAGGCTCAGGTTTAAAATGTGACCATTGATTTATATATTTCCCAATAGATTAGGTGGTCCTCAATAGTCTTTATAATAGTTATAAAGCTCATTGAAAAGTCAAGCACCAACTCATCGGTCGAAACCAATGAGAAGCGAACACTTCAACATGACTGACACCTCACTTAAGAAAGGATCCTGACTTTGCATTGGATGGTGGTCACATGATCACATGGGCTCAGTAGATCCCTTGTGATCATGTGACAATCATAGATCTTCATCAACTACCACCTCACATAAGATCCTTGGACCCACCCTAGATGCCACCTATAATACTTAGCGACCAATCAAAAGAAAGCTCATCAGCGCCTCTTGGCAACATGGACCCACGCTAGACTAAGATTCTCATTGGATGGTTGTCACGAGATCACATGTGCTCAGAAGATCCCATGCGATCAAGTGACAATCGTAGATCTAAATTCTACTAACATCCCTATAGATCCTCCAACACGGTCCCACTGATAGAGCCTAGCTATTGTCCAGCCAACCAATAAAGAACAAGCACGTCACCAGGAAAGGACCCACCTGATAGAGCTCAGAGATAAAGTAAGATCAATGATTGGCATATGATCACATGGGCTTGGAATATTCCATGTGATCATACGAAAATCATTAGATCATCATCAACTGACAACCCACTAGGCCTACTCTAACATGGCACCACATCACCAGCCCCTTGACTAATAAGAAATGTACACCTCAAACTACATGGTAGTGGACCCACTAACAACCTATAGTGCTATATGAAAGGAAGATTGATGGCCATCGCTATGCCATGATCTTAAAACACTTGCATCTTCACTCAATGGAATAGTGATGACCATCAGATCTGATCGATACTTAGCCTCTTCAAAGACTTAAATCATGATGCCAAACATTAACCACCCACCAAATTGCTAAGTGTTAGGGTTTTGACCACCAGGAATAAGAGATTTGGAAACTAAAGGATTTAATTGTGTGCATGCAAAATGAAAGTCCTCAGTGGCCGAAAAGGTGATGAAGAAATATAACAGGCCAAAGGGTTTTAGGGCTTTTTGCTATAATGGTTACATTTATGAATTTTGACCTAGGTCATTGATGCCAGAGACAGAACAAAACACTGCAGAGACCAGGGGAAAGATGCTAAACCCATGAAATTTTTTGGAGCTGTTCAACAAGGTAAAAATGCAGACCCCAGGATAGAAACTAGCTTAACCAAATTTGTATGGAACAGGAAAAATTAGGTAACATTTCAGTGATTTCTGCTAGATGTTAGCCTGCTAGACATTAGATCAGTGGCTTTGACATACTCATTGGGCATGGGGTTATCTTCCTGAGCACAAAACCTTGATAAAGAGACAGACCTAGAACTAGAGGGACAAAACTGTGCACAAGCACTTCTTGGAAAATAGGGAAAAACTAACCTAGAAATCAAGGAAAGAAAATAAGAAACACTAACCTAACCTAAACTAACCAGTATAGAAAATTGGTCAAACAAAGCCATTCACCGGTAGGTGGAAGTAACTACCCTTCCTTATTAGGATACAATATTTTACATGCATGGGGATAGCAAATAGGGAATGAAGTATGCATAGTTGTGTGAAGAGCCGATGCACTACCTTTTGAAAGACATAAAAAAATTGACTCACCTCCACCAACAGATTCTTATTTTCATTATCTAGGGGTAGATAAGTGAGTTGAGCTTGTCCCTGTTGAATTGCAAGTTCACCTCTAGCTTCAGCTTCATTTGAACACTCATGTTTGGACACAAACATGGTTGGCTTTTTATGGTAGGCCTCCATTCTTGCTAAGTACCTTAAGGGGAAACCCCTAGAAAGAGTGAACTTGGGGTTCCCTTTTCTATTGTTAGGATGCATCTCATTAATAACTTCAGCAGGATGGTCAAAAATTTTCCCCTTAATGATAATCTACCATATATTTTCCTCTTTTATAGTTGGGACACAATTAACCCCCTAAAACATAGACCTTTCCTCAAGAACACACAAGCCATTACCCTTCTCAGGAAGATGAGGAACATCAACAAGAGTTAAGTAGAAAGCATCAATTATCAAATCAAAATCATCATGTTGCTCTAAGTTAGTAGCAACTATATCATCTTTCGTATCATAATCAGTGAGCTCAACTAGTGAATCTTGTGCTACCTCATCCTGCTTAATATAAGAAGGCATCTCTTCAAATAGATCAGCTAGGCTTTCACCCTCATCACTTCCTTCTTTATCCTTATCTGACTGCTCCAACCCACCTTGATGTAATAACCCTACCTGTTCCTCATGGTCATCATGAAAAACTACACCTAAAAGACAAAAATCATCTTCTTTTTGGTGGCCTGAAATGCTATGAGGTGTAGGGGATATTTTAGGAATTGGTTCATAGGGCTTTATCTACTATAGGACCAGCTCACTATCACTTAGGATGTGAAAACTTTTAGGTGTCTCCTTTATAGGGTCATGAATGGGCTCAAGCAAGGAACCTGGGATCTGAGCCTTGTGAGTTTCTTTTCTTGGTGCTTGTTGTATCCCATCCTTAGGGAGATGTGCTTGAGAGGCCATTGTCTCTTTTTGTAACATTTCTGACCTTTCTCCATTAGGAAACTCATAGTTCAAGAGAAAAAGCAAAAAATTTGTAGCCTCCTTCCCAAAAAATGGGTTTAGGTGACTGCCAATTGCTTTGATGCTTTGTGTTGGGAATGTCCTCCTGACTAGATTATATGGATGGAAAGGCCTTTTTACCAAATTTTGCTTTTTTCTTTGGTGCTTTTCTTGATACTGTGCTCTACTTTGTTGATAGGAATGCTCCTGAGCTTGGCACTATTGGCTAAGACCTTGACCTCGTTGTTGATAAGGTGGTCTAACCTCCTGGTTCTGCCTTTTTATAGTGGTCAACTCCTTGGTTAGAGCCTATAGTAGGCTCATCATCCCTTGGTTTATTTCTTATTGATCACTTCTCATCTATTGTTGACTGCTTTTTAATTTGAGTAGCTCTTGAGAAGGGTCACCTGTGGACTCTCCATAGCTAGTGCTAGCTTACAGTTCTATTAATGTGGGTATGGGAGTAAATGGAGGCATTTGTAGAGGCATAGTGGGCTGAAAATTAGGAGAGATAGGTATGGGTGGCCTTGGGGTTATCATACCAGCCTGAATTAAGCAATTTTCTACCTTTACAGCTAGGTTAAAAGCCTGAGGTAATGAAGTACCTCCTAGAGACTGAATCATGACAGATATATCACTAGTTAGGCTTCTCAAAAAATAAAGGAAAGCATAGTCTATTGAAGGCCTTATATTAATTGGAATCATATTCCATGTCTTGAGGAATCTACCATTAAAATTAGTCATCTGCTCTCGAGGATCTCTCTTTATTAGTTGGAGCTGCTCTACCAGAGACAAAGAGTCTAAATCATCCTCAAAGTATTTTCTAAGGAGATCTCCAAGCCTATCCCATGAAGTAATGGAGCCAACATTTAGACTTCTAAACCAATCCGAGGCCTCACCCTTAAAGGAGGTAGCCAACAACTTGGTGGCAGCATCCTCTTCTGTGATGTTGTGTATACTACAAATGGTAGCCACATATCTTATATGCTGAAAAGTTATAGTTTGTCCTTCAACTATGAAATCAGGTATACTCTTTAGTGCTACCAAGGGTACATCATGGTGTTGGGAAAAATTTAATGGACTACCCTGATTAAAGGGTGCAAATGCAAATTGTCTTGCCATAAGAAGGGTCTATTTTTCCCATAAGCTCTATCAGGAATTGGGTCACTGTCTCTTAACACCCGTGGAGTCATCAGATATACTTGAATACTAACCTTTCTAAGGTTTTTGTTATGCAATCAATATATCAAAGATAGCATAAACTTTCAAAGATAAACTTCTTTTGTGGTCCCATCGGGCATGCCAGAATTGGTATACACTAAGTTTGCACCCTCGTTTCAAGCTCTCTTCATCTTGATAAACTAGTATAACATGGGAATCATCTCCAGGTTGTGGGACCTATGCTAACTGAGATGAGACCTCTAGGTTCTAGGCTAGTTCCTCTTGGATAATCACCTTACTTTTCTTCTTTGATAGGAAAGTAAAACTTGAAGGGAAAGGGATAGAAGGAGTGCATGAAAGGGAAATAACTGAAAGCAAACTATCCTACTAGTTGATACACTAAAAAAATGGTATGAATTAAAGTATAGAGAGTGTAATTAGTAAACAAACTCAAGTCTAGGAGATCTCAACTCACTAAATAGTTTTGCATAAGTATTTCATAGAGAGGTTTGAACAAAAGACATGGACTATGACCTACAAATAGACATTCACCTCTGCAACTAGGTATAGGAATGAGACAGATTGTCAGGGGGTTAAAGTATACCCACAAGAGCATTCAAATCAAATCAGACACAGTAATACACATGAGTTGTAGAAAGAAAGAGGGATAAGGAACCCTAAGATATCATTGAAAACATACATATACTTCAATTCAATAAGAGATAGTTCAAACAAGAAAAGGACAGGGACAAAAAGAATGTCACAAATACCTCTGCAATGCTTATTCAATCAATGGGAGATTATAGAAAGTAGAAAGCCAGAGGCTAGAAAGAATTCCATGAATAAATTTCTGAGGAAGAAGAACTCTCCTTTTACAAAATGTAAACTCTGAGCTCTAAAAGCTCCAAAAATTAATTATATACAACTCCTCTATTGCACACAGACAGGAGAAAAAATCCCAACTAGGGTTTCATAAATTTGACATAAAATAATCAGAAACCCTAATCCGTCATGTCTGATCATAAATGTGTCTTTAAAAATATCCTTCTTGATCAGATATCTTGCATGTCCATCTCTGTACTATATCTTCCTACAGACAAACCGCCTTGATTTATCTACTTCTCTGCAACTCAGCTCACCATGAATGCTCAAATTCATACTCTCAGGAAGCAAGAAATGATCTGCAATGGCTGCCTAGGTCTTCACATCATTTTTCCCTACTGCAATCATCCTGGAAACATTAAATTTGAGCTACCCTTATCGTTCGCGGCCCACTAGATCAAATACTGGTAAAAACCCTGCAGAAAGATTTGAATTTGAATAAAAATGGCAAACTGGCTCAAGTTTAAAATGTGACCGTTGATTTGTATATTTCATGGAAAATCAAGTGGTCCTCAATAGTCTTTATAATAGTCAGCAAGCTCCTTGAAAAGTCAAGGACCAACTCATCGATTGAAACCAATGAGAAGCAAATAGTTTAGTAGGACTGGCACCTCACTTAAGAAAGGATCCTGACTCTACATCAAATAGTGGTTGCATGATCACATGGGCTTAGAAGATCCCTTGCGATCATGTGACAACTGTAGATCTTCATCAACTACCACCTCACATAAGATCCTCAGATGCATGCCAGATGCCACCTGTAATACTTAGCAACCAATCAGAAGCAAGTGCGTTAGCACCTCTTGGCAACACAGACCCACACCAGACTAAGGTTCTCATCGGATGGTTGTCACAAGATTGCATGGGATCAAAAGATCCCATGTGATCAAGCAACAACCATAGATCTAAATTCTACTGACATCCCTGCATATCCTCTGACATGGTCCCATTGACAGAGCCCAGCTGTCGTCTGGCCAACCAATAAAGAATGAGCATGTCACTAGGAAAGGACCCACCTAATAGAGCCCAGAGATAAATTAAGATCAATGGTTGGTGTAGGATCGCATGGGCTTGGAATATTCCATGCAATCATATGACAATCATTAGATCATCATCAACTGACAACCCACTGGGCCCACTCTGACATGGCACCACATCACCAGCCCCTTGACCAATAAGAAATGTACACCTTGGACTACATGGCAGTGGACCCACTGACAACCTACAGCGCTATATGAAAGGAAGATCGACAGCCATCACTATGTCATGATCTTAAAACACTTGAATCTTCACTCAACGGAATAGCGATGACCGTCAGATCTAATCGATACTTAGCCTCTTCAAAGACTAAAACCATGATGCCAAACATTAACCACCCACCAGATTGCTAAGTGTTAGGGTTTTGACTGTTGGGAATAAGAGATTTGGTGACTGAAGGATTTAATTAGGCATGTGCAAAATGAAAGTCTTAAGTGGCCAAAAAGGCAATGAAGAAATATAGGAGGCCAAAGGGTTTTAGGGCTTTTTGCTACAATGGCTACATTTATGAATTTTGACCTAGGTCATTGATGCTAGAGACATAACAAAACACTGCAAAGACTAGGGGAGGATGCTAAACCCATGAAATTTTTTGGAGGTGTTCAACAGGGTAAAAATGTAGACCTCAGGATAGAAATCAGCTTAACCAAATTTGTATGGAACAGGAAAAAATGGGTAACAATTTGAAGACTACCAATAAGAAAAGAAGATTATGTAGTATTTCCATTTGGTAGTGGCAACAAATATCAAATTGGAAAGTTACAAAGGGAGACCTGCTAATAAAATATTATGGACACTTTCAATGGAAGAGCATGAAGCAATCACAGATGCATTATAGAAAAGAGAGGATGATGATGGTACATTAGGTTGAATCAAATTTATACATGTAAGTTTTTGTTCAATTTATTTTATTTTTATATATTTTTCTATATAAATATCTATGTCTTCTTTCAAGTGTTATATACATTATAATTTAGAGATAGATTTGAAAATAAATTAAATTGACTTTAAATGAACTTTACATATAAATACATGTATTTTCCAACACTTCAACGTTTATTTTTATGATGCAGGACATCTGGAAGAACATAGACATGAGCTTTTTATGTAGTTCAATGCACACTTGTATTCATCCAATTTTGGTTTTGTAAAAAATTCATGAGCTCACTTTTATTCATCCAATTTTCTTTTAAATATAAGTTAAATTCATAAATGTATTCACCTAATTTTGTTCTAAATATTAAACTATGCACATTGATCAGATTGTGTTCACTAATAGATTATGGTAGGGTTATTTGTGCATCCATATTCATTGTTCAAATTAATACATCTCATTGTTAGATAGATATTTTTAATAGTTAATGGAATTCAAGTGATATTAGTTGTAACATCTATTTTCATCCAATTTTGGTTTTTTAAATAGTTCACGAGCTTACTTTTATTCATCCAATTTGGTTTTAAAAATATAAGTTAAATTCATACTTGTATTTGCATACTTTTGTTCTAAATATTAATTATTTACATTGGTCTTATGTGAACAAGTTAATAGATTTTGATAGATTTATTTGTACATCCATATTCATTGTTCAAATCAATAGATCTCATTGTTAGATAGATGGTTTTCTTATAGTTAATCAAAGTCAATATTACTTGTAACATCTATATTATTCTTGTCAATTACATGAATAAAGAGTCACTATTAAAGATCAATTATGTAATTGATATTTAATTACAATTGATATTAAATGATCGTATTACATAAGCTCATATATCTACATTCAAACCACTATTTGAAAAACCATGCAATAGGGTTAAAATTCCATGAATAAGATAAATAACATAACAAGTCCTAGAATAATATGTATCATAATGTCCATCATATCAACCCGTGATATATATAATCACACAACAAAGTCCTACTCTAACAACAAATCCAAGTAATATGCGATAACAAGTCCTAATAATGCAAGTCCTACTCTAACAACAAGTAAAAATAATATGACAATAAGTCATGATAATGCAAGCCCAAATAACATGATAAAAATTATCGATAAAATATATATAACACATTCCATGAAAAAATTTCCATCATATAAAAATTAAAAATAACTTATTTGATAGGTATATAATCTAACTCTAGTCATCCCATTGATTTTCAATCCTCTTCACTCTACATGAAGGTGACTGTGATGCACCATCATGTTGTGTCTACTCCTGAGTGCACTCATCCTCCTGTAAATTTTTAAAAGACCTCATCAGAAGACTATTAAAAAAATTCAATTAAAAAATAATTAATATTAATTTGAACATTTAAAATTTTACCATGCATGCATGCTCAATAATGCCTTCATTGGGACACAAAGGTCCTCTCTCAGCTACATCAAAAGTGGATGCACTCAAGTCCTGTAAAACAAACATTACAAAAGTTTAATAATTCAGGTATAAAGGATCTAGATACACAATGTTCATATTAATTTGAACATTAAAAATGTTACCATGCATCCATGCTTAGTAATGCCTTCAATGGGACATGGAGGTCCTCTCTCAGCTATATCAAAAGTGGATGAAGTCAAGTCCTATAGAAACAAACAGTACAAAATTTTAATAATTCAAGTATAAAAGATCTAGATACAGAATGGACATTGAATAAATTACTTTTAATCATGACCTCAAAGGACAATGTCGATGACTTCATTTTGCTTAATCATATAGCCATGCCAAGACTCATGGTGGTGTCGACTTGAACAACATATATAAAGCACATGAATCAAACTTATAGTATATACATAAACCATAAAGTATATATAATTTGACTATAAATTTATGGAACAAAAGCATGTACATTACATGTGTGTGACACGTATCTAATTTCACTGATGAGTTAGGATGTAAATGTGATTTCACAGCATGAGACAATCCAAAATCAAACAATTGCAAAAAAATAAGTATGAATCAAAGTTGTACATAAATTAGTAAGATATAAACACTTAGAATTAATGAATGAAAAATATACTATAGGTATATGCAGCTGACTCTCAGTGACCTATGGGATAGAGAATGAACAACTGCCAATCTTAGTGTTACATGGGAGACCCTAAAAAATCACAAAAATATGTCAAACACATTATGATCAATTAAATTTTTTTAATTGTTTAAAGTTTAAATGTATCAAGATCAAAGTCCATACTATGAACATGGCATTGAGCTCTCGAGGTGTGGATGTCATATGATGATGGATAATGAATGATGGAATGTAAACCCTCATCTGTTTGCTAAACAATCCACATGCTATGGTTCATAATTGTATAAATATGAAATTTAATATTGCGCTATAAATTATAATTAAATTTACCTCTATGGAATGATCATCATCCACATTGAGAAAATCAACATATGATGTGATATCATCTCCAACATCACCATGTTCTCCACCAAGATTATCATCATATCCACCATGGGTAGTATGGGAAGCATCAAGATCAGTTAGGGGAACCATACATATATCCCCGCAACTCGTGCAAACATTTTCTATGCTGGGGGAAACTATCACCTGGGTCAAGTGTTGTAACAAATTGCCTACAAGGGCACTCAAGGAGCCAAGAGATGATTGTACTTATTGATGATGGACACGTGCATGAACTACTAGAGTAGGAAGAGGAAAAAGGGGCTCATTAGGCACATGATTTCTAGTTCTATCGCTCAATTTGGCCCCTGGCCTATCCTATGGCATGCCCCTAACAACCCTCTGGAATTCTCTCATGTCAATGTAATTGGGTTTCCTACCTAATTCAAATTCAGCCCATATTTTTTTCAAAAAATAAAGGGGGACCTCATGATTAGCATGTGGTGGATGGTCAAATGCTTTGCTATACCAGGGTGCCGACACCATCTAATAGAAATACGAAGCTTATTGTCAAGTATCTCCTCACACATTTTAGGGTTCAAAAACTAAAGTGTCATATAACTTTTTGTAATTTGCAAATTATTGACTTCTTTATAAGAAAAATCTGTTAGCATAACACACATGCATGGACTCCCTCCATGTCTGAAAACTATCAAGCTTGAAGTATAATGTATGTACAAAATCTACCATGCCTTCCATGCTATCTGCAAGGCATAGTAGTTGGGAAGATGGATGAAGATCATGCCTAATAGTATTAACATCTCTCATTATGGCCTCTACATTTCTCCTAATATTATCTCTCAACTCCCTAGGTGAAGGTGGCGGTGGTGGCGGTGGTGCTTACTAACCTAAAAGCTCATCAATGTTAAAATCATCCATTTTTATAATCTGCGTACATATAAAAACATGAAAATTTACAATTAACATACATTTTACATTTTACCTTACAAAGAAAGGCTTAAATAATTAATTAATTGACATATAATTTAACAATACAATGGAGAGAGAGGAGAGAGAAAGAGGAGAGAGAGACAGAGAAGAAAGACTAAAATAGTTAATTACTTGACATAATTTAAAAGTTAACAAATAATTTAAATATTTTACCAGAGAGAGAGAGAGAGAGAGAGAGAGAGAGAGGTGCTATATTAAAACCTACATTTTTAGATTTTTAATTTAGGAATCAAATTATATGCACTTTAAAGAAGGACCAATACCTGACTTACATATATTAATAAAAAATGAAATCTATGTTTTTGGTATTTTGACTTTTTCAAGGATTTTGTAAATACAAACTGATAATGCAAGATACTTTTAAGATTTTTTAGAATTTTTGAAATGCAACTTAGTTATGACAATACACTATATGTCAACATATATGTAAACTAATGTACTATAAAGTGAAAACTATGTTTTTATGTTTTTGGACATTGAAAACCTTAGGAATGAAAATCTAATGGCATAACCACAGGGAATTAAAGTGTCATCAAAACCTTAAAGGATAAAGAGACAATTTAAAATACAAGGGACCAAGCCAAACCAAGATAAGGTATTCAATTAATGATAATGATGCCAAAATGGGAAAATTTTTGACACGGTCAATATTCCCTATTCATCTACACAAGGTATAACCCTCAAATATGGTTTGTTTAATTCTGTAAAGTCAAATTTAGATTCTAAGTGGAAAATGGAGATGCTAATATGAGAGTGATAATACAAGTATAAGACTGAAGATATGGTTGAATTAGTATCTAGGGATAATGGAGAGTAATGAGTTAACATGCAATAATAAGGTAAGGGATGTAACTCAAATGCCATTAGGACTTAGAATCTAAGGAAATGACAAGGAAAATGTAAATAAATAAGGAATAATGCAAGGAAAATAAAGAGTAATACAAAGAAGATTAAGAGTACTATAAAGAAAATAAGGACTAATGATAAGTACAATGCAAGAGAAATAAGGATTATGCAAGAAATATGAAAGGAAATGAGGAAATTATAATGATGATAATACAACACAATCAAGACTAATGAAAATGTTTTTCTTTAAGAATACACCTAAGGTTGGAAAAATATTTCAAGTTTTATGATGTTTTTAAATCTCTCTATTTTTTATGTTTTTAAATTGAGGTAGTATCAAGTGAAAACTATGTTTTTAAGTTCTTGGACATTGAAAACCTTAGGAATGAAAATATAAAGGCATAACCACAGGGAATTAAAGAGTGATCAAAACCTTAAAGGATAAAGAGACAAATTAAAATACAAAGGACCAATCCAATCCAAGATAACGTATTGAATTAATGATAACTATGCCAAAATGGAAAAAGGTTTGATAAGGTCAATATTCCCTATTCATCTACACAAGGTATAACCCTAAAAAATGGTTTGTTTAATTTTGTAAAGTCAACTTTAGATTCTAAATGAAAAATGAGGATGTTGATATGAGAGTGATAATACAAGTATAAGACTGAAGATATGGTTGAATTAGGATCTAGGGATAATGGGGAGTGATGAGTTAACATGCAATATTAATGTAAGGGATTACATAGGATGTAATTCAAATGAAATTAGAACTTAGGATCTAAGGCAATGACAAGAACAATGCAAAGAAATGAGGAATAATGCAAGGAAAATAAGGACTAATGCAAATAAGATTAGGAGTACTTTAAAGAAAATGAGGACTAATGATAAGGACAATCCAAGAGAAATAAGGATTATGGAAGACAAATGAAAGGAAATAAGGGAATTATAGTGATGATAATACAAGACAATCAAGAGTAATGAAATTCTTTTTCTTTAAGAATACACCTAAGGTTGAAAAAAAGATTCCAAGTTTTTTGATGTTTTTATATCTCTATGTTTTGAAAGGTTTTGATTTGGGACATGTTTTAACATTTGAGAGAGAGAGAGAGAGAGAGAGAGAGAGAGAGAGAGAGAGAGAGAGAGAGAGAGAGAGAGAGAGAGAGTTTGTGCTCCTTGTTTTAGTTGTGCATAGGTTTACATTTTCTACATGTACATTTTTGTTTTGTTTTTTGTTTTGTTTAGGTTATTATTATTTTTCTACCTATGCTTTCTTATCTTAGTTACATGTCTAAATTTATGTTTTTGTTTCTACTTATAGTTTCGTAACTCAATTGTGTCTAGGTTTAAAGTTTGGTTTTACTACCTATGGTTAAATTAAAAATTTTAATAGTTTTCTAGTTTGGTACAATAATTTACAAAGTAAATTAAAACTAAAAATAACTAAATGAAACATAAAATTTAATTAAATTTATATGCTAAATTATAAAACAACATTAAACAACATTTTAAATTAAAAATAACATGAAACTATAATTGTTTTTGAAAAATAAAAAAAATAAAAAAAAAGAAAAATAATAAAAAGCAATGGTATGTACCTAGAATCAGGTCAAAAATGATTGAGGGGATCAAGAGTGGCAGCTGAAACAAACACCCATACTCTGCAAAACATGATCCTATTTTCCAAGTTGTGAAAATGACTTGGAAAATGGTTTAAACAAAAAAATAAATACATTTAAAAAATGGGCACCCATTTTTTAAAAATCAGGTGCTCATTTTTCTTTTGGCATCTGATACAAAACAAACATCCAATTATTAAACAGGTGCCCATTTTTTAAATATGGATTGGGCTCCCGAACCTAAACAGGCACCTAATTTTTAACAAATCAGTGCATGTTTCTTGTGACAAAATTTTTTGGTTGTGGACTTCAATGGAATTGGAACTCAACTTTGTGCATCGACCCATATAGTTCATCTTTTTTACTATTACATTGCAAAGAAACATTTTTTATTGTAAGAGTAGTGAGCTCCTTGTATTACCCCGAACAGGGTTTTCATCCTTTAACATGGATTTGTACTAAATGTAATATTAAGCTCCTAACAGGGCTAGGTCTCCTAATAGGGACATTATACTCTTAAAGCGTAATTTTTGGGTATCATTCCTACTGATGTTTTCCCTTAGCTAGGGTTTCCTCGATAAAAAACAATGGTGTCATGAGTTATTTACTTTATGCATATGTTCTTTTGATTTCAACAATTTCATGGTTCAGTTTGAATTTTTTAAAATTTATTAGTAAATTGCTACAATATTGATTCTTCCCCCTTATCAACATTGCTTGATCCTAACAATTGGTATCAAATCTTGAGGCTCTTGAGGGTATGTGCAAGATCATGAGGGGCCAAACTATGCCCTTAAGTGGTAATTAAAAATCAGTAAATCAGGGTTAGTCAACTTGACGTGAAAATTTCAACTAGCTATGAACCTAATATCAAAAAGTTGTAAGAAAAGAATCTATAGAAAATTGAATGTAGTTTCTAAACTACTAGGCCTTTTTTGAGAAAAAATTTAGTATGATTGGTGAAAAGTATAGATTTCAATGCAACAGTACAAAAATTTTAGGAAAAAATAAGAAGTAGGTGTATGTCTGATCACCTTAATAATAATCAAATGATAATATTTTATTATAAGATTTTATATATAAGTAGTAGACTGATGCCTAGATGTGATGCATATTTTTTTGTAATTTTATTATAAAAAAATAATTAATTATGAATTTTTTGCTACAACATTTTCAGAATTAAAAAACTCCCAGGTCTGACCACCTTAACTCACTCAAAACTTTACAAAATTTTATTTTATTTTATTTTTCCTTATAGTATGCGAAGCATAGAATGTGATGCATTTTTCAGATTTCAAAAATGTTATACCATCTAAATGTTATAGTCATTTTTCAATCAGTATATAAATCAGCACTTTAGAGGTAGGTCAATTAGAAAATAACTAATAATTACTTACTAAATTCAAAATTTGACAACAATTATATCGATAGAAAGCTGATAATCTCCTTAAAATACTCTTTTCATTTTATCAAATTTGGGTGAAAAAAAATTCATCAGCTACATTGTCAAAGTTTTGAACTAACATCGCCACTTTTTGGCCCCTCATGATCTTGTACATACCCTTGAAGAGAAAGCCAAACAACTTTAGGGAGATCCTACTTGATTCAAGAAATTTGAAAGAAAATTTTGAGGTAGCACTTGAGGACTTAGACAAGGCTAATGCTCATAATGAGAAATTAAATTTCAAATTGAAAAGTGCTCAAAGTTTCATTAGGAAGCTTAAGGAGTAGCTTGAAAAATTTAGGAACCAAAGAAAAGACCTTGTGGAAAAGATACATGAGGAATCTAAAAATGATTCATCAAATCTGATTGAACAACTTGAACAACAAAAGGAAGCATTGAAGCAGGAACATGAATCTACTACAATTCAGATAGCTAAAGAAATTCAACGAGTAAAAGAAGAAAAGAGAAAAATTGACAAAGCTTTAAAAGGTACTAATGTTCAGATGGGAAAAATGAATCTTGAACTAGATAGTTACAAAATTAAGTATCAGGAATTGGAGAAGTGTAACCATATCATTAAGTGAGAACTTTTTGAGAAGAAGAATCATATTGAGAGACTTCATGCAAGCAATAAAAATATTGATGAGAAACTTGAAAAATAAAAGCCTAAAGGTGACAAGACTAGAGTTGGTTTTGGTGAAGCTGAATTTTCTAAATCTCTGATGGAAGGAAGGGTTAGATGAGGGGCCAAAGGAACACCCTAATCCAAATCCACCTTCCAGAGATCACACATAGAATCAATTACACAACAAGTGAGAGAGAGAATGCGGAGTGGATCCTTTTATTCATTAATTTTATTCATACATGTCAGGCTATAAGGCCTTTTTAGTTAAGTTCAAACACAATAATTAAATTACAATAGTCCTCCAACATGTGAGGATTTTGAAACTACCTTCGACTCCTAATCTGATACCATTAATCTTCTATCTCTAAGATGATAACTGTCAATATGATTTAAAACAATAGAGAGGGGCAGGGGGTGAATCGGTTGTTCTTAGGTCTTGATGTATAAAATCACTTCAAATTTTTTTCCTTAAATCAAATCAAGCAACCAAAACAAACTCAGTCATCACTGATTCAATAATAGAAACATATAACTCAACAGTCTACTACCCAGCTGTATCTAACTTGTAAAACATAGAAATGTTCAAACCAAAACATTCACACAAGTATTGACACTAGGATTTATAGTGGAAACCCAATATGGGAAAAACCACTTTGTAACATGCTACTATTATTTTCACTCTTCTAAAGTGAGCTCAGTTAAGAGCCAACCCTATCAAAGGTTAGAATACACACTGTCAAGTGTGACCCAGCTAAAGGAATTCAATCACCCTATTAAAAGTGAGCCTGGTCAAAGGACTTAAATACACTCCATTAGAATGCAACCTTGTTCAAATGATTTAACATATGACTATTAGGTCAACCTCTATTAAAAGGCTTTTGACTGTTACAATGGTTAGAAAGTAGTAGTAGTATTGATCTGAAAACATACAACTCACTTTGCAAATATCAGATCTAATTCTGTACAAAAATGTTGGTTTACTGACTTTGAAACTTTTCCATCTCCACTTCTAATCTGCTCGAAACTTTCCTTCAAGCAATCACCACACTTTTCCTTCAGCATTTTTGCTTATACACTCAATAAAACTTTATTGTTCTTCCAGCATCTCCTTCACCAATGCAAACACATACCTAATGCTTCAGTTCCCTTAATACTTTCCTCTGTTAGGTTAACTTCTCTTTTGATGCTTAATCTCCATTGTAGATCTTAGGGTTAGGTCAGATTCATTGAATCTACCTGCATCATGTTCTTTGTCTCCTCTTCTCGAATCATCTCAAATCTCATAAAGATTTACAATAAAACATTTTACAAAGCAATAAATGCTTTCATACAATCAATAAATAAAGTTTACACATTTTACATAATCCAAGAATTTAACAATGTAGGCTCCAAAACTGAATTCTCTTCAAATATAAAATTGTTGATGCTTAGTCGATACTATGATCATCCACTTGGTCTCCATGTAAAATGCTCGGTCACTACTAAAATTGTTTCCTTAGCAAATACTATCTTCCTCGGCAATTTACTGATACTCGGTCGACACTAGATTTTTGTTCGGCATCCACTAACTTGGTTGACTTTGTCATAACTTGGCTTAAACATGATTTCTTCATTTTTGCTCGGTTAAGCCTACCAGTTTAGTCCTCAATCTTACTAAGATAAAAAATACATTGTCTCATTGTTGTGCAACATAATCAAGTACACTTTGCAGTATCAAGATAACTCAACCTTTCCCTAGGTGCTTGTTAGCACGTGCAAAAATTTCATGGCTTAAGCAATTTTTTGCTGGTCTCTGCAATTGTTTTTAGGTCCCTGGCATAAACCCTAAGGCAAAAAAATTTCAAAAATGTAGCCGTTGGGTCTAAAAAATTTAGAATACCTTGGCCCTATTCTAATGTTGTGTTACCTTTTAGGGCAACTTAAAACTTTAAATATGCATGTGCTAATTAAAATCACCAACTTCAGCTTTACAGTTAGGTTTTTCATGTGTCGGTGGGGTCCCCTTTAATTTTTCCTAAGCTCTAGTTCCCTGCTGAAATTTTTCCTAGGTCATGAGCTTTAATTTTTCCTATGTTTCGGCAGCCTTTATTTTCCCTGGGTCCAGCTCTGACACCATCTCCATCTAATGGTGGGCGTATGTTTGCAAGTGATGTGTCAGATGGATGAGATCTTAAGACTGTCGTTGATCTCATTGGGTGATGTAGTCTTTCTTTTCAAGCGGGTCCACTGCCATGTTGGCACAATTGGCATTCTCTCATTGGTCAGTGTTTTGCTAAGAGGGATCCTATCAGTGGGGCCTGCAATGAAGGCTTTTCAATCCACAATCAGTGCATGATCTTAAAGAATATTCTTCCCCTTTGAGATCATGGGCCATCTATTGATTTTGAATACAACTAAGCATGTGTCAGTGGAACCTGATTTTTCGATGGGTCAGAGGGTCTTGACATCCGTAATCCATCCAACAATGGGCATAAGTTCTCATGGAATCTATCAGAGGCTTGAGATCTTACACCAGTCGTTGATCTCATTTGTCTCAAACATATCTTTGGCGGTTGTCCCGGTGTCAGGTGGAGCTGATTTGGAGGTTTTTTATTGGTCCACATAGTATGAGGTGGAATCCTGTCAGTGGGACTTTGTTTCTGGATGTGTCAGTGGGTCCTGATCCTGTCAGTGAATCGACGGATGAAGTATAATCTTATGGGTTTTGTCAAAGGCTTAAGATCATACGATGATCATTGATTTTGTTTCTTGTCAGTGGGTTGTCAGAGATGGGGCAGATTCTTGATCTAACAGTGGGAGTGTAATCTGATAGAATCTTAGATGGGTATGCGAACTTGCGATGACCGTCGATCTTCCTGATGTGGGCTCGATCAAGTTTCTTAGTCTTTTGGTAGTTGAGTTAAGATCTAAAGACCATAAAGCATGAAGATCAGATGGTCACGACTTAAAGTGAACCTAATTTCAAATTTTGACCATCGACTAGCTGCAGGGGCCATGAAACTAGCCGTTTATTTTCAAATTTGAATTTGCAGAGGGTTTCCAGTGATAGGAAGTACCCAAATTTATGGTTTTAACAACTGATTTTGATTGGTTTGGTGGTGCTTACTATTGCAGTGTGGTCCAAGGTGTACCATGATTGATTGTAGAGATCTATACCGTGTAAGGAGTGAACATAGAATGGCTTGAGGCATATTGTAGGGTGATTGAATAGATTAGTTTTCATGGAAATTTCTTGTTGTTTTGTACTTTTCTCATAGATTTTCATGATTGCAGATCTGTTTGAGATTCATTCTTTTTGAGTTGCCTATGTTTCATCCCCTACAATAACTTTTGTTGTAATTAGGGTTGGTGTAGTTGTTGAAACCCTAACCCTAGTTGTCCAAATCTTGTTGCATCCTATCTTTGGGATTTCAAGGTAGCTAGTGGTATATATGGAAAAAATTTTGATTTTGTAGGGGTTCCTTCTTCTACAACTTCTTGAGGAGAACTAGTTCCATGAAGGGTCCTTTTCCTATAGATTTTCTCTACTTCTCTACATATAGAGTGTTCCTTTCTCCTTTGTTGGCTTAGAGAATATGATATGTATTGTAATTGATTTGTCTTATGTATGAGATTCAATATATTTCTACTATTATCAGATTGTCTCCATTTGAGTTTTGGACCTATTGATTGAAGCATCAAGGGTGGTTCCATCTTTGTATTTGCATTTCCTATGTGTCTGCAATAGAGTTCTTTTCACAGAAGCAACTAGGTTTGGGATTGGTTTTCAAGTGTGTATGAACTAGTGTATCAAGGGTATCTTATGTTTGTCTTCTAGTGGACACTGGTTAATGTATTACTTGTTTATAGGTCTCTTCTAAGGGGTGAGTTAATATCCTTTGAATAGGTGATAGCACATTTGGGTACATAGGTGGATTGTTGAAGTATGACCTGATTAATGGTGTATGTTTGGTGTAAGGCATCAACATATTTGAATGTATTGCCTTCTTTTTTCATAGCTCTTTGTTGTAATAGGATATTTGACTCTATGGCCCGTTGGACAAGGCATTGGTCTATGAGAGACTTAATGTATCTCAGGGGTCCTTTCAAACCCACCATTAAATCATTTACTTTCAGTTCCACCCTTTCCCTTTCATGTTGTTAGTATAGGTCTCTGGTTTTCATACCCATTCTATGCAAGTAGGGCTATTGCATTAAGAATTGCTTTCATTGGGGTACAAGATACCTAAAGGGGTTTGAAGACTATTCCACAATAATCTATCTGTAGGCCTATTATTTGTCATGAGGTATCTTGAGTTTGCAGATAAGGCAATACCTACCTGAGTGATGTGGAGCTCAAAGAAGAAGGAGGATGTTCTCTATCCTCGTCAATTGGTTCTATTTTCTTATCAAACTTAAGTGCCTAATTTGAGGATCAAGCCCAACTTTTGATTCAAGTTTGGTCCTGTAAGGAAAAGATACCAACAAAATGGTGACTCTGCTGGGGAAGAAGTAAAAGACAACAAGTTTTCTTGCTTGGCTAGATTGTCACAAAGTATGGCTAAATGATCATAGAGTCTAATACAAAAAATTACACATGTAAAATCTTCTCACTGCCTATTGAGTCGTGACTTTGAATTCTCTATTTCATCAGTGTAGTTCCTGATAAGCAGTGTATAAAATCCTAGTGAAGTTTTGGTTGGTTGGAGGAAGAAACACAGAGCAAGTACAAAAATGTTCCTCTTTAAGGAGGTGGTGACTCTATAAAGAAATGAACCTGATGGAACTGCATGGTGAGCTCTAGATCTGCCCTACCTTTCAGTAAATAAGGTCCTCCTTCAAGGCTTCCAGGTATTTTGGTTTTCATATGCCCTATTTTTATGAAAATCAGCTGTAAAGAAATATTTCCCTGTCAAGTGTCTAGCACTATTGTAAAGGGATAAGTGTTAGTGGGTTGTTCCTCATGGAGGAATTTAGGCCTTTTTGTTTTGATGGCATTAAAGGTGCCCCACATGCATTCTGTGTTGAGGATGGGAAGTACTTGCCTAGATTCATGGTTGATGGATCTGTTTTGGCAAGCCAACATGTGTATGATGTCATGGGTTTGTTTGGTGAAATGGAGGTTGAACATGAAGATGTTTCTATGAGACTTTTTGTGTAGACATTCTCTGATAGTGCAAGGAAATGGTTCCTATTCTTGCCTTCATGTTCAATCCCTTCTTGGGATATGTTGAGAGCTAAGTTTATAGAGCATTTTGATAAGGTTGATGCTCTCAAGAAGGAATTAGAAAAGATGAAAATGGTGAACTGGTAGTTGGAGAGGGACATAAGATTGCTAAGACTGGTGGTTCCTGATGATAATCATGAGGAGGCCAGTGTTTCTGATGTTGATTCTTATTATGCAGAGGATATTGACTATGAAGCTGACATTAAGGTCAGTGCATGTGAGAGTGTTGAAGATGGATCTGAGAGTTATAATGTTTCCAATTTATCTGCAAATTTTTCTTCTTTTCAATATCAAAGTTCTTGTTTCTTGTCCCAGTTTGATGATGTTTTGTGTGAAGGGCAGAGTATTGGGTATGATGTAGATGATGATTCCTATAGTTATTGTTCCACACAAGATGATCTAAGGCTAGAGGTCTCTATTCTTGTCTTGGACAAGGAAGATGTTTGTAGTAGGGGTGAAGCTGAGAAAGATGAAAGTATGGCCCAAAGTCCATTAAGCAATGATGAGATTTCAGCACTCTTGGCTAAAGAATTTCAGAGGTGTGCCCCTATTTTGGATTTTGATTTGTAGCTCCCCTATGATTTATCCTTTGACACTGATAATGAGGCCAGTGTTCAAAGTGACCTTGAGTACCCATGTATATTATAGTTCCCCTCTTGTGGTGACTCTATAGAAGAAGAGGTAGAAGGACATGATAGTGTGTTGTCCTATCATCAAGATTGCATTGCTGAACAAATTTCTTGTTCATATCCTTTTCCTTCTTTTGCTAAATATGACAGTGATGGTGACAGTGTTTAGGACTTAGTCTTCAATAGTTGGAACATAATTTTTTTTGGTGAAAATGATGGTGCAGATCAGTTGTTCCCCTGTCATAGAAATTTTGATGAAGACCTTCACTTGGTTCATGATCCAATTCATGAAAATATCATAGAGGAACCAAGTTTCTCAATGGCTAAAGCAATTCATGAAGGCAAATCAAAGGATCCAGGTCCTTTTCAGCCAAGTAATTATATGGTAATGCATGACAATTAGTATGCTTTATTTTCTGATGCATTACTTGATCCTTTTATTGTTTCGAGTCCACAAGAGGAAGTAAATGATGTTACTTAATTCTTGGAATATGATTATGACAATGATTATGACTAGAAAAAAATGGGCAGTGATTAGTACAGTTTTGTTTTTCAGCCCATGAATTATCATATATGTTGGCAGAAAGATGGTCATGAAATTTGCAAGTGTTTGATCACGTTTGTGGATGAGAATTAGATTTTTGATTCAGGAGAGGCATTGTTTTTCTTTTGGTGGCCTGGAATAAAATTGTATAACTTTTGTAAAAATTGTAAATCCTTATACAGTTGTCTTTCCCTTTCCTATTTCCTGCTTTCTTGTTCAGTTGTCAATTTTTGTGAAGGTCCCTATTTTTGTCTTATGGGTGGTCTACTCTACCAGAGATCTAAATTCTTGCATGGATAGAAGTTGCCCATCATCACCAACCAGAGCCACTGTTAGCACGTGCAAAAATTTCATGGCTTTAGTAATTTTTTGCTGGTCTCTGCAATTATTTTTAGGTCCTTGGCATAAACCCTAAGGCAAAAAAAATTCAAAAATGTAGTCGTTGGGTGTAAAAAATTTAGAATACCCTGGCCCTCTTCTCATGCTGCATTACCTTTTTAGAGTGACTTAAAACTTTAAATCTACATGTGCTAATTAAAATTACTAGCTTTAGGTTCACGATTAAGTTTTTCATGTGTCGGTGGGGTCCCCTTTAATTTTTCCTAAGCCCTAGTTCCTTGCCAAAATTTTTCCTAGGTCATGAGCTTTAATTTTTCCTATGTTTCGACAGCCTTTATTTTCCCTGGGCCCAACTCTGACACCATCTCCATATAATGGTGGGCATATGTTCGCAAGTGATGTGTCAGACGCATGAGATCTTAAGACTCCCCTTGATCTCATTGGATGATGTAGTCTTTCTTTCCAAGCGTGTCCACTGCCATGTTGGCACAATTGGCATTCTCTCATTGGTTAGTGTGTTGCTGAGAGGGATCCTATCAGTGGGGCCTGCAGTGAAGGCTTTTCAATCTATGATCAGTGCATGATCTTAAGGAATATTCTTCCCCTTTGAGATCATGTGCCATCCATTGATTTTGAATACAACTCAGCATGTGTCAGTGGGACCTGATTTTCTGATGGGTCAGATGGTCCTGACATCCATGATCCATCCAATGACAGGTGTAAGTTCTCATGGAATCTGTCAGAGGCTTGAGATCTTATGCCAGCCATTGATCTCATTTGTCTCAAACATATCTTTGGTGGTGGTCTCGGTGTCAGATGGAGCTAATTTGGAGGTTTTTTATTGGTCTATGAGGTGGAATCTTATCAGTGGGACCTAGTTTTCGGATGTGTCAGTGGGTCCTGATCCTATCAGTGAATTGACGGATAGCATATAATCTTATGGCTTTTGTCAGAGGCTTAAGATCTTGTGACAGCTGTTGATTTTGTTTCTTGTCAGTGCATTGTCAGAGATGGGGGAGATTCTCGATCTAATAATGGGTGTGTAATCTAATAGAATCTCAGATGGGTATGCAAACTTGCGATGGCCATTGATCTTCCTAATGCGGGACTGGTCAAGTTTCGCAGTCTTTTGGCGGTTGATTTAAGATCTAAAGACTGCGAAGCATGAAGATCAAATGCTCATGACTTAAAGTGAACCTGATTTCAAATTTCGACCATCAACTTGCTGCAGGCGCCATGAAAGTAGCTGTTTATTTTCAAATTTGAATTTGCAGAGGGTTTCCAGTGATAGGAAGTACTAGAATTTATGGTTTTAGCAGCTGATTTCAATTGGTTTGGTGGTGCTTGCTATTGCAGTGTGGTCCAGGGTGTGCCATGATCGATTGCAGAGATCTATACCATGTAAGGAGTGAACATAGAATGGCTTGAGGTGTATTATAGGGTGATTGAATAAAATGGTTTTCATGGCAATTCCTTGTTGTTTTGTACTTTTCTCATAGATTTTCATGATTCCGGATCTATTTGAGATTCATTCTTTCTAAGTTGCCTGTGTTTCTTCCCCTGTAATAACTTTTGTTGTAATTAGGGTTGGTGTAGTTGTTGAAACCCTAACCCTAGCTATCTGAAGCTTGTTGCATCCTATCTTTGGGATTCCAAGGCAGCTAGTGGTATATATGGAAAAAGTTTTGATTTTGTAGGGGTTCCTTCTTCTGCAACTTCTTGAGGAGAACTAGTTCCATGAAGGGTTCTTTTCCTATAGATTTTCTCTACTTCTTTGCATATAGAGTCTTCTTTTCTCCTTTGTTGGCTCAGAGAATATGATATGTATTGTAATTGATTTGTCTTATGTATGAGACTCAATATATTTCTACTATTATCAGATTGTCTCCATTTGAGTTCTAGACCTATTAATTGAAGCATCAAGGGTGGTTCCATCTTTCTATTTGCATTTCCTATGTATCTTCAATAGAGTTCTTTTCATAGAAGCAACTAGGTTTGGGATTGGTTTTCAGGTGTGTATGAACTGGGGTATCAAGGGTATCTTATGTTTGTCTTCTAGTGGACACTGGTTAATGTATTACTTGTTTATAGGTCTCTTCTAAGGGGAGAGTTAATATCCTTTGAATAGGTGATAGCACATTTGGGTACACAGGTGGATTGTTAAAGTATGACCTGATTAATGGTGTATGTTTGGTGTAAGGCATCAACATATTTGAATGTATTGCCTTCTTGTTTTATAGCTCTTTGTTGCAATAGGGTATTTGACTCTGTGGCCCATTGGACCATTAAATCATTTACTTTCAGTTCCAAAATTTTCCTTTCATGTTGTTAGTATAGGTCTCTAGTTTTCATACCCATTCTATGCAAGTAGGGCTATTGCATTAAGAATTGCTTTCATTGGGGTACAAGATACCTAAAGGGGTTTGAATACTATTCCATAATAATCTATCTATAGGCCTACTATTTGTCATGAGGTATCTTGAGTGTGTAGATAAGGCAACACCCACCTGAGTGATGTGGAGCTCAAAGAAGGAGGATGTTCTCTATCCTCATCAATTGGTTTTGTTTTCTTGTCAAACTTGAGTGCCTAATTTGAGGATCAAGCCCACCTTTTGATTCAAGTTTGGTCCTGCAAGGAAAAGATGCCAATAGTGCTATTATTACCATCCTTTCTTTCCCTTCTCACAATAGATATAGTACTTTCGTAAGTAACAACAGTCTTACCAGTTAAGATTTGACATCAATGACAATAAAACAATTGTTTCAATTGCAGTTTCCAACAATATCCCTCTTTGGCATTAATGGAAACACCATATGATATCACCTGAATAACACATGGATTACCAACCAATCCAAAAAAAATAAAATTATAATATCCTTAGCTTCATTCTAATTTAGAATCTATAAATCTCACTTCTGTGACCGTTAGAAGTATCTGGATCTCCCTCTATCTTGATCTTTCATTTCAGTTCAATCTCCCTTTCAGTGTCATATCTCTTACCTTTAGTTCATCAATTCATCTCCCTTTTTCTTTCACATTCATGTTTTATAGTATCATTTCAGTTCAATCTCCCTCTTTGACAAAAATGCCAAAGCAACAACTAAAACATACATCTAGCAGATGTAGATATATCTATTCAGCACAATGTTTCTCCCTCTGTCATCTTTCTTATGACTAATTTGTTTTTTTTTCTTCTTCTTCATAGCTCTAGGATAGTCCTAAAGTGTGACAAACTTCTGTATCATTGTGTCAAATGTTTTATTGTAGTATATTTGATGCAGTGCTCCTAGCTTGTCTAGGCAGCCTCAATTAGGGGAAGGACACCTAATTGACTTCTCGGGTACTCATGGGCTTCTTTAGGTAAAGCTTTAGTGAATATGTCTACCAATTGTTCTTTTGTATTCACATATTCCATTCAGACTTCCTTGTCTTGTACCAATTCTCTCAAATAGTGATACTTTATTTCTATGTGCTTGGTCTTAGTGTGCATTACTGGATTCTTAAAAATATTGATATCACTTGTGTTGTCATAGAAAATAACAACAGGTTCAGTGATTTCTTCTTTCATGCCTATCAACAATTTTTTTATCCATATCAAATTTGAACAGTTTACTATAGCAGCAACATACTCGGCTTCAGCAATAGATTGGGAAATTCAATTTTGTTTCTTTCTTGTCTAGGAGACTAATATCTGTACAAGAAAGAAAGCTCCACCACTAGTGCTCTTCCTATCATCTACATTTCCTACCCAATCAGCATCAGTATATACTCTAAGTTCAAATTTGTCATCTTTCTTGTAATATAACCCATAGTCAGTAGTTCCTTTCAAGTATCTCATGATTCTTTTCACCCCCATCATGTGTGTTTCCTTAGGATTGGTGGAGAACCTTGCCACAATCCCAACAACTAGTGCAATATCAGGTCTACTATGTATAGCATACTACAATTTTCCAATCATGGATCTATACAAAGTCCAGTTAACTTCTGTAGCATCATCATTCTAAGATAACTTTTGTCCAGTAACCATAGGAGTTCCTACTAGTCTAGCATCTTCCATTCCAAAAGTTTTCAGTATTTCATTAATATACTTAGACTGTGTAATGAAAATACCTTTCTTCATCTGATATACTTGTAAACCAACAAAGAATTTGATCTCACCAAACATACTCATCTCAAACTCAGTTTGCATTTCATGTGAAAAACTTTTACACAATGCATCTTGTCCACCAAAAATAATGTAATCAACAAAAATTTTGGCCAATAAATACCTCTACCTTCTTCATCTTTCATATACAGATTGCTTGTGTCATTTGTCCTAGATAATCCAATCTATATTAGATAATTATGCAACCACTCATACCATGCTTTGGGAGCTTGTTTTAATCCATATAAAGCTTTGTCCAATTTGCATACCATGTGTCTTCTATTTGGATCAATAAAACCTTTTGTCTATTCTATGTAAACTTCTTGTTCCAGTATACAATTTAAAAATGCAAACTTGACATCCATTTGATATACCTTGAAATATTTATAAGTAGCATATGCAAGCAGAGTTCTTACTCCTTCCAATCTAGTTATGGGGAAAATGTCTTCCCATAATCAATTCCTTCTTCTTGTGCGTAGCCTTTGCATACTAGTCTAGCTTTGTTCCTAGTCATTTCACCTTTTTCATTCAACTTGTTTTGAAATATCCACTTTGTTCCTATAACATTCTTCTCCGCAAGTCTCGGCACTAGAGTCCAGGTTTCATTCTTCTCAATCTAGTCAATCTCTTCATTCATTGCTTGTATCCAGTCTTCATTTTCTAATGCCTCTTTAGTTGTCTTAGGTTCAAATTCACATAATAAGCATGTTGGATCTTTTGTCTTGCTTCTGGTCTAAATTCCAGTGTCTCTATCTCTGATTATCTATTTAGGCTTGTGATGTCTTCTTACATATTTTTCCAAAATAGGTTCAGCATTTTTCTCTTCTATTTCATCAAGTTCCCCAACAAGATTGTCAAATTCAGCTTCTGAATGCTCGACAACCTCTTCCTGATCCTCGGCAACATTATCTTGTAGCTCATCATGTTCTTTTTCTCTCTCAGCACTATTTTCCTATCACTCGACATCATCTGTCTATCGCTTGGCATTGCTTGCCTGGGACTCGGCATCAGGTGTAGGTCTATTACCCGCCTCTTCTATTTCTTCAATATACACAAAAGATCTGTAATCTTCTAGTTCTCTTTTGCTATCAGCCTCATATCTTTCTACATACTCATCAATTTTTACATTTACACTTTCCACAATTTTGTTAGTGTTAGAGTTCAAACACTTATAAGCTTTACTTTTTATGGAGTAGCCTAGGAATATGCCTTCATCACTCTTAGCATCAAACTTTTCATTCCTATTGTCTTTCAATATGTAACACTTTCTTCCAAAGATTCTAAAGTATTTAACGCTCGGTCAATGCCCATACCATAATTCATAGGGTGTCAGATTTGTACCTTTCTTGATTTGTACCTGGTTAAGAGTGTAAATAGATGTACTTATAGCTTCTTTCTAGTATTTTTGTGCCACATTCTTTTCAATCAATAATTTCCTTGCATAGTCCAAAATAGATCTATTCCTTCTTTCTGTTATACCATTCTATGGAGGTGTCCTAGGTCCAGACATCTGTCTTTTGATTCCTCTATCATTGCAAAATAGATTAAATTCATTTGATGTAAATTCTCCACCATGGTCAGATCTAAGACATTTCAGGTTCCTACTTGTCTCCTTCTCAACCTTAGCCAAATACCACTTAAAAAATTGAAAAGCATCAGATTTTTCTTTAAGAAACATTACATGCATCATCCTGGTATGATCATCAACAAACAAGATAAAATATCTAGCACCATAGTAACTTTGTACACCCATAGGTCCACAAAGGTCAGTATGAACCAAATCTTAAATGTGTTCAAAAGTAAAGGATTTTCTCTTGAAACTTGACTTAGTCATTTTTCCTAACTGGAATTCTTTGCACATCACATTCTTAGGTTTCTTCAATCTAGGTAGGCCTCTTACTTTCTTATTCTTACTTATCTCTACCAGATTGTCAAAGTTAACATGAAAGAGCCTCTTATGCCATAACCAAATGTCATCAAGTTGTGCAAACATACATATTTCTTTAGATAGGTCAAGATAGAACAAATTACCTCTAGTCTTCTCACCACTTCTGATCAGTTCACCATTAGCATCAAATATTTTAGCTTCCTTGTGATGAAATTCCACTCGATAACTAGCTTTGTTGAGCTGAGAAACACTTAACAAATTATAATTTGGTCCTTCAACCCAATAAGCATTTTCACAAGAGATCTTATTAGTTAGTTTAATCAATCCTTTTCCTCTAATAGGACATGGTGCATCATTACCAAATGTTACACTTTTACCTTTATAATGATGTAGGGTCACAAACATACTTTTTTCACCAGTCATGTGATGTGAACAACCACTATCAATAATCCATTTATCATTCTTGTTCACATAGGAAATCAATGTAGTTTTCTCATCCTCATCAGATTCATCTTTCATTGCAACATAGACTACCTGAATTTCAAAATCATTACAATCAGTGTTAGTCTCTTCTTCAGCAATGTAATAGGATTTCTTACCTTTTTCTTTGTAGTCTTTGTACCTTCGGTAGCCTTTGTCATCTCTTTTGTCTTTGTGTCTGCTGTATCTTTCCTCATCTTTATCCTTCCTATGAGGACATCTAGTAGCTATATGACCGACCTTGTTACATGCAAAACATATAATAGGGAGTTTACCTTTGTATTTCCCTTTTCCTCTTCTTAGTCTTCTAGCCATAAGAGCTTCTAGATCTTCAAGATCTTCATCAGAAGTGTCACTGTCATCTTCACTTTCACTTTTGCTTTCACTGATGCATCTTTCTTTTTCTTTCTTTGGCTTATTCAGAACTAACTATGACTTAAAAGAAGATTCAACATTTCTAATACTACCAATAGTGAAATTATCATAATTAGACAATTCAAAAGTGTAGAAACTGAGAAACACAGTTTCACAGAATGCCAAGAACACCTGCATGCAAGAATACCTGTTGCTGAAAGGAAGCCAGAGAAGACAAAAAGCAAGAGCTTGGAAATATCAGCGGTGTGAGAGAAAATTGTATTCCAAGATCAAAACATAATTACAAGAGTTCAACCTATAAGGTGAACAAAAACCCTAAAAATAAAAAAAGCTAGGTTGCACAATATAATTAATATAAAATATTAATTATATGCACCTAAAAGAAAGCTTAAGTGAAAGTAGAGTATGTAGACAACTTAATAATTAAATCAAAATGATTTAATTAATAAGTGAAGATAAATAGATACTCTAACACCCCCCCTTAAGCAAAGCTCAAGAGGTAAGCTAACCTAGCACAGCTATGAAAGCAAGAAAAAAGGGTCCCGGCAACAAGGCCTGATCAGGTACCCAGAACAAGGAAATCTCTATGAACCGGAGAAAAAGGAGAAAACCCAGTGGGAAAAAGCCCTCTCCAAAAAGAGATAGAAAAAACATGCTGAAAAAAACATGAATGAAGGTAGGCCTCAAGAAGAGCCCCCAAGGACAACTTCTATCACCCCAAGCATAGAACGCAACTGAAGATAGCGTGGAGATGCAAAAGGTTTAGTGAAGATGTCAGCAACCTGTGCGTCAGTGGGAATGTACTCCAAAGAGAGAACACCATCATGAATCTACTGATGGATGAAATGCATATGAAGCTCAATGTGTTTAGTGCGCTGATGCTCCACCGGGTTGCGGGAAATGTGAATAGCACTCTGATTGTCGCACCATAGAACTGTGGGACAATCAGGAGGAAACCCAAACTCAGTCATCAACTGCCGAAGCCATAAAATCTCCTGACTAGCATGCACTACTGCTCTATACTTAGCCTCTGTAGATGATAGTGCATGAACATGCTGCTTCTTGCACAACCATGTGATAGGACTAGAGCCAAGACAAAAAACAAAGCCAGAAGTAGACTTCTGATCATCAACATCACCAGCCCAATCTGAGTCAGTGAAGCCAACAATGTGAGGAACCCCTGATGTGTAATGAATGCCATACATAAGAGTGCCCTGAATGTATCTCAAAATACATTTTTCAGCTTGCCAATGACTCTCATGAGGCTCATGGGAGAATCGAGAGACTAGACCAGCTACAAAGGAGAGATCAGGATGAGTGTGTGTCAGGTACAACAAACTACTAACCAACTGCCGATACAATGTAGGATCCACTGAAGGTGAGGTGCAAGAGGTAGACAAGGTAACACCAGACTGAAAAGGTGTGAGAGCTAGCTTGCAATCAAGCATATCAAAGCGCCGAAGCATGTCAAGAGCATACTTTTTTGGTAAACAAAGATCCCAACAGAAGACTAAACAATCTGAAGACCAAGGAAATAGTGTAACAGACCAAGATCAGTCATCTCAAACTACTCCATTAATGCTCGCTGAACATCCTAAATCATAGAAGATGAGCTACCAGTGATGAGAAGATCATCAACATAGAGTACAAGGATCACAACCTCATCCTCAAGATGTTGAATGTAGACTGTAGGATCAGAATGGCATCGGGTGAATCCTGTGGAAAGCAAGAAGGAGTCCATTTTCTCATACCAAGCCTGAGGGGCCTATTTGAGACCATACAAAGAATGTCGAAGTCTGCAAACCAAGGAGGAATCCTGCACAAATCTTGGAGGCTGCTCCATGTAAATCTCCTCAGTGAGATCACCGTCCAAGAATGCATTCTTCACATCCATCTAAAAAATGGGCAATCCCTGAGAAGCTGCGAGGGATAAGACAAGGTGGATAGAATTCATCTTGGCGATAGAGGCAAATGTCTCAGTGTAATCAATACCCTCAACCTGTGAAAAACCCTTCACAACAAGACATGCCTTATACTTATCAATAGAACCATCAGCAACAAAATTAGTATGATACAACCACTTGCATCGCACTAGTTTTCTTCCCTTAGGAAGAGAACAAAGATCCCAAGTGTGATTCTTCATCAAAGAAGAATACTCCTCCTCCATAGCAATGTTCCACTTAGTATGTCTTGTCGCTGCTGCAAATGTCTGAGGATCATCACAAATGGCATGACTCAGAAGACTAGAACCCGCAGTATGAGACCTGGTGCGACGGGAAGTGGAAGGGTCACCAGCTAGAGATCCTACAGCATCAACTATAATACGAGCACATTTAGGCATATGTGGAGGATCCTGTGGTGGAGGTAAATGGGGATCACCAAGATCATCATCCTCATCATCCTGAAAAGAGACTAGAAGTGATGAGGGAGTAGTGGTAAGTGAAGTAGACTCGGGGAGCTAGGTATCTACTGTAGGAAGGTGCTCATCAAACTAGACATCCCGTTGAAATAGGACCTCTCTGGTGGCAGGATCAAACAACCTGTATGCCTTAACATCCTCACAATAGCCAACAAAAATGAGATGTCGACTCTTCTACTCCATAGCTCTCCTCTGAGCATCAGGCACAAAAGCCCATGCTTCACTACCAAAAACTCAAAATGAAGATACATCAGGCTTGACATGAGACCAAGCCTCCTCAGGAGTCATATGTTGAATTTCCTTGTGAGGCATCCGATTCTAAATATAGTTGGCACAATTGACTGCCTCTGCCCAAAAGGATGAATCCATGGACCTGGACTGTATCATACAATTAGCCATCTCCCGAAGTGTTATGTTCTTTCTTTCAGCCACACCATTCTGCTGAGAGGTGTAGGGCACTGAAAACTGATGCTGAAGACCATGTTCAAAGCAAAAATCCCTGAAAGCTTGGTTCACATACTCCCCCCCATTATCTGTGCATAGTCACCGAATAGAAAGACCAGATTGCTTCTCCACAAATGTTTTAAAGACTTGAAAAGAATCAAAGATATCAGATTTGTACTTCAAGAAGTACACCCATGTGCGCCTGGAGAAGTCATCAATGAAAGTGAGAACATATCTAGCACCAGAAAAAAAAGGAGTAGAAAATGACATGAGGTCGCTATGAATCAACTCCAATGGTGCCAAAGCACAAGTAGCACGTCCGTGAGGAAAAGGATCTCTATGTTGCCTGCCAAGAACACATCCTTGGCAAACCCCATCAGTGCAAGTAATCTATGGAAGCCCAAGAACAAGTGCCTGTGTGCTCATTTGCTGAAGATATCTGTAATTGACATGACCTAAACGCTCATGCCAAAGTCTACTCACTGAATCTGCATGTGCGATAAGATAGGAACCTGTACCATCAGAAGACTCAAATCTATCAAATCTATATAGGTGGGATGCAGTGTCAACACTCCCAGTAGCCACAATCATATCAGAATCATGTAAGTCCCGAATAACCACATCATGCAGTGAGAACTCAACTGTCTTACTAGAACCAAAGTGGCAAATCTAATAGATAGACAATAGGTTCATCAAAATGTCAGGGACAAGAAGAACATCCTGAAGAGAACCCCTAACTAATGCAACAGAACCAGCACCCAAAACAAAGAGGTGAGATGAGTTCCCAACAGTAATCTGTGAAGTAGCACACGGAGCAAGTGAGGTAACCAACTGCTGTGTGTGAGTCATATGATGAGAGGCACTAAAATCAAGAATCCAGGTGGGCCCAGAGGTCGTGGCTTGTGCAGTAAGAGCATGACCTTTCCCTATAGAGGAGGATGTGGACTGAGGGGCTGAAATGTGATGCTCTTGCATGGCTTCCTCTAAAGCCTCCAAACATTTCCAACACCTAGAAATGAGATGTCCATCCTTGCCACAAAAGCTACAGGTCTCAACTGATTTCTTCTTAGTCTTGGAGGTAGACTCAGTAGACTTCGAAGAAGATTTACCCTTTGAAGAGTTGGTTGGAGGTTTTGAATCAGTTTTCTATGCAGGTTTGGAGGAAGACTCATTGCCTACTGAATCTTTCTTTGGTTTAGCTTTCTATTTTGGTTTCCCCTGTGAAGACTGAGCAACCAATGCTTGGCTTGAAGAGCCAGAAGCATCCATCTGTTGGATCTTTGCCTATTCTCATGTTAATTAATCACAGAATGTCTCAAATGAAGGCATGGTGTGTCTAGTACCCAAAGCATCCATGGTGGAGTAGAAAGTGGAAGAAAAGATCTGAAACTATCCTCGCAACTTTGAGAGTATCAAATAGATACACTCATCATCAGTCTTGATTTTCCCACATCCCTGCAAAACTGTACGTAAAGACTTGAACTTCATCAAGAAGTCCTCTATAGTGGGGAAATTAGAAGGAGTCAAAGAGGTCAACTCTGCATCAAGCTAAAGCTTCCTGAATTCATTCACTGTACCAAACAAGGTGGAAAACTTGCCCCAAATAGCCCTAGGAGAGGTCAATCCTTCTAGGTGAAACAGGAGACTGTCGGAGATGTTCAGTGTAATCAAACTCATGGCTTCATCCATTTTGTTTCTGTGCTGAAGAATCTCAAAGGGATGCTGCTGAACAGGTTGGTTCTCATCCAGACATGACCATAAGCCACGTGACATAAGAAGCCTGGTCATGTGTGCTTTCCAGATATGATAATTATGCGGTGTATGCCGGGCCACAGAGGGATCTGACATTGAGAGGAGATAGAAGTAGAAGGGTCTTTTCTGAAGTAAATTATAGAAAGGAAAAACACCCCCCCACAATGTATAAATCAACTCCCCCGTACAACAAATAACTGAAAGCACAAGAAAAGTAGGAGAAAACCTAGACTCTGGATGCAGAGAAGGAGGAAAAATAGAAGCCTCAACTTTGACGCTAAAAAAAAGAACTCAAATGGTTGAATCAGTAAACCAAACCAGCATCATTGCATCCATCTTGGAAAGACCTTTTCGGCGATATATCATATGTCGATTTTTGATTCCGTATGAGCCCTATAGGAGGAAAAATGCCCAAGTACCCCCAAAATGCAAGATCTCTAAAAAAAACCAGTGACGGCAAAAAACTTGACGACCGTTTGACCGTCACGGGCCTATTGCTAACGTCAACATGATGTCATCCCAAAAACTTTTGGGTCGCCAGAAAAATTCAAAAAAAACTACCGAAAAAAAAATTTGGCGCCGGAAAATGCCGGCAAATGATGTCAGCAAGTGACATCACCTGCTGCAGGCTGTCGGGCGAAGGCCGGGCTGGGCGGCGCCTGACGGGTGGCGGTGCGGCGCGGCGGTGGAGCGCAGGTGGTGGCCGGCTGGGCGGAGTGGAGCGGCGGTGGCGGCTAGTTGGGCGGCCGGTGGCCCGGTGGCGGCCGGTTGGGCGGTCGACTGGGCATCGATGGGGTGGTGGCGGCGTAGTGGTGAACAAGAAGAAACCCTTTTTAAAAAAAAATAAATTTCTCGAAAAATGTGTTCGTATGGCCCTTGGAGGCTGAAAAATGTGCCCAGATGCCCCAGAGGCCAAATAGATCAAAATTTATATGGAAATAGGGGTTTTTGGGCCTTCTGGACTCAATTGTGAGGTTGATTTTTGCCTAAAGTGCTCCAAAAAAAAGAATTCTTTTTTGCAAGCAAAAAAGAAATAAAAAATAACGTCCTGTAGAAAATACCAGAACTGAAAACTTGCTTCAAAAATACCAGAATAGGCAGCATCAGGGAAGCTTTGATACCATGTAGAAACTGAGAAACACAGTTTCAGAGAACGCCAAGAACACCTGCATGCAAGAATACCTGTTGCTGAAAGGAAGCCAGAGAAGACAAAAAGCAAGAGCTTGGAAATCTCAGGGGTGTGAGATAAAATTGTATTTCAAGATCAAAACATAATTACAAGAGTTCAACCTATAAGGTGAACAAAAACCCTAAAAAGGAAAAAAGCTAGGTTGCACAATATAATTAATATAAAATATTAATTATATGCACCTAAAAGAAAGCTTAAGTGAAAGTAGAGTATGTAGACAACTTAATAATTAAATCAAAATGATTTAATTAATAAGTGAAGATAAATAGATACTTTAACAAAAAGCAGTCAGCTTGCCAATCAAACCTTCCGAAGTAAGCACATTTGTAGAGTTGCATCTAGATTCCTGAATAGCAGAGATTTTAATAGCATATATAGGACATAGATTTCTTAACACTTTTCCAATTATGGTCTCATCATCAATAGTTCCATTTGCTCCTCTAATAGCATTTACAACTTCTTTTATTCTATCACAATATTGTGCAATGTTTTCATCTTCATTCATTTTCATTTCATCAAACTTACCTCTGAGACTCTCAGCTTTGGCTTTTAGTGCATATAGATCACCACCATAGATCTTTGCAAGAGTGTCCCACATATCTTTAGTAGTTGTGCAGTCCTTGATGTCCTCAAATTTTGGATAGCTTAGGCCAGATACAATTTCCAACATTGCTTGATTGTGTTCTTGCTTGGCTCTCATTTTCTTGGCAGTCAAAGGTGCAATAGGTGTGACATAGTCATGCTCAATGTAGTACTTTACAGAATCACCAATACTGGCTAGATGCAGCTTCATCAAGCTTTGCCATGTAGGGAAGTTATCCTTATTCAGCTTCCGTACCTCCTTATACATCTTGATCATTTGCTTCAAGTCCCTTTAAACTTTCTTTCTGTAAACACCAATAAGCAACACAGCTCTGATACCAATTGTTAATATGATTTAGAACAACAGAGAGGGCAGGGGGGTGAATCGATTGTTCTTAGGGGTCCTGATGTATAAAATCACTTCAAAAACTTTTCCTTAAATCAGATCAAGCAACTAAAACAAACTTGGTCATCACTGATTCAATAATAAAAATATATAACTCAATAGTCCACTACCCAGTTGTATTTAACTTGTAAAACACATAAATGTTCAAACCAAAACATTCACACAAGTATTGACACCAAGATTTATAGTGGAAACCCAATATGGGAAAAACCACTTTGTAACATGCTACTATTATTTTCACTCTTCTAAAGTGACCTTGATTAAGATCCAACCCTATCAAAGGTTACAATACACACTATCAAGTGTGACCCGATTAAAGGATTTCAATCACCATATTAAAAGTGAGCCTGGTCAAAGGACTTACATACACTCCATTAGAATGCAACCTTGTTCAAAGGATTTAACATATGACTGTTAGGTCAACCTCTATTAAAAGGATTTTGACTATTACAATGGTTAGAAAGTAGCAATAGTATTCATCTGAAAACATACAACTCACTTTACAAATATCAGATCCAATTTCGTACATAAATGCTGGTTTGCTGACTTTGAAACTTTGCCATCTCCACTTTTGATCTGCTAAGAACTTTCCTTCAAGAAATCACCACACTTTTCCTTCAACCTTTTTTCTTATACAGTCAATAAAAATTTACTATTCTTCCAGCATCTCCTTCACCAATGCATACACATACCTAATGCTTCGATTCCCTTAATACTTTCCTTTGTTAGGTTAACTTATCTTTTTTTGCTTAATCTCCTTTGTAGATCTTAGGGTTAGGTTAGATTCATTGAATGTACCTGCATCATGTTCTTCATCTCCTCTTCTAGAATCATCTCAAATCTCATAAAAATTTACAATAAAATATTTTACAAAGCATTAAATGCTTCAATACAATCAATAAATAAAGTCAATACATTTTACATAATCCAAGAATTCAACAATGTCGGCTCCAAAACTGAATTCTCTTCAAATATAAAATTGCTGATGCTTAGTCAATATTGTGATCATCCACTCAGTCTCCATGTAAAACGCTCGATCACTACTAAAATTGTTGTCTCGATAAATACTGTCTTCCTCGACAATTTACTGATACTCGGTCAACACTAGATTTTTGTTTGGCATCCACTAACTCGGTCGACTCTTTCATAACTTGGCTTAAACATGACTTCTTCATTTTTTCTCAGTTAAGCTTACCAATTTACTCCTCAATCTTACTAAGATAAACAATACATTGTCTCATCATTTTGCAACATAATCAAGTACACTTTGTAGTATCAAGATAACTCAACCTTTCCCTAGGTGCTATTGTTACCATCCTTTATTTCTCTTCTCATAATAGATATAGTACTTTCCTAAGTAGCAATAGTCTTACCAGCTAAGGTTTGACATCAATGACAATACAACATTTATTTCAATTGCAGTTTCCAACAATAGCTACCTTCTAAAACTACAACCAACAACTACAATATATACAAGAGGCTACCAAAACAAGTTGGCCTTCAGATCCATCATCAACAGAAGGAATGACTAGATCTAGGTCCACACTCTTCCCAATGATTGATACCAATATTAAATCTACAACCATAATTAAATGCACAAGTCACCCTTAAAATAAAAATAAAATAAACAATTCGGTAAGCGAGGTTAACCGAGCACCAGGGAATTAACCGACCAACTTGGTTAAAGAAGGAACCGAGCAACTATTGAGCCAACTCGGTCAAAGAAGGAATCGAGCAATAGAGAAAACTCAAACTTATTTTTAGTTATATAGGATTGCCAAGGACCCGAGATGCTCCTACATCAGACACCTAGGATTGTTTTAAATGATTCTCCAAATCATGTAGTAGGTACAACTTGAGTTGAACCCAACTTAGATTGTGAAATCCATGAATTGTCTTCAATCGGTTTGTTCTTCCACTTTACTAAATATTCCATATACTATTTTCCTCTTTTTCTTCTATTAACTCTATGTTTCAAAATTTGCTCAACTTCTTTTGTCTTTCTATTAGGATAATCATTCGGTAGTATTAGTTCTTCATCCGATTCATGGCACTCATTAAAATCTACAATGTTGAATATAGGTGATATATCCATGTCATCAGGTAACTCAATCTCATAAGCATTTCAACTATCAAATCTCCATAATATCCTACAAGGAACAAATTTCTTCATTTTTATCTTCTCATATATTCCAACAAGAAATCTTTCTTTCTTCAAGTGTACCATTAGTTCATCCCCAATTGCAAAAGTCTTATGTCTTCTTGATCTATCTTCTCTGTTTTTATATTTGTGATTAATTTTCTCCAGTTTATGTTTCACTTCTTCATGCAATATCTTCATGAACTCAGCAAACTTTACTCCTGCATCACTTCTCTTTTCTTCACTAGCAATATCCTTCAAATCTGATATACCTCTCGGTTGTATGCCATTAACAATCTCAAAAGATGTTTTTTTAGTACTCCTATTCATGGAATAATTGTATGAAAACTATGCTTGTGCCAACATAGAATCCTAATTACTCAGTGTATCTCCAACTAAACATCTCAAAATATTACCCAAGCTTCTATTCACAACCTTTGTCTGTCAATCAGTCTGTAGGTGAAATGTAGAGTTCTATATCTCAACTCAGTGCCCAACTTTTTCCAAAGAGTCTTCTAAAAGTGTCCAACAAAATTACTATCTCAGTAAGAGATGATACTCTTAAGTAATCCATGCAATTTGATAATTTTCTTAAAGAAAAGATCTTCTATATGCACTTCATCTTATGTCTTTATATAGGGTATAAAATGTGCCATCTTAGAAAATATATCCACAATAACAAATATAGAACCATTACCTTTGATTGTTTTTGGTAAGCCAAGAAACAAATCCATACTAATATCAATCCAAGGTTTCTCAAGAACAAAAATTGGTATATATAATCTAGCATTCTGACTTACTCCCTTTATAACTTAACAAATTCAACAACTTTTCACAAATTCTTGAACATCTTTATACAACTGTGGCCAAAAGTATTTCTGCTTAAGGAAATTCAATGTTTTGTCAATGCCAAAAGGTCCAGCCAAACTACTACTATGTTTCTCCTTTATCAAATTAGTTCTTATTGATCCTCTCAGTATACACAACTAAATACCTTTAAACAAAATAACTTCTTGAATGAAATAGTCTTCCCATTTAGTACTCGATTGATCTTGAAAAGGTGCTCTGCACTTTCTCCACGGCTCAAAAAAAATAGGATCAGTTTCGTACAATACTTTCATATCATCAAAACCATGAACTTCAATTCTCATCTCGGTCATCAAAGATCTTCTTATACTCAATGCATCAGAAACTTGGTTAGTGACTCCACTCTTATGTTTGATCACAAAAGTATAACTCTGCAAATATTCAACCCATTTCATATGTCTTTGATTCAACTTATTCTAACTACCCAAATATTGTAAATCCTTATAATTAGTATACAACACAAATTCACTGGCTATCAAATAATGTATCCATTTCTTCAAGCCTTGAACAATAGCATAGAATTCTTGATCATACATAGAATATTTTTTTTTTGCATCATTCAACTTTTCTCTAAAGAAAGCAATAGGTTTACCTTCTTGAATCAACATTTCTCCTATTGCACTACCACTTGCATCACATTCAACTTGAAATACCTTATAGAAATCATGAAATGCTAATATAGGAAATTTAGAAACCTCCTATTTTAGAGTCTCCAAACTATTATCATCTCCACGTGTCCACTTGAATTCTCTTTTATCTCCTCTCATAGTCTCAGTCATAGCATTACAAATTGAAATGAAATGCCTAATGAAATTTTAGTAAAAACTTACTAAACCATGAAATAATCTTACCTCAGACAATTCAAAATAGCTTCAACCTTTTTCAGGATCCATTTTCAAACCATTAGTTGAAATCACAAATCCCAAATACACAATCTCCTCTTTCATGAAATAACACTTTTTCAGGTTAATCAACAACTTTTCTTCTCTCAATCTCTGCAATACTTGTTAAACTTGCATCAAATGCTCTTCTCTAGTCTTACTAAATCTAAAAATACCATCTAGGTATACAATCACAAATTTACCCAAAAATTTCTTCAAAACTTCATTCATCAATCTCATAAAAGTACTTGATGCATTAGTTAAACCAAAAGGCATAACCAACCACTCATACAAACCTTTTGTTGTATTAAAAGTAGTCATCCACTCATCACCTTATCTGATTCTGATCTGATGATATCCACTTTTCAAATCAATTTTGATAAAATACTTTTCTCTAGTCAAACTATCCATTATGTCATTCATTCTTGGTATAGGAAACCTATATTTTACTATTATCTTGTTGATTTCTTTGGAATCCATACACATTCTCCATTCTATGTTCTTCTTAAGTGCTAATACATCTTGTACTACACAAGGACTTAAACATTCTCAGATCAAACCTTTCTGCAACAATTCTTAAATTTTTCAGTTCAATTCCTGATTTTCGGTAAGTGTCAACTGATGTGGTGCCTTATTTGGTAAACTAGCTATAGGGATAAGATCCATGCAATTATCAATTCTTCTCTTTGGTGGAAAACCATCAAGTGCATTGTTAGAAATGAGCTCCTTGTACTTGGTGAGTATCTTATCAATCTCTTTAGGGATGCTATCCATTGTTTTCTTACTGAGTTTGTTAGGAATCACATGAAAACATACATCATTCTTCTTCAAATCCTTAATAAAATTTCTTCCTTCCATCAAACAAACTTTCATAGATGTAAAAACACTACTAATAGGTTATTCAATCAAAGGTAACAAGATTTTTCTTCTCCCATCAGCCTAAATAGTATATTTATGTAATCTCCCATCATATATATCATGTCTATCATATTTTCAAGGTCTACCCAACAAAATATGACAACAATCCATAGGCATGATATCACATAAAACCTTACCATAATAATTTCCAATTTTCAAATTCACATAACATTGTTCACTTACCAAGAGTGTATGCTCATCCTTTATCCATGAAATTTGATAGGGCTTCTGGTGTGTTGGTGTTTCAAAATGCCTTATGCTCTTAGGCTACCAATATACCTTCAGATAGATTTTAGGAATGGTTAGTTCCAAAATGTAAAAGGATCTTAAGGTAACTGGACCAACTGTAGGGATAAAACTACCCTCATAACTTTAGGCTTTGCAAAACCAAGGTGGGTGCACCTAACCCTGTGAAAAATTATATCCTACACAACACCTAGACTAGATTTATTTAATAGATGATAGCAAGAAAGTACTAAATGCCAACCTAGCATTCATTGACTCTCCATTGCTATGGGAAAATAAAACTTCTCAACCAAAGATTAAAAACTTAGAATGGTTTCAATTTCAATTTTGTGATTGCAACAAGTTCAGTTAGGGTGTGTTGGCAAAAGACTTACTCATCTAGGCCAGTGCCTCATGCATTGGGAAAGATTTCTTAGGTGCAAAAGATGCATACACTAAAAAAAATATGACATTCATAGCCATAAATACATTTACCATAGTTCTTACTACTTTCAAAGAATCCTTATGTAAACAAGGGTAAACTCACATCCCATCCAAAGCAATATTTAACCCAATCCTAGATCGGAACTTAGGAATGAAGATACATACATAAAATGATATGTAATGAATTGAAAAGCTCAAAGTCCACCTATCTTGGCACATAGGAGAGAGAAGAACTAGATATTTGTATTAAGTATGATGAATCCTTTCTATGCATACAATCAATCCTAAATAATCAAGCTTGCAAACTACAGCTTAGACCTGCAACTTTCTATGTTTCATCAACAAGCACTGAAACCAAAAATTGTCACAACCCCTAACTAAGAATAGGGTTCACCAAGCATCCAGTTAAAACACCTAACTCTAAATCCCCTTTGAATGATCAAGAAAAATCCTATATATCTCTAGGATTACAACAAGCTGCTGATCATTCAAAGCCAACAATTTCAAATTCACCTAACCACATTCAAGACATTGAATGTAGACATGACAAGCTCCTAGTACAAGGCCAGAAAGATCAAATAAATCATCAATCTAAGTAGCCAACCTGCCCATGTACCCACTTCGAGGAAAAAACATCATCACAAACCCCCTGCCAATTTCAGCTCCAACAAAGAAGGCATGGCCTAGCTATCAATCTTTCCTCGGCTAAAGTTCTCTAGGACACAAAATCAACTTGAAATGACTGTTAGGATTTCCCTCATAAATTTTTACCTACAATTGAGCTAGAAAATGACTGAAAATGGCCCGGCATCATGGCTCCTTTGGCACACTATCCCTAACCTCATAGAAAACCCTCAAAAACACTTAAAACTGGTGGCAAAGGCTAACTGAGAGAACTTTAAAACATGGTCGTAGATTTCAATCCTTCCTAGTAGACTGGGTAGTTGACAAAAGATAAAATAAACAGTCAACTGGGCCCCAACAAGTCTTTTACCACATCACTACCTTGGCAGCCAATAGAAATCAAGCACCTCAACATGACTGCACCCCAGACCCACTACCTCATTTACCACACCATCAAACAATGGTCACATGATTGAAAAGGGAAAGAATATTCCTTATGATCATGTGACAACCGTAGATCCTACCAAACTGCTAGAAGAAATCCCAACCGCTTGCGAGATCACTCAAGGTTAAAGAACTAACCACCAAGATTGCGTGACCACATGACCGAATAGAAGGTCGGGTCGCCAAATGGAAAGCACTTAACTACCAAAATCAAGAGATCCTGTGAACACACAATCGCTTAATCACTGAATAAAAGTCTTAACCACCTAGGAAAATGGAGATCAAATGACTAGAAAATCAAAAAGAACTGGGCCCCACATGGTCACAGCAACGCACATAAGAAAACCAAAAGTCAAAGATTTAGCTACGAAGAAGGAAAGGCCGAAAACAACCTGGGTTTACACACTGATGCAAAGGTGACAAGGAATGTGAAAACATCAAGGGTTTTCATTCTTAAACAATTTTAACACCACCTGAGATGAAGAAAACTATTTCTAGCAGTCCTTGAAACTTGAAAATCTCCCTGGTTTCAACACATTAGACCCTGTGATTTGAAATGGGAAAGGGTGACACACTAATGAACATGATGCCAAGAGTGCAAGCCATAAAACATCATAGATTTTCTTTGCACATAGAAACAAGCTTGCAAGTAGGGGCAGGCAACACTCTAGGGCTTTGTAGGGAGAAAAGGTCAAAATTTTGTGACACAACCAACAGTGGCTCATACTTGGGGACATGTATCTCTAGCAGATACAATGAGAACCACAAAATCTCCTAGAGAAGTAGACCAACAAAAACCCAACCAAAAACAACACGACTATACAGAAAACCCTAAACTACTGCCCATGGAAAAGATCTTCAAGAGAAGTAGAACTTTAGGAATTGTCCATGAACAGGCAATTCCAAAGTACCACCAGTTAAATCCTTCAGGATATAAGAATCTACTCCCCATTTGCTTTCAATAAGATAAGGGCCTAACCAAATTGGGTCGAACTTCCCATGCCTTCCCTTATCTTCCAATCTTGTATTCCACATCAAAACAAGGTCATCAACTTCAAAGCTCCTCTGGCCAGCCCTTCTATCCTATAGATCCTTACACTATCTCTATAATATTTCATTTCTTTCATGTGCATATCTTCTTACCTCATCCAACTGTATCAACTCATCCATTCTTACTATCATCTCATCACCTAAGTCTTCATCATATGCCTGAACAAATTGATACATCTGCAATAGATTATTCTGAGGCAATCTAGCATTTATCCCAAACACCAAATCAAAGGGAGCACACCCTATGGCCTTCTTTATAGTTACCCTATTGGCCCACAATGCCAACTATAACTTTGATTCCCAAGCCCTTTTATTTTTATCGAACACTCTCTTGAGAATCTTAATCAATTTTTTATTACTAGACTTAGCTTGGCCATTACCTTGCGGATGATATGGGGAAGAAAATGAAATGTGTATCCCATATTGCTGACAAAAATTACTGAATTTTTGTGATCTAAAACACATTGCATTATCAACCACAATAACTTCTTGGCAACCAAACCTGATAAGAATATTCTGCATCACAAAGTCTGTCACAACCTTGCTAGTGTCTTTTCTAGTGGGAATAGCTTCAACCCATTTGGTAAAATATTTTGTTGCTACCAGTATATAAGATTGTCCACCGCTAGATTTGTTTGAAATCTCCCCAATAAAATCTATACCCCACTTCTAAAAAGGGGCCTGAACTACAATAGGCTTGAGTGGTAAATTCCTATTAAATTTCAATTTACCAGTGAATCTTTGACATGCATCACATTTTCTTACAAGCTAATGAGCATCCTTAAAGATTGTAGGCCACCAGAAACTAGACCTAAAGATCTTATGGGCTGTGGTTTTTTCCATATAGTGCCCTCCACAGACACCTTGGTGCATTTCATCTAACAAGGCTCTAGATTTCTCCTGGTCCAAGCATTTGAGCAACACCCCTTCATTGCTTCTCCACCACAAATTACCATCTATAATAGCATACCTTGTAGCCTATAGCTTAATGGTCCTCCTTTTATTTTCATCCATGTCAGGGGGAAGAAACAACTTTTTCAAGTAACCAATAAGATCCTTGTACCACTCACAATAATCCATGTCACAAATATATCACCTTTGTTCCTCTTCTAACACATTTATATTATTTGCAACTAGATTACTTTGTTCCATTAACTTTACAAGACCTAAGCCTCTCACCAATCTTGTAATCTAGATATCAATGTTAAATTTTTGGATCCTGTTGATCCATCTACATCTTTTCCCTAAAGCTTCTTGTTGCACCAATATATCCTTAACTACAGCATTAGGAACATAAGCAACTACCTTAGCTCCTACAAGGTAACATCTAAAATCCTTGATAGCTTTGACTAGGGCATATGCCTGCTTCTCAGTAATGTCATATTTGAATTCCACTTCCTATAGAGATTTGCTAAAAAATGATATGGGTTGTTCTTATCCATCTAAATTCTTTTGTAATAGAACTACCGCAACTGTAAGACAAGAGGCAAAAGAAAATATCTGCATGGGCTTACCATAATCAGGTGTCCTTAAAACCAGAGCATCCTTGATGGCCTATTTGATACTTCTAAAAGACTCATCTACTTCTTCATTCAACTCAACCTTTGCCTCTTTCTTCAACATTCTGGAAATGGGGGTACTGATTTCTGCAAAATTTGTAACAAATCTCCTTAGAAAGTTTACTTTCCTAAAGAAGGATTGTATTCCTTTAACATTTTTGGGTGGGGAAAGCCTATCTATAGTGATAACCCTCTTAGGGTCAATCCTCACTCCATCTTTAGACACAATATGTCCCAAGATTTTACCTTCGACAACACCAAAAACACACTTTTATGGATTCAAAGAAACCCCATACTCCAAAGCCCTGATAAAACTTTTCTCAAGATGTTCATAGTGCTGACTTTCCTTAGCTGAATATGTTGTGAGATCATCCTGATACACAACCAAAAACTTATTTATAAAATCTGCAAAGGCCACATACATGGCTCTCTGGAAAGTAGCTCTAGCATTTTTCAAACCAAAGGGCATTCTGACATAAACATATGTCCGCCACGGGGTAGTGAATGCAGTCTTAAATTGCTCTAACTCCTTGACCTTAAGCTGATTATATCTAGAGAAACCATCCATCATGGACATCAGCTCTGATCTAGTGACTCTTTGTAGCATATTTTCCATGTTAGGAAAACCATAATTATCCTTCAAAGAATTGACATTCAGGTTCCTAAAATCAACACATAATCTAATGTCACCATTCTTTTTTCTGACTGCAACTAGGTTTGACACCAGAGTAGAATGTCTAATAGGCTTGATGATTCTTGCATCTATCATCCTTTTGAGTTCATCTTGCATTTTTGGTGCCAAGGTAGGATTTAAAGGTCTTAATTTTTGCCTAAACGGTTTGGTCTCCTCTTTCAGTGGTATCTCATATTGGAACAAATCTTCTCTATAAGCTTTCAAATCATCATATGACCATGCAAAAACATGTCCAAATTTTTTGAGAAGATTAATTAGTGTCTTTCTGACCTCTAGAGACAATCTCCTTCCAATATAAACATTTTTGGGTATTACACTTGTTCCTAGATTTATCTCCTCTAAATCAACTAGCTTATCAACAATTTTAGTAGAACAAGCCCTTTCTTTATTATCAAATGCCCTCTCAAGAGAAACCAATCCTCTTGGAACCCTATTGGATTTCAATTGCAAAACCTCTTTTCTGAAGATAGTCTCCTCCCCATTTCTAGTGTCAACATAAGTGCTGAAATCCATTTCTTGACCACCAAAGTGAGACTCACATTGCAAGAATCTTAGTATATCCTAATCATCAGAAAATACCTGCTAGTTTTCAACATTATCTAGGATAGAGGGCCTAGACTAAACCTCAATTTTGGATATCCTTGCAAAAGTGATATCCTCTAGCCTTAATGCTATATTCACCAACAAATCAGCCATCCTATTTTGGCCTCTATCCATCCAATCAATACCAAATGCACTAAAATTCTCAATCTCATCCCAAAAAAAATTTCTATATTGTTTCAATCTTCAATTCTTTGATGCATATCTTGATCTAATTTGAGAAATTACTAGCTTGGAATCACCAATTACCCTAAGACATTTAATCCCATGCCTTGATGCTAGTCTCAAACCAATTAGCAGGGTCTCATATTCAGCAACATTGTTTGTGCAAGAAAACATGAGAGCAAAAGAAAACTTGAAAGTTTTACCATTTGGGAATATTAATAGCACTCCTACTCTGAGACCTTCCTTCGAACTTGCTCCATCAAAATATAAAGTCCATAAGACATCACCTTCTACCATGTTATTCTCATCTTTAGTTAGAAGGAAAAGCTCACCCCTTTCTTGCACCTCTTTCTTCTGAACTTGGAAAGAAATAATGTTAGTATCCACAAAAAAATTCATATTTTCATCTTCATTCTCCTCAATCATATGTGGAGTTCTAGTCTCCCTTGACAACTTCACACTTTCTCCTCCAATGTCAAAAGTAGAAAAAGACAGGTCACACTAGATACTTCCTCCCATAGAAGCACTCCATCTCCTAGACAACAACATCCCATATTGAGGAGGGCTATCAACCACTAGAACACTCATAGTTAGCTGCTTGTCTGGATATGCTGCCAATATATAAGGAAAATCCTTAATGGTATCAATAACTAGCACTTCTCTTGAGTCCATAGCTTGGCATCTTCCGTGAGGTGTATCAACTTTTAGTCCCATTGATTTCATGATTTCTATAGGCATGATGGTATTTGACACCCCAGAATTAATCATGCAATTCTTCAATAATTTTCCATTTACTATGAGATAGGAAAAAAGGATCCACTGTTCCTAATGTAATATTGATGACATTTGCATCCAGATATATCTGAGGAATCTTAGAGACAATTTCTTCATTTTTACTATCAGGTGTGTCATCCAAAGAAGCCACATGCTTATCACCTCTACTCATCCCCTGGGCTTTTGTGGAAGTGGGACTATTCAGCCAATCTAGAGCTTTCACCTTATGCTCCTCTATCCTCATTATTTCAAAAAGTAGGACCTTGACAGTAATTTTGTGAAAGCAACTTAGTCATATCAATAGGAACATATTTATAGTCATCCATGTCCCCTTTTATAGCAGTGACACCCTTATCTTTTATTCGGACAATCAAGTCAGATGAAGTTTTGTGTAGAGACTCATTTTCCTTTTGGGGTAAGGGAAGAACTATTTTTGATGCCCTTGCTTTACCTTTATGTGTCATAATAGGCCCAACTTTCCTTTTTATTTTTACTTGGTTGACAGCATCAACACCATTTCCCTTTTCTTCAGATTGTTGTCTACTCTTTTATGATTTATTTATAAACATGCTACCCGGTTTACCATTGTGATGCAGGAGCATCCTGGGTGTAAGAGCAATCTTACATCACCCAAAAATATTTATGTTTTTGTATTCAATAAGGGCTATTTTGTGCAGAGCTGCTATTTATGGAAAGTTACTATTTTTTAGTAATTTTTGCATGTGCTCAGAATGATCTGATTTCTTTCTTGGAGGTTCATTTTGGTCATATAAGTCTGCCAGTAAAGTTTCATTGCCAGGTCAAGTGTATATTGGAAGATATTGAAGATTTTCGGTATTGGCAGCAGGGTACAGAAACTTTGAACTCAGTTTTGAAGGCTTTAGAGGCCCCAAATGAGGTCAAAAATTTGGGTGATGAGTGCTTGCGTGGGTCAAGCCTGTAGAGCGCTTCGTGGTGTTTCTGAAATGGGGTTATAATAGCCGATCAGGTCAACTGGTGATGACTTATGGTCTTCGGAAGATGGGCCACCTGAAATGGCAGAAAATAATTTTCTTCAAAATTTTTGTTCAGGTTTCAAAGGTTATCTTGAGCCGACTATGATGTAATAAAATGTAAAATAAAATTATTCTAAGTTTGGTCGGCCTTATTGGCTAAAATTTTGGAACCTTCCCAGGCGGTGGAAAAATTACCTATATAAGGAAGGCTGTATTATTGTCTTAGGCAGTTCAGAATAGTTCTGCGTAGTAGATCTAGGTAATAGTTCGAGGCTTTGTCCTATAGAATATTGTAAGGGAATGCCCATGTGGCTTTGCATATTGTAATTCTAAAAGTTTGTAATTCCACATTTATGGAGATAATAAGAAGCCAATTTTCTGTTCTTGCATATTGTTGTTGTTTCTCTATTTCTGTTATGTGTTTGTGGTATTAAGGGGAGTACCCTTCATCAAGTGGTATCAGAGCAAGTTTTCTTGAGTGTGTAAATAGATCACCGACTGTGAGGTAGTTTGCACTAGGACCATGGTTAGGGTTTCAGCACACATCGCGAAAATGCCTCAATGAAGAGAACGTGGCGGAAGAGCTGGTGCTGTGACACCTGAGGTTAGAGAGCTACAGAGACAAGTGCGAGCATTGCAAGAAGAGATTCATAAAGGAATGAATCTTAATGTCAGAGATGAAAGCGAGGATGAAGCCGAAGAAGAATATCAAGAAGGAGAAGCCGAAATTGTGAACCAAGAGGAAGAAAGACTTTTTCGGGCCATTTCCAAGATTGGGAAAAGACCTAAGATTGAGGTTCCTACATTTTCTGGAAATCTTAACCTAGAGGAATTGATTGACTGGATCAATGAATGTGAGGAATATTTTGAGTACGAAGATGTTGACAATCCTGATAGGGTCAAATTTGCGAAGGCCAGATTGAAAGGTCATGCGAAGATCTGGTGGCAAGAAATTTAGTTGGAGCAAAATAGAAGAGGGAAAGATAAAATCACAAGATGAGATCAGATGGTGGATAAATTGAAGTGACAGTTCATTCCTGTTGATTATGAGCTTGACCTAGTGAAGAAAATGCAGAGTTTGAAGCAAGCAGGAAGATCTGTTCAGGAGTATACAGAGGAGTTCTATCGACTTCTCATCAGAACAGGCCATGCAGAAGCTGATAAGGAGAAAGTTGCCCGATACCTTAATGGGTTAAGGCCAAGCATTCAGGAGGAGCTAAATCTAGTTTGAATGAACAGTATTGAAGAGGCATACCAGTTTGCCCTAAAAGTAGAGGAAAAGTTGAACAAGAAGTTTGTGAGCAGACAAAATGGAAGAGGTCATGGTGGACGATCTGGTGGATAGTCATACGGTGGCTGAAATGTAGATCTAAAAAAGAAGGATGAGGCCAGTAGCAGTCAGAATCAGTGAGGAAATAATTCCAATCGCTTCCAGGATTAGAATAATAGAGATCAGAGAGGAAGAGGAAGAGGAAAAGGATCTAGAAGAGGTGGCTTCCGTGGAACATGTTTTCACTATGGAGAAGAAGGTCATAGGGCATTTGAATGTCCTTAGTGCCAAGGCAGAATAGACAGGAGAAATGAAGGCCAGGCCAGAGTTGCACATGTAGATGAAGATGCCAGATCATCAAATTCTGAAGATGCTGAAAGAGGAGAAATGTTGATTAACAGAAGAGTCCTGTTGAGTGGTGAGAATGAACCTAAGCAAAGGAGGAGCCTGTTTCACACCAGGTGCAAGTGTGAAGGTAAATGTTGTGATGTGATTATTGATAGTGGAAGCACTGACAATTTGGTGTCAAAAGAGATGGTGACAAAGTTGAAGCTCAAGAGATAGAAACACCCACATTTATATCGAATTGCCTGGGTACAGGATGACCACAAGGTCATGGTCAATGAACAATGCCTAGTGAAGTTCAAGATTGGCGAATACCAAGATGAGGTATTGTGTGATATCATATCTATGGATGTATGTCATATGTTGTTGGGTAGACCATGGTAGTTTGACAGATGTGTTGTACATGATGGTCATGCGAATACCTATTCCTTGACAAAGGATGGAGTGCGGCATGAGCTAAAACCATTGAAGGAGACTGAAGAAAAGGTATGTGGTAATGCAAGGATAACTTTTTTTGATGGAAGAAATTTCCTAGATGGTATGAGGCATGAGCATGTATGTTTTGCTTTAATTCCAAAAGCTGGTAAAGAGGAAGTAGAAGATGTTCCTGTAGAAGTTGCAGATTTGTTGAATGAGTTTCAGGATATTGTATCCAATAACGTGCTTGATGGATTACCACCAGTCAGGAAGATCAGTCATCAGATGGACTTCATCCTAGGAGCGAGTTTTCCAAACAAGGTAGCACACAGAATGACACCTACAGAAAGTGAGGAGTTGAACAGACAAGTACATGAGTTGTTATAGAAAGGATTGATCCATGAGATTCTGAGTCCCTGTGCTATACCAGTGGTATTAGCACCAAAGAAGAATGGAGAATGGAGGATGTGTATAGATTCTAGGGCAATAAACAAGATCACAATCAAGTACAGGTTTCCATTGCCACGAATGGATGATATTATGGACTGTTTGAGTGGAGCTGTGTATTTTTCAAAGATAGATCTAAAAAGTGGATATCATCAGATTCGGATCAAAGAAAGAGATGAATGGAAGACTACCTTCAAGACAAAGGAAGGACTATATGAGTGGTTAGTCATGCCTTTTGGGCTAACCAATGCACCGATCACTTTCATCTGGCTCATAAATGAGGTTCTAAAAGAATTTCTAGGTAAGTTTGTCATTGTTTACCTAGATGATATTTTGATCTTTAGTAAGACATTGGATGAGCATATGATGCATATTCGTATGGTATTTGAGAAGTTGAGAGAAGAGAAATTGTTGATTAATTTGAAGAAGTGCAGTTTTGTGAAGAAAGAGTTGGTGTATTTGGGGTTTGTAGTTTCAGGAGAAGGTCTAAAAATAGACCCAGAGAAGGTACAAGCTATCCTTGAATGGCCTACTCCAAGGAGTGCTACTGAGGTAAGATCTTTTCATGGTCTAGCTAGCTTTTACAAAAATTTTATTAGAAATTTTAGCAGTATTTGTGGACCCTTGACTGAAACAATGAGAGGGAATAGAAAAGAGTTTAAGTGGACTAATGGGGCAGAAAAGAGTTTTCAATTGTTGAAACAAAAAGTTACAGAGCAACCTGTTTTAGCACTTCCAGATTTTAATAAGGTGTTTCAAGTAGAGTGTGATGCTAGTGGTACTGCAATAGGAGCTGTTATGAGCCAAGAAGGTAAACCTGTTGCTTATTTCAGCGAGAAGTTAAATGATGCCAAGAGGAAATATTTTATTTATGATCAAGAATTTTATGCTATAGTTCAGGCATTAAAGAAGTGGAGACATTATCTACTTCCTAAGGAGTTTGTTTTGTATATTGATCATCAAGCTTTGCAATATTTGAATAGTCAAGGAAAATTGAATCAAAGACATTTGAAATGAGTTGAGTTTTTGCAGAGTTATACATTTGTTTTGAAACACAAGAGTGGAAAGTCTAATAGGGTTGCAGATGCTCTTAGCAGAAGGCAACTATTGCTGACAGAAATGCAAATTGAAGTGGTTGGGTTCAAGGAACTCAAGAATTTGTATCCAGAGGATCCTGATTTTGGTGAAGCTTAGAAAGCTTGTACAGAACCTGTTACTCTAGACAGGACGAAATGGTTGGATTTTATCATCCAGGATGATATGCTATTCAGAGGGAGTCAGTTGTGCATTCCATGAAGTTCTATGAGGGAGAATCTCATCAAGGAGAAGCATAGCAGAGGATTGGCTGGACATTTTGGTCGTGATAAAACCCTTGGTTTGGTTAGTGAGAATTATTATTGGCCACAGTTGCAGCAAGATGTGAAGAAGTTTGTACAGAGTTGCAGAGTATGTCAGATGGTGAAAGGAGTGAAGTAGAATATAAGGTTGTATCAGCGATTACCTGTACCAGAGAAGCCTTGGGAGGATATCAGCATGGACTTTGTTCTTGGTTTACAGAGGAATCAGTGGGGACATGATTCAATTTTTGTGGTGGTTGATAGATTTTCAAAGATGGCACATTTCATTCCCTGCAAGAAGACTAATGATGCTATTCATATAGCAAAATTGTTTTTCAGAGAAGTAGTGAGACTTCATGGTTTGCCAAAGACCATAGTTTCAGATCGGGACACTAAGTTTGTTGGATATTTCTGGCGTACATTATGGAAGAAGTTGAAGATAGATTTGAAGTTTAGTTCATCACATCATCCACAGACTGATGGATAGATAGAGGTGGTGAATAGGAGTTTGGGAAATTTGCTGAGATGTTTGGTTGGAGATAAGCCAACAGGATGGGATTTGATTTTACCACAGGTAGAATTTGCATACAATAATTCTGTCAATAGGAGCACTGGTAAATCACCATTCCAGATTGTATGTGGAAGTAGTCCAATAAATGCATCTGAATTGAGGAAGATAGATAAAGGAGAAATAAGTAGTGCTGAAGGTGAGGATTTTGTAGAACACTTGAAGAACATCCATGGGGAGGTGAGGAAGCATATTACCAAGATGAATGCACAGTATAAGGCTAAGGCAGATGAGAAAAGGAGGTATAAAGAATTTCAAGTTGGTGATGAAGTCATGGTTCATTTGCAGAAGGAGCAATTTTTGGTTGGTACATATAACAAGCTGAAAATGAAGAAGTTTGGGCCATGTAAGTTACTGAAGAAGCATGATTCAGGAAACGCATATGAGGTAGAATTGCCTACTGAGCTAAATATTTCACTAGTGTTTAACATTTCAGATCTGATAGAGTATCATGGAGGTGTTGAAGATGTGATCACAGCAGCATAGTGGAGTATTCTAGCAACTAGTTCAGACACTAAGGAGATCGAAGATATACTAGACAGTCGTGTTGGTAGAAGCACGAGAAACAAGGCATATGAAAATATCTAGTCAAGTGGAAAGGATGACCTGTTGAAGATTCATCATGGCTGACAAAGGAGGAGGTTAGCTGTCTTAGTTTTCCTCTACACACCTGAGTCATGACAGGGTCACTTCTCAAATTACTCTAGGTGTCTGATGCAAGAGCATCCTGGGTGTAAGAGCAATCTTGCATCACCCAAAAATATTTATGTTTTTGTATTCAATAAGGGCTATTTTGTGCAGAGCTGCTATTTATGGAAAGTTACTATTTTTTGGTAATTTTTGCATGTGCTCAGAATGATCTGATTTCTTTCTTGGAGGTTCATTTTGGTCATATAAGTCTACCAGTAAAGTTTCATTGCCAGGTCAAGTGTATATTGGAAGATATTGAAGATTTTCGGTATTGGCAGCAGGGTACAAAAACTTTGAACTCAGTTTTGAAGGCTTTAGAGGCCCTAGATGAGGTCAAAAATTTGGGTGACAAACGCTTGCGTGGGTAAAGCCTGTAGAGCACTTTGTGGTGTTTCCGAAATGGGGTTATAATAGCCAATTAGGTCAACTGGTGATGACTTATGGTCTTCGGAAGTTGGGCCACCTGAAATGGCAGAAAATAATTTTCTTCAAAATTTCTATTCAGGTTTCAAAGGTTATCTTGAGCTGACTATGATGTAATAAAATGTAAAATAAAATAATTCTAAGTTTGGTCGGCCTTATTGGCTAAAATTTTGGAACCTTCCCAGGCGGTGGAAAAATTGCCTATATAAGGAAGGTTGTATTATTGTCTTAGGCAGTTCAGAATAGTTCTGGGTAGTAGATCTGGGTAATAGTTCAAGGCTTTGTCCTACAGAATATTGTAAGGGAATGCCCATGTGGCTTTGCATATTGTAATTCTGAAAGTTTGTAATTCCACATTTGTGGAGATAATAAGAAGCCAATTTTCTGTTCTTGCATATTGTTGTTGTTTCTCTATTTTTGTTATGTGTTTATGGTATTAAGGGGAGTACCCTTCATCACATTGGTATTCCCAACTATCTTGCCTCTCAAATTATAATTGCTCCTGGCTTGAGTGACCATATTTGTAGTGATTTGGGCAATTTCCTCATCAGAAGGTCACCTTAGGAAGATATGCCCCTCACCCTTCACTGCAGCACATCTAACATCATCAAATTCTTCTTCCTCTTCATCATAGAAAACTTGTTGATGGGATATCTCATTCCTAGCTTGAGAGCCAACAACATCTTGATTCTCAATCTCTTTAGTAGAGTCAACCTCATCCCAAGCATGTGAAGAAATCATTTCACAACCATTTTCATCACATTTCTTATCTCATTCATGGTTTTTAGACATGTTCATGGCAATAATACAATATTTAGGACTATGAGGAGATTGACAAGAAACACACCAAGGGACATTATCACTCATATTGATTTAATTTCTTTGCAAAGGATCAGGAGTCCTATCATCTGGCCTATCCCTCTTGGCTGGAATAACGGGCTTGCCATCCTTCTACTGAGTATTATATTTGAAATTTTGCATTCTTGGCTGCCAAGTTGATCTATCATTAGTTGCAGCCATGTTATTTCTTCTCTCACTAGGCTTCAGATCTTCTAAAGCATTTAGAATCTACTTTAGGTTATACTCCTCTTTTGGTTTTAAGTTTGTAGATCTTCCCGTTTCTCTCTTTTTTTTCATTTGAGGCTTACAATCCTCTCTTCTCCCTAACTTTCCTGATATTCTTCTATTACTTTCTATGTTAATGGCCAACTTGTAAGCCTCCCCAATATTTCTAGGATTCTTATCCCTTAAAAGGTACCCCATCTTTGCATCAAAAGCATTCAAGTATGTCACAAGACACACCCTATCATCTAATCTGATAACTTGCAGGAGCCTGTGCATAGCTTTTTGGAACCTTATATTGAATTCAAGAACATCCTCATTCTGATTTTTCTTGATATTATTGAATTCATTCAAAATGAAACCCTCATTTGTTTTATCACCATAATGTTCCTTGAACCAATTTTTAAATTCATTCCAAGACCCTATACTAGCATGGGGCAAACCCCTAAACCAATCCCTAGCATTCTCGGTAAGATATTATACAAATAGCTTCATTATAACATCATCAGGCTCAATATTATAATCATCTATTACATCAATAAAGTTCTTTAGGTGTTCCTCACATGTGGTGACATTATTTCTAGAAAATTTAGGGAGCTTCTTTCTAATTTCATCAGGAATTACATTGGGATAACCAAGAATGCCAATGAAGATAAGTTGCTTATACCTTTCATGTACAGGTCCTCCTTGATATGTAGATGTCCTTGTGTTTGAAATAGCAGAAACCTTTATAGCATCTAGTGTTGGGATATTTGTTTTTTGAGTTGCAAGGTTCTCATGAATCCCACCTTGTTCCAAAGAAGAAAGAGCAACATTTTAAGGTCTTGAAGTTTGCTTGAGAAACCCGATCTTCTTCCTCATTTCTGCAACAGTTGCCTCTAATTCTTCTTTCTCAAGTTCTTTAGCCCATATTTCTTTCTCTTTTCTAGCTCTCTCAAGATCAACATCTAACCTCAACTCCTGATCTAAAGGCTCCTTATCATTAACATGTTCATTGATTGTAACTCCAACAACTCTTTGTTTACCTTTATCTTTAGGTCTAGCCACTTCATTTACCTCCTGCACAACAAGTTGTTCCCTTGTTCTTTCAGGCTCTAGGACATGATTTATTGCCTCTAAATTAAATAGTTGCCTTCTTAGTTGGTCAGCCCTTATCATGGAAGGCCTAATTTTTTCTTCTTTCTCCTTCTCTCTTTTCTATCTGATAGCAACTTGTTCTTGGATTTTTCTTTCTAGCTCATAGACTTCTTCAAAAATTTCTTCTAATTTTGGGAGGGTAGTCTTAGATTCAACATGTCCCATTTGAACCTTGTCCTTATATTAGTTCAACCCCAAATCAATAGCCTCCTCATATTTTGAGGTATTTTCTTCTTGACTAGGCTGGATTTGATCTTCTTATCTCGTATCCTCTTTATGCTTCCGTGTATGAAACATATTCTTATGCTTTCTTCCCTCCCTTGTCTAACTGGGCCTAGAAGTGCTTGGAAGACCTTCTTTTGATCTGTCTTCAAGATGTTTATTTCTCCAAGACCTAGTACCTCTGTAACTCATCTTCTAAATGATTTTCTGAGTAGCACTACTACAAAGATTGTTTGAGTCACCACCCAAATATATTGGGAATCTTAGAACACTATTTCCTCACTAATAAGTACCACAATGAGTTTGACAAGACAACAGGAAAGGATAACCCTGTGTTACCAATGATGACCTACTGGTTATTATAGACTTGTGTAATAGATCCCTAGAAGAGTCACCATCTTGTTGGTGTTTCAAAATGACTTATGCTGTTAGGCTACCAATATACCTTTAGATAGATTTTAGGAATGGTTAGTTCCAAAATGTAAAAGGATCTTAAGGTAACTAGACCAACTCTAGGGACAAGACTTCCCTCTTCACTTTAGGCTCTGCCAAAACCAAGGTGAGTGCAGCTAACCCAGTGAAAAATTATATCATACACAACACCTAGACTAGATTCATTTAACAGATGATAGCAAGAAAGTACTAAATGCCAACCTAGCATTCATTGACTCTCTATTTCTATGGGAAAACAAAACTTCTCAACCAAAGATTTAAAACTTAGAATGGTTTTAATTTAAATTTTGTGATTTCAACAACTTCAGTTAGGGTGTGTTAGCAAAAGACTTACTCATCTAGGCTAGTGCCTCATCCATTGGGCAAGATTTCTTAGGCACAAAAGATGCATAGACTAAAAACAATCTAAGATTCATAGCCATAAATATATTTTCCATAATTCTTACTACTTACAAAGAATCCTTATGTAAACAAGGGTAAACTCACATCCCATCCAAAGCAATATTTAACCCAATCCTAGATCGGAACTCAGGAATGAAGATACATACATAAAATAAAATGTAATGAACCAAAAAGCTCAAAGTCCACCTATATTGGCACAGAGGAGAGAGAAGAACTAGATATTTGTATTAAGTATGATGAATCCTTTCTATGCATACAATCAATCCTAAATAATCAAGCTTGCAAACTACAACTTAGACCTGCAACTTTCTATGTTTCATCAACAAGAGCTGAAACCAAAAATTGTCACAACCCTTGACTGAGAATAGGGTTCACTAAGCATCCAGTTAAAACACCTAACCCTCAATCCCCTTTGAATGATCAAGAAAAATCCTATATATCTCCAGGATTGCAACAAGCTACTGATCATTCAAAGCTAACAATTTCAAATTCACCTAACCACATTCAAGACATTGAATGTAGACAAGACAAGATTGTAGTACAAGGCCGACAAGATCAAATAAATCATCAATCTAAGAAGCCAACCTAGCCATGTACCCACTTTGAGGACAAAAAATCATCACAAAACCCCTGCCAATTTCACCTGCAATAGAGATGGCGTGACCTAGCTATCAATCTTTCCTTGGCTAAAGTTCTCTAGGACACAAAATCAACTTGAAACAGCCATCAGGATTTCCCTCATAAATTCTTACCGACAACTGAGCTAGAAAATGATGAAAATGGCCCGGCATCATGGCTCCTTTAGAACACTATCCCTAACCTCGTAGAAAACCTTGAAAAACACTTAAAACTTGTGGCAACGGCTAACTAAGAGAACTTTAAAACATGGTCATAGGTTTTAGTCCTTCCCAACAGACCGAGAGGTCGACAAAAGATAAAAGAAATGGTCAACCAGGCCCCAACAAGTCTTTTGCCACATCACCACCTCGGTAGCCAATAGAAATCAAGCACCTCAACTTGACTGTTGTTGGAAATATAGATGGAGTAACCGAGAGAGGGGGGGCAGTGAATCAGTTAACCAAAAAAATATTACCACAGATCCCTTAGATATCTTATTAAATCATTTGCTGCAATTACCTGGTCAACATACAAAGAAATGTTGTAACTCAGTTATTGTAGTGAGTATTAATTATAAATTTTCTTAAGCATTCATCAGTGATTAACATGCATGCATAAAGAAAATAACATGAACACAAGAGACACCAGATTTAACATGGAAACCCAATATGGGAAAAACCACCAATGTAACTAGTTACTATTTTTTACTCTTTTGAAGTGATGCCCCGTTAGGAGCCAACCCAGTAAAAGGTTACAAAACACACTATTAGGTGTGACCTTGTCAGAGGATTTAATCACCCTGTTAGGAGTGGCCTTGTAAGAGGTCTTTGAATAATTCAATAGAACTGTCACCTTGTTAGAGGATTTACAAAATGGCTGTTAAACAAATTCGGTTAAGAGATTTAGGAATCACTGCTACAATGGTAAGAAAGTAATAATGAAATGACCTAAATAATGATGCAACTAAATTGTTAATTACAAATCTCTATTCTGCTTCACTAGATCCTTCCTGATCAAATAAATCTTTTCTACTCCTCAAGGATATCTAACCATCCTTCAAAATTCACACACACCTTCCTTCAAAATGATTTGCATGTTCCCTCACAAACTTCCACACTTTCACACTATTCTTCACACTTTGAATTCACCACTTGACCTTCTATATATACCATTCAAATTGTCCATTCAGATTGTCAAGTCAACACTAATAATCATTACAAACATTAACACTCATTACAACAGTCGGCTGGAATAAACAAACTTTATTTATCAAATTAACAAAATCCTTTATTGGGCTGACCTTGCTTGGTAAATACTAATCCTAAAAAGATTTCCTTCGGTGACCGAGTGAATTCAGTAAACACTGTGAATTCTAGAACATCCTTTGGAGACTAAGTGAACTTGGTAGACACTAAATTTCCTTCGATAACCATGGAAGCTTGGTTAAATACTATTTTCTACCATACTTTCCTTTGACGCCTGAGAGATCTTGGTAGACACTGAAAAATGACTGTTGACCGACTGAGCTCAGTAGACACACAAAACTACTTATTGATATGACATTTGTGTGACATCAAAGACAACACATAATTAGACAATTGTATCCAATAATCTCCCTCAGACAATTGTATCCAACAATCTCCCTCTTTGGCATTGATGGCAACACAACATGTCATAGCACAATCAAATTTCATAGAAAACATAGAATAAGGAACATATCCTTAGCTTCGTTCTGATTCAATAAGGAACATATCCTTAGCTTCCTTTTGATTCTCATCTTCCTCTATTAGCAAACTTCTCTCTCTAACTAAAAACTCTCCCTCTTAACTTCTCAAATTCTCCTTCTTATAAATTTCTTGAAATGACAACAAACTATCCCTCTTTGACAACACATGCCAAAGACAACACACACATTTTTAGTGAATAAAAATGTACCTTAAGTAATGATTCATATGAAATGATTCCTTGACTATGCTACATCAACTGGCTGGTCTTCAACATGCTCTGGTTGATGCATCACTAAAACTTTATTTAGTGAGCTTCGGATAGGGGAATGACCCCTAACTTACCTCTTAGATACTAGAATGCATCCTTAGGTAGTGGCTTGGTGAATATATCTGCAATCTATTCTTTTGTATGAACATATTCCAATCTGATTTCCTTGTCCTACACCAATTCTCTGACAAAGTGATATTTTATAGCAATGTGCTTGATTTTGGAATGCATTACTGGATTCTTTAAAATATTTATTGCACTTGTATTATCACAAAACATAACAACTGATTCTTTGATTTCAACCTTCATGCCTTCCAATAACTATTTAAACCAAACAATATTAGAGCAGTTTAGTGCAGTAGCAACATATTCTACTTTTGTTATGGATTGGGATGTGCAATTTTTCTTTTTACTAGTCCAAGATACCAACCTCTTGCCAAGAAAGAATGCTCCACCACTTGTACTCTTTCTGTCATCAATGTTTCCTACCCAATCAGCATCAGTAAACACTTTTAAGTCCAGATTGCCTCCAAATTTATACCACAAGCCATAATCTTCAGTTCCTCTCAAGTATCTCAAGATTCTTTTGATTGCCATCATATGATTTTCTCTGGGTTTTGCTGAGAATCTTGCTACTATACCAACTGCTAAGGCAATATCAGGCCTTGTATGCACTACATACTATAATTTTCCAATCATTGATCTGTATAAGGTCTGATCTACTTCTTTTGAATCATCATCTTTGGTAAGCTTAGTCCTGTACACATGGGTGTACCAACTGGTTTTGAATCTTCCATACCGAACTTCTTAAGTATTTCCTTCATGTATTTAGAATGAGTAATGTAGATACCATTCTTGTTCTGCTGAATCTAAAGACCAACAAAGAACTTTATCTAACCAAACATAGACATTTCAAATTCTTTGTTCATTTTCTCTAAAAATTCTTTTCACTGATCATCATTCCCTATAAACAGAGTATCATCCACAAATATTTCTGCCAAAACAATTTTGTTATCTAGTCCTTCTTTGATGTACAAATTACTGTTATCATTATCTCTTTTGAAACCAATTTGAATAAGATAGTTATGTAATCTTTCATACCATGCTCTAGGGGCTTGTTTTAGACCATACAATGCTTTGTGTAACTTGCAGACCATATCCTTTTTATCTAGATCAATAAAACCTTTAGGTTGCTCAATGTAGACTTCTTCATCAAGAATATCATTGAGAAATTTAGATCTTATATCCATCTGATATACCTTAAATCCTTTATGTGCTACATATGAAAGTAGAGTCCTTACACCTTCTAATCTTGCAACAGGATAAAAAGACTCTCCATAATCTATACCTACTTCTTGAGAATATCCTTTACATACCAATCTAGCTTTTTTTCTTGATACTTGACCATCTTCATTCAACTTATTTCTGAATACCCATTTTGTTCCAATTACATTTTTATCTTTAGGCCTAGGTAAAAGAGTCCATGTTTTGTTCTTATCTATTTGTTCTATTTCTTCATTCATAGCCTCAATCCAACTTTCATTTTCCAATGCATCTTTGACATTTCTAGGTTCAAAATTAGCAAGTAAACATGGACCTTTTAGTTTACTTCTTGTCATAGTACCATCTGATTTGTCTCCAATAATCTGATCTGGTGTATGATGCCTCCTGACATACTTGGCCAATATAGGTTCCTTGCCTCTTGAATGAGTTACATTGTCATCTTCTTGAATTTCATGTTTAGGTTCAGGTTGCTTGGGCTCGGTAGATATTTGTTCGGTAGCTTCAGACTGAGACTCGGTTCCTTGTGACTTGGTTTGAACTTCTTCTTGTGACTCAGTTACTGTAATGGGCTTAGTAGATGTAGTTTCCTTATTGATAGATGTGTCTGGCAATGTATCAAGTTCAATGTAAACAAATCTTCTGTAATCCTCTAGTTCCTTTTTGCTTTCTTCTTCAGTCTTTTCTGCAAACTCATCAACTTTCACATGTGCACTTTCTATGATTTTGTGAGTAGACAAATTCAGACATCTATATGCCTTAATTTTACAAGAATATTTCAAAAATATTCCTTCATCACTTTTTACATCAAACTTGCCTTTTCTAGATTCTTTTAAGATGTAACATTTACTACCAAATACTTTCAGGTAACTTACATTGGGTTTATAGCCATACCATAACTCATAAGGAGTTTTGAATGTGTCTTTCCTCAACTATACTCAGTTCAAGGTATGAACTACAGTGCTAATAGCTTCCTTCCAGTATTTCATAGCAATGTTCTTTTCAATCATTAGAGTCCTTGCACAATCCATGATAGATATGTTCCTCCTTTCAGCTATTCCATTCTACTCAGGAGTTCCCGGGGCTGATACCTATCTTTTGATTCCTCTTTCAATGCAAAAATTATTGAGTTCATGGGAGATGAATTCACCACCTCTGTCTAGTCTCAAGCACTTCATTCTTTTCCCTGTTTCCTTTTCTACTCTTTCCAAATACCATTTGAACTTCTCAAATGCTTCTAACTTTTCTCTTAAATACATAACAATCATCATTCTAGAGTAATCATCAACAAAGAGAATAAAGACTTTTTCTCCAATATAGCTTTCAATTCCAATAGGTCCACATAAATTAGTATGTACAATTTCAAAAATATCTTTAGACTGATAGTTTTTACTTTTAAAGCTAGTCTTTCCCATTTTTCCAATCTGACAATTCTTGCATAGACCAACATCAGGTTTCTTCAAAGTAGGAATACCTCTTACTTTCTTGAATTTTTTTATTTTCACCATGTTATCAAAATTTACATGACATAACCTTTTGTGCCATAACCAACTTTCTTCAATTTGAACAAAAAAACATGAGCATTCACCAAGATCAAGATAAAACAGGTTAGCTTTGGTTTGTTTGCTTGATCTAATCAGTTTTCCCTTGTCATCCAGTAGTCTTGCTTTGTCATTCATGAATTCAACTTTGAATCCAATGTTGATTAGTTGTGCTACACTTAGAAGATTATGCTTTAGTCCTTCAACCCAATATGCATTATCACATATAAGTTCTTTGGTTAGTGAAATTCATCCTCTTCCTTTTATACAACAAGGTTCATTGTTTCCAAACCTTACACTACCACCATCATAGTCTTCAAAATGTTCAAACTTTTTTTTGTCACTAGTCATATGATGTGAACATCCACTATCTATGATCCATGTATCATTTTTTCTTATATGAGAGATAAGTCCCATCTCATCTTCATCATCATCAAATTCATCTTTTACAACAATGAAGACAATTTCTTCTTCACTATCATCAGAATCCTTAGCCAAAAAACATGTTTTCTTACCTTTATCCTTGAATGATTTGAAAGTCTTTGTGCCATTGTACTTGTGACCTTTCTTCTCATCCTTGCTTTTCTTGTTTGGGCACCTAGCTGCAATATGACCAATTTCTTCACATGAAAAATAGATTAAGGGAGTTTTACCTTTGTATTTACCTCTGTCTCTAGAATATTTCTCTGCAAGTAATGCTTCAATAACTTCAAGATCACTATCAGAACTTTCCTATGATTCTTCTTCACTTTCTGACTAGATTTTCTTGCCCTTCTTAAGTGAAAGTTTGGCCTGAAATGCTGATTCAATATTTTTAGAACTTGGAACATAGTTGTCATATTTATCCAATTCAAAGGCTGTCAATCTTCCAACTAAGGCATCCAAAGTTATATTGTGATTTTCTTCACATCTTTTTTCTTGAATAGAAGATACTCTTATTACATAGATAGGGAGTAATGTTCTGAGAACCTTACTTATAACTATTTCATCATCAATTGTTCCTCTAGAAGCTCTGATTGCACTAACACTTGCCTTGATCCTTTCAACATATTTTGCAATGTTTTCATCTTCTCTCATTTTCATCTGATCAAACTGTCCTCTTAGGCTTTCTGCTTTGGCTCTCTTCACATTGTCATCAACATGATAAATTTTCTTCAGCTTGTTCCACATTGCATAAGCAATTGTGCAATCTTTGATCTCATCAAATTCTTCATAGCTAAGAGCTGATGCAATGTCTATCATCATGGTGTTATGGTTCTTTTTCTCTATAATGTCTTCAACATATAATGTGCCAGTAGGAACTATATATTCTTCATCAAGATATTTGCATCCTAAATCACCAATGGAAGCTAGATGAAGTCTCATGAGACCTTGCCATGCTGAAAAGTTATCTCTGTTAAGCCTTGGAATTTCTCTCTTGTAAGACATCCTGATTTTAGCTTAGGTCCTTGAAACCCTTCCTGCAAGCACCAAAAGCTCTGATACCAATTGTTGGAAATATAGATGGAGTAACTGAGAGGGGGGGGGTGAATCAATTAACCACAAAAATATTACCACAAATCCCTTAGATGTCTTATTAAATCATTTGCTTTTGTTACTCGGTAAACATACAAAGAAATGTTGTAACTCAGTTATTGCAGTGAGTATTAATTATAATTGTTCTTAAGCATTCATCAGTGATTCACCAATGTAACTAGTTACTATTTTTCACTCTTTCAAAGTGATGCCTTGTTAGGAGACAACCCAGTAAAAGGTTACAAAACACACTGTTAGGTGTGACCTTGTTAGAGGATTTAATCACCCTGTTAGGAATGGCCTTGTAAGAGGTCTTTGAACAATTCAATAGAAATGTCACCTTGTTAGAGGATTTACAAAATGGCTATTAAACAAACTCGGTTAAGAGATTTAGGAATCACAACTACAATGGTAAGAAAGTAACAATGAAATGACCTGAATAATGATGCAACTAAATTGATGATTACAGATCTCTATTCTAATTCACTAGATCCTTCCTGATCAAATAAATCTTTTCTGCTCCTCAAGGATATCTAACCATCCTTCAAAATTTGCACACACCTTCCTTCAAAATGATTTGCATGTTCGCTCACAAACTTCCACACTTTCACACTATTCTTCACACTTTGAATTCACCACTTGACCTTCTGTATATACCATTCAGATTGTCAAGTCAGCTCTAATAATCATTACAAACATTAACACTCATTACAACAATCGGCTCGAATAAACAAACTTTATTTCTCAAATTAATAAAATCCTTTATTGGGCCGACCTTGGTAGGTAAATACTAATCCTGAAAAGATTTCCTTCGGTGATCGAGTGAATTTGGTAAACACTACAAATTTTGCAACATCCTTTGGAGACCGAGTGAACTCGGTAAACACTAACTTTCCTTCGATAACCATGGAAGCTCAGTTAACACTATTTTCTACCATACTTTCCTTTGATGCCCAAGAGATCTCGGTAGACACTGAAAATCACCTGTTGACTAACTCAGCTTGGTAGACACATAGAACTACTTATTTATATGACATCAAAGACAACACATAATTAGACAATTGTATCCAACAATCTCCCTTAGACAGTTGTATCCAACAATTGCACCCCAGACCCACCACCTCACTTAGCACACCATCTGACGATGGTCGCATGCTTGCAAAGGGAAAGAATACTCCTTATGATCATGCAACAACCATAGATCCTACCAAACCACCATAAGAAATCCCAACCACTCACAAGATCATCAAAGGTTAAAGAACTAACCGCCAAGATTGGGCAACCACGTGACTGAAGAGAAGGACGGGTCACCGAATGGAAAGAACTTAACCGCCAAATCAAGAGATCTCACAAACACACAGTTTCTTAATCACTGAATAAAAGTCTTAACCACCCAAGAAAATGGAGATCAAGCGACTAGAAAATCAAAAAGAACTAGGCCACACATGGTCGTAGCAATGCACATAAGAAAACCAAAAGCCAAAGATTTATCTACAAAGAAGCGAAAGGTCAAAAACAACCTGGGTTTACACACTAACGCAAAGGTAACAAGGAATGTGAAAACATCAAGGTTTTTCATGCTTAAATAGTTTTAACACCACCCGACATGAAGACAACTATTTCTAGCAGACCTTGAAACTTGAAAATTTCCCTGGTTTCAACACATTAGAGCCTGCAATTTGAAATGGGGCATGGTGACACAATAATGAACATGAGGCCAAGAGTGCAAACCATTAAACATCATATATTTTCTTCACACATAGAAAAAAGCTTGCAGGAAGTGGTAGGCAACACTCTAGGGCTTTACAGGGAGCAAAGGTCAAAATTTTGTGACACAACCAATAGGGTGTTCCAACCTTTTCAACTACAACTTTGTAACCATTTCCTCAGATTCCAAGTTCTCTAAGCTTCCACTATCAATGTTTACCTTCTGTACTTCATTAGAAACCCTACATATGGTCTTGAACAAACTTTTCCTTACCAGATCTTCCTTATTACTTTCACTCCAAAGTGCTCTCTTGACCATCAAATTCATTTCCTTCTCAGATTCATTCGGTGAATCTTCTTACACAAAAGCATTTATACTACTACCAACATTATTACTTGCATGTGTACATGAAAATGACCTATGTCCTTCCTCTCCACAATCATAACAAGTTCCTTGGAATCCAACTCTACTATAACCACATCGGTAGTTATTGCCTCTTCCTCTAGCCAATCTTTCACCTTTCTAAGTTCGGTCTTGCCTTTGTCTAGATTTGGCTTGTCCTGATCAAATCTATTGTTTTCACCATAAGATCTACCTCTTCCTCTATGGAATCTACCACCTCTTCCTGTTTGTCTTTTCTCATGTCCTTTGTTCAATTTTTCCATATCTTTCAAGGAAAACTGATAAGCTTCCTTGATGTTTTCCAATTTAACCAAACTGATTTCTTCTTGCATGGAAATTCTCAATCCATTCAGGTACCTAGAAATTCTTTCCACTTCATCTTTATCATGTCCAGATCTGATATCTAACCTATACAATTCTTGAGTATAATCTTTTACCAAGCTATCTTTTTGCCTAACTAGGTTAATCTAATAATCACAACATAAAAAATTTCCTTTCAACTTATTTACCATCTTATTCCATACCTTGATTTTTTCTTTGCCTTTCCTTTTTCTATCCAATTGAAAATTCTCCCACCTCAAGGATGCATCACTCTTCAACTTTGTTCTTGCAATCTTCACCTTCTTTTCCTCGGAAACATTTTTATACTCAAAATACTTTTCTATCTCAGTGATCCAATCCAATAATTCATTCGAATCCAATTTTCAACTCTACTCAGGAGGATTGAAATGTGGTGTAGAATTTAGATTTGTCAAAGCCTTCAAAAATATTTCCTCACACTAATCCATCACCAGTACAGGTTCTACGTCACCTTGTTATTCTTCAATTTCTTTATCACTAACATCTTCAAGATGTCTTCCTCTACGATGGGCTATCTCAACAATTTCTAATATAGCAGTAAGTTGTCTCAACATCTCTGCTAATCTAGGATCTGCATCTTTCCTCCCATGAAACATCTTAAAACTCTCTGCAATTGTAAGCCAAATCACAATCTGCCACCCCACAATAAATATCAACTAGGGTTTAACAAGAAGGAACCCTCAAACATAGATTCTCAAATCTATATCCAAATCTCAATCTTCTCTCTAATACCACTTGATGCAAGGTAGATTTGAATGAGGGGCCAAAGGAACACCCTAATCCAAATCCACCTTGTAAAGATCACACATAGAAGCAATTACACAACAAGTGAGAGAGAGAATACATAACATATCCTTATATTCATCAATTTGATTTATACAAGTCAGGCTATAAGGTCTTCCCAATTAGGGCCAAATACAATATTTCAATTACAATAGTCCTCCAACATGCACGGATTCAGAAACTATCTCCAACTCGTAATCTGGTACCATTAATCTTCTATCTCTAAGCTAATAACTATCTTCTAAAACTACAACCAATAACTACAATATATATGATGGGCTACCAAAAAAAGTTGGCATTTAGATCCATCATCAACATAAGGAACAACCAGATCTAGGTCCACATGCTTACCAATGATCGATACCAACTTTAAATCAGTGACTACAATTAAATGTACAAGTCGGCCTCAACAGAAAACTAAAAAAAATAACTCAGTAAGAAAGGTTAACCAAGCACCAGGGAATTAACCGACCAACTTGGTTAAAAAAGGAACCGAGCAACACAGAAAACTCAAACTTTTTTTGGGTGATATAGGGTTTCCAAGGACCTGAGATGCTCTTGTGTCAATCTCAAGAAAAATAATCTAAAGGAAAAATAGAGGAGACACCTAATCAGCAAGAAGAACCTAATCAAGATGAGAAACCTAGAGATAAGATCAAACCTTTCAAAGGAATATTCTTTAAATACAACAAAGTTGGTCACATGAAGAGGGATTGCAGATGTAAGACTCCTTATAAGTCTTTCTCTAGTTATTGTCTCAATTGTTATGCATATGGGCACAAAAAGGAAGAATGTAGAAAACTAGATCAGTCATTGAATAAGCAAGATTACATCAGTGAGAAAAGAGAAGATAAGATTACTTTTTATAAATATAACAACTTTGGAAACATTGCAAGAAATTGTAGATTCTAGGTTAAATGGAATAGACCATTTGTTACATGTTTCAAATGCAACAATCAAGGACATATAAAAAAAAATTATACATTTAATGGACCAACAAGAAATAAGAAACCAACAATAGTGATAAAGATGAACATTGGTGATGTCGGTAAAAGCATCGATGAGTATATAAATGAGTTCAATAAAAATTTTACAAAGGAAGGAAGCAAGGACAATGATAAGGTATGGAAGGTAAAGGAACAAAATGAGACTGAGGTTCAAGGAGAATTAGTAAATGGTATTGAATCTTAGCCCGATGCTACTATTGCCAAATCTTCCTAAATGGTCAAGCATGGCCTTAGGGGGAGATTTGGAGAAATATAATACTTAACTATCTAGCCCCTTACATGTAGAATAAGAAAATGCGAGCTTATAGAAATACATAATAATGTATCTGGAGTTTATATCTATCATCTCATTGTTATAAATGTTTCATTGGATGATCACTAAGAAGTTGATGGTAGACTGGACTATAGCATCTTTATGGTTTTGCATTAGGAACTATGTCAGGTTTGAGTAATACGAGTTATAAGTAAAATATCTTAGTCATTTTTATCACCATTTGTATAGAGTAGAGCATCAAGTGAAGGAGATAGGGTATTCTAGTGATCGAGAGTTGTGCTTCTGCTAATTCCATGTGAAAGGTATTTAATTATATCTATGAGCTTTGTTTATCATAGATACTCCACAATTTTTTTATGTAACTAAGAGGGAAAGGTATAAATTCAAGAAACATTCCTACAAATTGATGGAGGATGACCTCGAGGGTTCATTCCCTCAGACCCCTCATATTATTTTACACATCAGACATTAGGGCATACATCCACTACAGGTATCATACAATTGGATATTTTGAGATTCTCCAAGAGATGAAAGATATGTTGAATGAAGATAAAACATCAAAACTAGAGTTCGTACATTTGCAGAATCTAAACATCATGTAGATGATTGAACTTGATGGTTTTGATGAAGCAGAATGAGTCAAAATTGTGTTGAGCATAATTGATGACCAGTTTATTTGGATTGGAGAGCAATCTATCAAGATCATAAGTGAGCTCATTCATGAATTCTCTAGATTGAACAATTTTGGCATTGATCCTACTGCGTAGAAGAACACAAAGAAGAAATTTGAAACCCTATTGCACTCTAAGTGGGATAATATACTCCATAATTTTTTTATGTAACTAAGAGGCCAAGGTATAAATTCAAGAAACATTCCTACAAATTGATGGAGGATGACCCTGATGGTTTATTCTCTTAGACACCTCACATAGTTTAACGCATCAAAGACATTAGGGCATACATCCACTACAAGTATGAGACAATTGGATATTTTGAGATTCTCCAAGAGATGAAAGATATTTGAATGAAGATAAAACATGAAAACCAGAGTTTGTACATTTGTAAAATCTAAACATCATGCAGATGATGGAACTTTGTGAGTTTGACAAAGAATAATGAGTCAAAATTGTGTTGAGCATAATTCATGACCAATTTCTTTGGATTGGAGAGAAATCTATCAAGATCACAAGTGATCTTATTCATGAAGTCACCAAATTGAACAATTATGGCATTGTTCCCACTATAGAGAAGAACAAAAAGAAGAAATTTGAAACCCTATTGCACTTGAAGTGGGATAAGAGAGGAATGACGGTCACGTACATCTTTCAATAGGATGTAAGGTTAGTTTCAATGGTTTTTGGATACAAATTATTTTATAGAAACTGACCAAACTCTATTTTTGTTGGATTTATAATGATGACATATAAAATGGTGAAAGTTAATGTTCATTATGATCTATATGAAGTTCTTAAACTACAATTGTTGGAGAATGTGAGGGAGATCAAGAGAGACAAGTCAAAATCATTTAGGTTTGGATCATTCATCTTACATATTTTCTTCAACATAATGCATAAGTTACCTAGTATGCATCCTAGGGCATGGAATGACAATGAACCTACTACTATTCAAGTAAGGAAATTTTATACAAGACAAGATAGTAAATGGGTAGATGGAGAGATATTTGCTATGTTTAAAATATTTCAAAGAGAAATGAAGGAGAGAAAGATAATTCCCAAAGATAGTTGAAAAATACAACAATATAGTTTGTTTTATGGTTGAGATTGGTTGTGTATGCTTTGAAGTTGTTGAACCTAGAATTAGGTGATGCCATCCTAAGGGGTATAAAGGTAAATTGCAAAAGTTCTTACATTTCAAATTTATGATTTTTATCTTTTGATATTGATCCAAGTGAAGAGAGATGGGGTACCTATGTGGAGAAGTCCTCTAAGGTGAGGGAAGAGCTTACTAGAGGTGATAGAAAGAGGTAAATAAAAAAACTTATTAACAACATAGTAGAAAAACAAGGAATTAGCAAGGTCGAGATGTCTGACTGGAGCAAGGAGGCCACTGAGAAGCCCTCTGGTATGGTGAGCTTAGATTCTACACCCCTACCTACTATTGAGACTATTAAAGTATCAAAATCACCTTTGGTAGTTGTCATTGTACCTAAAACTACTCCTACACCACATAGAATATCATCACAGAGGATAGTTGTGGTTAAGGAAGAAAAGGAAGCAGTAGAAATTCATGCGAGGATAACCAATTCCTCTAACCCAAACAAGAATCACCTCCCAAGGAGTAGAATAAATAGGAGAAGAATATTAAAAAGAAGAAGAATGAGAAGAAGGATGAAGAGATTATGCAAGAAAGTCCTATGGAGAGATAGTACTAGAAGCATGACTTAACAATGTTGAGAAAAATAATTATTGAACAAGGTAAGATCAATCAGCTACCTAAATATTTTTTATATATAATGATGAATACAAACTTCTCATTGATGATATGGTTATAAATCATATGCAAGTGTTTAAGAAAAATTTTCTAGAGATAGAAGGTAGCATTCCTAAAGAATTGTATAATATATTGGAAGTGACAAATCCTTTAGTCCTTGAGGAAGATGATAACATAAGGGTAAAGGCTATAAAAAAAAATTTACGTGATATTGTAGAAAGAGCATGATAGAATTATAAAGGAAAGAAAGCCCATGCTTAGATTGATGACAATACTAATAAAGATAATGGGGAGAAATTATCTAATGTATATGGTTGGTTAGTTGTTGAGATCAATTTCCTAATGGTTCAATTTGGATAGGTTTAGGTACACACCTATCTAGCCCTTAAACCTCCAATGTTTCCAAAGTTGTTCAAGAACCTTCTAGATGGAAAATGTGATTTCCATTGATCTATTTAAGTTGGATTAAAAAGGATTTAACAAGCTATAGGGTTATGAACTATACCCAACATTTTAATTGCTTCAAACTGTCAACATGCCTAATAGAACTCCTAATAGGTTACCAACGATGTAAAAGTTTAATTTACTTGCAACATTCCCAAAAAACTAAAGAAAATATTTATATTTTTAGATACCCTTTTTCAACATAAAACAACATATCCCAAACTTAGAATAGGTTGTTTTGGACAAACTATCAGGTTCTTAGATTGTACCCCTATTCCAAGCATAAAAAGTGACCCTTTAACAAAGAAACATATCTCAAAAGTATTCATTTATGAGTCCAAATAAAATATTATCCAATAAATTTGATCACCAGACCATTAGAAACATAAAAATCCAACTTTGTTCTCAATTAAGCATCAAAACTAGGCCTCTCTAAATGTATGACCTCCAAGCCTTTCCTGAGTCAACCAATGGTCGATTCACCATTCATACACCATACAAAGATAGTCCCAACTCTCAAACATTCCCCTTGTTAAACTAGATTAATTTATACAACTCATAACCAAGCAATTTCATCAACCTTCATAACCTTCTCTCGGTGATCACTTGTCTCATTCACTCAAACTACATAAAATTATGTTATAAATGTATATTACATGTTATCTATGTTACAAAGTAAAGTCCACCAAGATAACTGAGAGGGGGGGTGAATCATTTATCAGATAAATACAAATTTTATCACCATTAACAAATTTCAACCATGTAATCAATATAATTAATAACCATAGAAAGATAAACATACACAACAACACAATAACACAAGATATCTTGACTAGGGAACCTCTTGATCAGAGAGTAAACTTCAGTAGGAATGATGCCCACAAAATATGTACGGATATAGAAATTCCTTTTGAGAGGATAGAATCTATTAAGAGCCTTATGAAATACATTCAATACATATGAGTCCCTGTTAGGAGACTTTGAATACCTGTTAAAAGATTCTAACCCAGTTAGGAGTTATGGAAGACAGAAGGACCCACTGTCCAAACAGCTTCAAGGGAAAGATCTTTGAACACACCATCCAAATAATCTCTTTATTAATCATAGATAATAATACAAAATAATTACTAATCTCAGCAACTTTTCTCTTCTCTTCTATCTATACCAAAGGGCACCAACTGCTTCATGAGATCTCAATATCAAATCTTTGCAATTCTCATATCCTCTTACAACATATAATCCTCAATTCCACAATTCCTTACACATATTCTTACTAAAATAAAGGAAAACAATTATTCCTCTATACCACACTCAAATAATTACAAATGAGCTGGCTAACAAGGCTTAACCAATTACAAAATATAAACCTTCACACATTACACAATATTTCACAATTACATAAAAACTGTTAGCTTCCAAACAAAATAAATCTTCACTTGTGTGACCTCTAACCATGTTGTCACATCCACTTCACTATCATAATGTATTCATTAACTATACAAATTTTCATGCCTAGATTCTATCCTGATTATGAAATATCATCAAGTTACCACAAGTCGCTTCTTAGGAACACTACCTGAATACTACTTTGACTGAATTACACATAACTATCATGAATAATTGAATTTTTGTACACGCTCTTGACCATGATCTTAGGACACAATATAGAGTAAGTCCTCAACTTTGTATAGCTTTATCTTCAATAATCCACATGTTCTAATTCAAACACTGTATGCTTCTCTTCTAATATCTAGTAGATCATTGTGTTGACATCAATGACAACCATGGTCATGAATGCAACATACAACTACTACAAAATGACTCTAAATACTCCCTCATAGGAAAATATTCATCATTAATTCCTAACAATATAGGCATCATTCTATGATAATCAATTTATTTTCATTCATGGAATGATCTATTACATTAGAAAAACCAAACTGTTAAGGTCAAACAATGACTTCCAAGGAATAGTCAACACAACTAGTATAAATATGAAGTAAAAAGATGCTCAAAATATTAAATAATCCTTCATAAATAATGTATATGTCTTCAAAGAATTATTAACATGAAATGAATAATATAAACTCAAACTATGCCAAGAGAAACATAAAAACTTGTAAATTTTGTGAGTTTTTATTGAACATCTATGTTCCAGTTATACACCAGATGCTTCTATTTATTGTCTCCCATGTACAATGACTAAAAAAAAACTTATAAACTCCTTCCCAAGCATCCCAATGTATTTTGATAGGTTTGATGTCTTATTGAGGCCTAAATCATCCTAAATTCATTTTCCCACCTAAATGTAACTAATCGTTGGATTTCAAATATTTGAATTTCTAACTTACAAACTATTGCTTGATTCACCAAATTGACTTATAAAACTTTACCATTAGATCATTATAAACTTCTTAAACACTTATAAAACACATAAGGACCTATTCTAATCCAATTTAACACTCATGCTCTCATTACATCATATGTGATCCTAAGGTCCTTACTAGGTCCTTTAGGATTCATTAGAATTTGATTACATTTATTGCCCTTGAAGGCCATAATATTTTCTAACATGTGCCAATTGATTGGCTTAAAATACTTCATGTTCTTCCATTTTTATGTATCTTCACCAAGTGTCCCACCAATCCATGATACTTCTGCATAATACTCTTCACCATTAAGAAAATTCTTGTCCCAAGAGTTAGACATCTTCTTCTTGTCATTCTTCCACAATCCTCCTTTGTTCTGATTCTTTGGATAGGAGGTGAAATCTCATAATGTTATCTTCTTCTTTCTATACCAACCTACTCTTACATGACACAAAATATCATATTTAAAACATGCATTTGACTGTGCCCTTCTAGGACCTTGTTGCCCAGTTTGTATTCCCTCTTGTGGTATGTTATCCCTTCTAATCCACTGAATCTTCTACTCCTCAACTTCATAGGAATGCTACTAGTTCTACCCCTTTGAATAGGGAATTCAATACACCCAATTTTGATTCTTTCAAAGCCCAAACCAATGTGATTTTTAGGACTTTTTTGTTTCCCTGGCATAACTAGTCTATTGTCTCTTAGTTGTTTATGATCCCAACCAATATCATACTTATTCTGACCCTACAAAATCTTGTCCCCAAAATACATTATGATGTTCTCATTACTATTTTAAGTTAAATGCTGCAATTTATATCTCTCTCTACCCTAATGCACAATATAAGTATTTGAATAGCCATCATGAAATGTTTTTCTAGCACATTGTCATGGTCTTCCTAATATCATATGTCCACAAGTCATAGGTATAATATCATGCATTACTTGATCATGATAAGGACCAATTAAAAAATCAACAAGAACTCTAACTAACCTTTACATTCATCACTTGATTTACCCAGGTGGCCTTGTAAGGGTTAGGATAGTTTACTATTGTTAACCCCAATTTAGACATGATATCAACTGAAACCACATTACTATGTGCCCCTGAATCAACAATGAAAGTTTATACCTTGCCTTTGACCAGACATATTGATCTAAAAATACTTGTTTATGGTAGTGATTCTTGTTTCCTGATAAGAAGACACTATCCTTCTTCAGGTAGTATTAGTGTAGGTTCCTTATTCTCTTCTTCTTGAACTAGATGCACCCTTCTATCTCTCTAATATTACTCATTCCATTTAGGACATATGAAAGATTAATGACCCACCTCATTACAATGAAAATACTTACCTATAAAGACTCCACTTCCTCTTCCTCCTCCAAATCTTCCACCTCTATGGTTGTATCCTCCTCTTGTCTCTGAAGTAGATCCTTTAACCTTATCTCTATCATTGTTGCTTTGGTAATCACAACTTTTCCTTCAAATTCTTCCTCTCATAGATGATCCTTCTCTGTTGTTACTTTTCCTTTCATGATTCATATGTATCTTCTCTTTTACCCTTACTATAATTTGAAAACATTCTCCCATTGTTTGTGGAATTCACAACCCAGTTTCATCTTGAATATTAAGTTTTAACCCATTGATGTACCTTTCTATCTTTTCATCCTCCTATGATACTCACCATGTTGAACTACTCTTTATATGCCATTAAATCCATCTCTCTTTGTTTGAAACTTTGTCTCATCCTCTTGGTTTGTATTAAAAAATCATTAGGCAAAAAATGATTCTTGACCATTCCCTTCATTCTGATTCTTCCTAATCCTCTAGACATCTTTTATGATTGAACATATTTCCACCATCTCAATGTTGTTCCTCTTATCCTTGACTTAGAAAAACTAACCTTCTTACTCTAATCCATGTCCTCTAACTCAAAAAAACCTTTCTAGGTCCTCTAGCCAACTCAAAACTTCTTCACTTTCCATTCCTCCTTGATACAATGGTAAATTTGTAGTACGCTTGTAATTGGTACCTTGTACTTCCTTGATCAAGCTTATGAATCTTCTCTCCCTAGGATCATTTTCTTCCCCATGACCCCAATTGGCTTGTTTCTCATTGTTTTCTCCTTCTTCTTCATGATTATCTTCATGAATTTATTCCCTCCTAGGTTCTCTTTTGTCTTTCTCCAATGCTTCTATTCTTTCAATTAGTTTTAGTTTTTCCCTTCTTGTTTGTCTTTCCTCTCTTTCCCTTGCAACCTCTAATTCTCTCTTCTCCCCTCTTTCCTTTTCCAACTCTTCCCTCAACATTTCTATCTCTCTTTTGAATTGACTTTTTGGTGCCATGACTATCCTCTTTTACCCAAACCTTTCCATGATGTTCTGATTCCAACTAATGTAGAGGGCTGGGTATTTGTTGAGATCAACTTCCTAATTATCCAACTTTGAGAGGTTTAGGCACAGACCTATCTATCCCTTAAACCTCAAACATTCCCAATGTTTTTCAATCACCTTCTAGATGGAAATGTGATTTTATTTGGCCTATTCAAGTTGGATTAAAAAGTATTAAACAATTTATAGGGTTCTGAACAATGCCCAATACTCTGATTGCTTCAAACTATCTAACATCACTAATAGCCCTCCTAGTAGGTTACCAGAGATGTAAAAGTTCCATTTACTTACAACATTATAAAATCACTAAAGGAAATATTTATATTTTTAGATACCCTTTTTATCATACAACAACATATCCCAAATGTTGAATAGGTTTTTTGGGTCAAACTATCAGGCTCTCATACTGTACCCATGTTCCAATCATAAAAATTGACCATTTAACATAGCAAGTATAAGCTATATTTTCTCCCAAACCCCAAGACTCTCAAAAGTCTTCATTTATGACTCTCAATCAAAGATTCTCCAATCAATTTGATCCTTAGACCATTACAAACATAAAACTCCCAATTTGGCTTCAATTAACCCTCAAAACTAGGTCTCTTTAAATGTATGATGTACAAGCCTTTTATGACTCAACCAATGGTGGATTCACCATTTATAAACCATACCAAGACAATCCAAACTCTCAAAAATTCCCCTTGTTCAACTATATTAATTATTGTTTCTCACAACCAAGCTATTTCATGAACCTTCACAAATGTCTCTTTGTGATCACCTGTCTCATTCACTCAAACTGCCTAAAATTATGTCAGAAATGTATATTGTACATGTTATCTAGGAATCATTCCATGAGAATAAATTTATTTTCATTCATGGAATGATAAATTACATTAGAAAAACCAAATTGTTAAGGTAAAATAATGATTTCCAAGGAATAATCAGCACAACTAGTATAAATCTGAACCAAAAATATTCTCAAAACATTCAATAATTCTTATAAAAATGATGTATATATCCTCAAAGAATTATCAACATGCAATTAATAATACAAACTCAAAATATACCAACATAAACATAAAAAATTATAATTTTTTTTATTTTTATTGAAGATCTATATTTCATTCGTACACAAGATGTTTCTATTGATTGTCTCTCCTATACAATGACTAAAACAAAAATTATAAACTCCTTCCCAACCATCCCAACTTATTTGGATTAGTTGGATGTCTTAGTTAGGCCTAAAACATCCTAAATCCATTTTCCAACCTAAATGTAACTAACTGATGGATTTCAAATATTTGAATTTCCAGCTTACAAATTATGGCTTAATTCACCCAATTGACTTATCAAACTTTACCATTAGATTATTATAAACTTTCTAAACACTTCTAAAACCCCTAAGGACCTAATCTAATCCAATTTAACACTCATGCTCTCATTGCATCATATGTGATCCTAAGGTCCTTACTAGGCCCTTTAGGATTCATTATAATTTGATTATATTTCTTTCCCTCAAAGGCCATAATAGGCTCTAACATATGCCAATTGATTGGCTTAAAATCCTTCAATTTTCTTCCATTATTCTTTGTCTTCACCAAGTGTCCCACCAAGCCATGATGCTTCTGTATCATACTCTTCTCCATTAAGAAAACTCTTGTCCCAAGAGTTAGACATCTTCTTCTTGTAATTATTCCACAGTCCTCCTTTGTTTTGATTATTTGGATAGAAGATGAAATCTCCTAATGTTAGCTTCTTCCTTCTTTACGGATCTGCACTTACATCACACAAAATGTTAGATTGAAAACATTCATTTGATTGTCCCCTTTAAGGACCTTGCTTCCTGAATTGTATTCCCTCTTGTGCTCTGTTATCCCTTCCATTCCACTGAATATTTTGCTCCTCAACTTCATAGGAACACTATTGGTGCTACCCCTTTGAATAGGGCATTTAATACACCCAATTTTGATGCTTTCAAAGCCCAAACCAATCTGAATTTTTGGGACTATTTTCTTCCCTATCATAACTAGTCTATTTTCTTTTCGTTGTTTATGATCCGAACCAATATCATACTTATGCCGACCCTAAAAAATCATGTCCCCAAAATACATTATGATGTTCTCATTACTATTGTAAGTTAAATGTTGTAATTTCTCTCTCTCTCTCTCTCTCTCTCTCTCTCTCTCTCTCTCTCCTAATGCACAATATAAGTATTTGAATAGCCATCATGAGAATTTCTTCTAGAACTTTTCCATGGTCTTCCTAATATGATATTTCCACAAGTCATAGGTATAATATCACACATTACCTGATCATGATAAGGACCAATTGAAAAATCAACAAGAGCTCTATGACAAACGTCTACATTTATCAGTTTATTTGGTGTCATGACTATCCTCTTTTACCCAAAACTTTCCTTGATGATCTAATACCAATTGATGTAGAGGTTTTCATATTTGTTGAGATCAACTTCCTAATGGTTCAAGTTTGAGAGATTTAGGCACACACCTCTCTAGCTCTTAAACCTCAAACATTCCCAAAGTTGTTCAAATACCTTCTAGATGGAAAATGTGACTTTATTTGTTATATTCAAGTTGGATTAAAAAGGATTCATCAACTTATATGGTTCCCAACAATACTCAACACTCTAATTGCTTAAAACTGTCTAACATGCCTAATACCCCTCCTAGTAGGTTACCAGAGATGTAAAATTTCCATTTACTTACAACATTCCAAAAACACTAAAGGAAACATTTATATTTTCAGATACCCTTTTCAGCATACAAAAACATATCCCAAACTTTGAATAGGTTGTTTGGGACAAACTATCAAGTTCTCAGATTATACCCTTGTTCCAAGCATAAAAATTGACCATTTAACATATCAAGTATAAGATATATTTTCTCCCAAAACCCAATACTCTCAAAATTCTTTAGTTATGACTCAAAATCAAAGATTCTCCAATCAATTTGATCCTTAGACCATTACAAATATAAATCTTCCGATTTGGCTTCAATTAACCCTCAAAACTAGGTATCTCTAAATGTATGACGTCCAAGCCTTTCTTGACTAAACCAATGGTGGATTCACCAGTTATAAACCATACCAAGATAGTTAAAACTCTTTAACATGACCCTTGTTCAACTATATTAATTGTTGCTACTCACAACCAAGCAATTTCATGAACCTTCACAATATTCTCTCAGTGATCACCTGTCTCATTTACTCAAAATGCATAAAATTATGTTAGCAATGTACTGTACATGTTATATAGGAACAATTCCATGAGAATCAATGTATTTTCATTCAAGGAATGATGATTTATAATAGAAAAACAAAACTGTTAAGGTAAAATAGTGACTTCCAAGGAGCAGTCAACACAACTAGTATAAATCTGAACCAAAATGATTCTTAAAACATTAAATAATTATTAGAAAAATGATGTATATGTCCTTAAAGCATTATAAAAGTAAAATGAATAATATAAACTCAAGCTATGCTAAGGGAAACATATAAACTTGCAAATTTTTGAGTTTTTATGAAGATCTTTGTTCCAGTCGTACACCAGATGCTTCTATTGATTATCTCCCATGTACAATGACTTAAACCAAACTTATAAACCCATTCCCAACCATCCCAACCAATTTGTATCAGTTGGATGTCTTAGTTAGGCCTAAAACAGCATAAATCCATATTCCCACCTAAATGTAATTAACCATTGGATTTCAAATACTTGAATTTCCAACTTACAAATTATTGCTTAATTCATCCAATTGACTTATCAAACTTTACCATTATATCCTTATAAACTTTTTAAACACTTATAAAACACCTAAGGACCAAAACTAATCCAATTTAACACTCATTATCTCATTACATCATAGGTGATCCTAAGGTCCTTACCAAGCCCTTTAGGATTCATTATAATTTGATCATATTTATTATGCTCAAAGGCCATAATAGGATCTAACATGTGCCAATTGATTGGCTTAAACTCCTTCATGTTCTTCCATTCTTCTTTGTCTTCACCAGGTATCCTACCAATCCATGGTTCTCCTACATCAGTATGAGGATGTGATACAGGAAAATAACAATGCTATAGATAAAGTACTATCAGAGACTGAACCTAAGAAATCTAAGGCTTCCAATCCTACTAAGGCTCCTAAGCATAAAACTATTCAGATTGGTGAATCTTCTAAGTTTACACAATTACAAGTTGAACCTTCTAAGGATTAAAATGATAATAACCAATTCTATAGTATAGTGAAGTAACTGGATTTATTTTTGGCAAGTATACATGTGCCTTTAGACACTTCGCAGGATGTTGTTGATAATGTGATAGATGACAGTAATTCATAAAGTATAGTAAATGTGATAGATCTTGGCAGATTGACTGAAGGAGAAATGAATAAAGTTAATGAGAATGAGGAATCATAACATGGTCATAGAATACAACTGATTGAATATCTTAAAGGAGAGATTGAGAGTTTAACAACTAATTGATTACTTCAAAAGATAGTGATTGATGATCACTGAGCTACTAAGGTATATGTGACACATTAAATTAGTTATTATACTATCATTGATGTCAACTAGTTTTGACTACACTTATCATGATAGTTACAAACATCTCAAGAAGGAAATAATGATGAAGGAATGAGATATTAACATGAAGATGAGATGTATGAGAATGATATGGATATGGTATTCATTGAGAAATTATTGATGAGTCTATGACATTATGTTAGTGATTTGATTGTATTACATGATTCTTTTATAGATTGAAGATCAAGAATGAACACATTTATGTGGTCTGTAAATGAAGAACTTAGTATACACTAATTTGAAATAGTGTACTCCAAGCAAGTATAGTTATAATTCATTAGCACATCATAGTTAGAAGTATAGTGTTAACCAAGTTAGAAGTCATTGACACATCATGGTATTAACCAAGTGAAAGAAAGAAATGGAACATATGACTGCTGACCAAAGATGATGATCTAGACAATTATGGATGATTCTGAGGTTAAAGATAAAAAAAAAATTCATGATTGGATGATGGAGAATAAAACGTGTTACTAACACAAATGTCAATCAAGGTTAAAGAGAACAAATTAACGGTGAATATTAAGAGGCAAAATCTATGGCTGGAAAAAAATGGTTTATTATGTTAATAAAAGGAGACAAGAGATTCATGATAATTTATGGAATGTGCATGAGAAGGTTTCATTCATGTGAAGCTTGTCAAACATGTTGAAGATAGAAGTGAGCAATTTTGCAGACAACCTCGAGTGTCAGAGAAAAGGAATTAACTGAGCAGAATAGAGTTGGAGGATATGAAGAGATTGAATTGAGTATATTGGCTAGAGGTATTTTGTGCTTAGCATAGATCTAAAAATCTGAAAAATAATATGTATTTGAATCAAATCATTACTATTGCATTCTAACCATTTCTATAGATAAATCTCTTAATCGAGTAGGACTTAACAGTCTTTTATATTTCAATATGACATTTAATGAATGTTGATTATTTTCTTGTCAACCCCATAGTGAACGTTTCGTCATGGAGAACTGTTAGTGATAAACTCTCTAACCAGGTCACACCTTATAGTGTATTATTGTAACCTTTAACAGGGTTGGCTCTTAACTAAGCTCAATTTAGAAGAGTGAAATTATTTTGGGTTATTGGTCTCAGGTGGTTTTTCCCCTAACAGGGTTTCCACATTAAAACTCAAAGTGTTATATGTGTACATGGATGTGGTGAATTTTTATTTTACTTTACACATTTCTATAACTGGTTTGATCAGTATATACACTAGTTAATTTACTGTTATTCAGTAATTGAACAGAAAGGAATAGTTAAATTTTTACCGAGTTTATTAAATTATTTGAAAGATTTATTTTATACATCAAGGAGTGTTTGAGATTGTATGATAATTGGACTTAACTGATTCACCCCCCACCCCCACCCCCTCTCCCACTTTAGTTATCTAACAATTGGTATCAGAGCGTAGAGTGCTTGAAGGAAAATTTTGAAAGACTTAAGAAAAAGATCACATGACATATAAGAGAGAGGTGCCAAAGATGGACATAGACAACTTCTCAACATGGCAAAGAAGGATGAAGTTATATCTATCTAGGATTGGAGATTCTCCATTTCACTACTTGAAAAATGAATTTATCTTACCCACTAGTTCTTTGATTGTCGATCAGATGAAAGAAATACATGAACACAATGATATGATGATTGGGATTGCTTCTTCATTATCAGATGCCAAATTTGAAGATGTTAAGATGTGTATAACTACAAAACAAATGGGGGACAAGTTTACACTAGTTCATGGAAGAGATGTGAATGTTCCAAAGGATAAAATTGACAGTCTAAGAGGAAAGGTTGATGACATGAAGATGAAAGGAGGTGAAAAAATGACTCAGTACAATAACTAAGTCAAGGATGTTGTAAATTATATCGAAGGATCAGGTGGAATTATTGATAAAGACACTGTGGTAAGTAAAATTATCAAAACTTTGTTGCCTGCTTATGCTATTAGAGTTTCTATAATTCATAAAATGAGAGTAGCTCTTGGTAATAATATTTTACTTGATAGCCTAATCGGTAGATTGACTAAATTTGAGATTAATAAATATGACAATAGTATCATACCTACTATTGAATCTATATTTATGTCATCTCTAAAAATTGGTAAATCAAGAAGAAAACATAAGATAAGAAATTAAAGTGATAGTGAAAGTGAAGAGGATGAACTTGATGAACTTGAAGCATTAATGGCTAGAAGATTACAAATAGGTAAAGGAAGATATAGAGGTAAACTAAATTTTCTATGTTTTAAACGAAAGAGATTGGTCATATTGCTGCTAGATGTCCTAATAGGAAAGAAGATGAGAAAAAAAGTGAAAGATCTAATGAAAGGAAGTATGACAAAAGAGATAAGTGAGATCACAGAGACAACTGACAGTATGGCAAGAGAGATAACTGAGACTACAAAGATAAAGGCAAGAAGGCATGTTACCTAGTTTAAGATGATGATGAAGATGATGATGATGATGATGATGATGATGATGATGATGACACTGACACTGACACTTATGAAGACATAGAAGTGATATTTGTGGATTTAAAAGAAGAAGAAGAAGAAGAAGAAGAAGAAGAAAGGTATATTGAAACAACACTTATTTCTAAAGTTAGCAAGAATGGTACTTTTATTATAGGTAGTGGTTGTACACATCATATGACTGGTGATGAAGAGAAATCTAAATACCTTGAACATTATAATGGTGGATATGTGAAAATGAGAAATGATACACCTTGTCTAGTGAAAGGAAAAGTGTCTATATTATTGAACAATAAGATCCAATGTGAGAATGCATATTGGGTGAAATGACTTAATTATAATCTATTGATTGTAGCACAACTGAATAATAAAGGTCACCAAGTTGCATTTGAGATTAGAAAGGTGAAAATATATGATGAGAATAGAAATTTGGTCGGTAGTGGTGAACAATCAAAAGGTAACTTATTATATCTTAAAAATGTTGAAACTTCTTGTTTATTGGCTAAAAATGAAGATATATGGTTGTGGCACAAGAGGTTATGTCATGTGAATTTTAACAACATGGTTAAGATTAGTAAGAAAATAAAAGTTAGAGGTTTACCGAGGATATCTAAACCTAACCATGTAATTTGCAAACAATGTCAAAAGGGAAAGATGTCAAAATATAGTTTTAAGAGAAAACACTACTCATCTAATGTTATTTTGGAGTTAGTTCATACTGACTTGTGCAGTCCTATGAGAACTCAAAGCTATTATGGAGATATATTTTATCTTTTTTTTTTATGGCTTATCTAGAATGATGACTGTCATGTTCTGAAAATAAAAATCTGAAACTTTCAAAATGTTTAAATGGTATAAAGAAAAAGTGGAAAAAGAAAGTGGCAAAGAATTGAAATGCTTAAGGTCACATAGAGGTGGCAAATTTATTTATGATGGGGTGAACCCATAATAGTGGGTTACACTTTTTAGCCTGAACGGACACTAAACTCTACATTTTGAGAAAAACTTTAATATTCGGATGCATATTGTCGTTGAACTGCTCAAAATAGGAGGATGAAGTAAATTAGAGTCTTTTAGGATTTTTTGTCTACATTATATATATATATATATATATATATATATATATATATATATATATATATATATATATATATATATATATATATATATATATATATATATATATATATATATATATATATATATATATATATATATATATATATATATATATATATATATATATATATATATATATCTATATCTATATCTATATCTATATCTATATCTATATCTATATCTATATCTATATATATATATAATTTATTTGAATACTTTTTCTTTCTCCCATGAAAACTTGTATGGTGCTAAAAACGTCATTTCCAAATAGTAACATTTTTTTCATAGAGCATAACTTTTTTTGCAAAATAGATACGAATGCGATTCTTTCAAATTTAGTTTTGTAACATCCATACGGAGGGCATGCAATTGGTTTAACGACATTATCACTATTATTGCATATTTTATTAATGTTTGAAGTTGACTAAACCAAAATTTTGGCGTACCTTGACTACATAGCTTATAACTTATTGTGTATTTATCGAATTTCATTTTTTTTTTAATAGAAAGTAGACTCGAATACGAAGGGCACTGTTATTTTTCAAAAAAAAAATTCCTTGTTTTACTATTTTTTATTGAACGTCAAACTCAGAGGTATATATTTGATAAAAAACCTACATTCATTTAACATCAAAAACCATACACATAATACATTTAAAAATAGTCAAATATATAATTTTTAGAAAGCTAGTTCTGAGTACTTGTTGTATGCAAAAGGATGTCTTCTTATTCATCCATTTGATCGGTGTGCTTGAGGCCCGAAGCCATGAAATTCTCATAATTTCTTTAAAAATTGAAACCATGGCCCAAACCAGGCACTTTCGATAGAAAGTACTTTCTATTGAAAATTTGAATTTTGATCGAAAGTACTTTGCCAAAAAATGCAAATTTTAGTCATTACTAAGCCAGTTTCGATCGAAAGTCATTTAGTTTCGATAGAAAGTCAAGTTTGACTTTCGATAGAAACCTATGTTTTGATAGAAAGTCAGTTGCTAGAGAATTTTGATTGAAAGTTCTTAAGTAACTTTCGATCGAAAGTTACTTAAGAATTTTCGATCGAAAGTCCTATGTCTAAGGACTTTCAATCATAAGTTTAGTACTTACGATCAAAATTACATTATAGTTTCTATCAAAAGTTATTAACGAATTTTTTGTCAAAATCACTTTTCAGGCCGAATTCATTCCTCCCAAAAAGTGTAACCCACTATTGTGGGTTCACCCAATGAATTCACTAATTTTCATAATGAGCATGGAATTAAGAGATAGTTATGTGCACTGAGGACACCCCAATAGAATGGGATTGTTGAAAAGAGGAATAGATCAGTTTTTTACTGTGCTAGAACATTAATGATTGGAAAGGATGTTGCACAAATTAATTAGAGAGAAGATGTTAGTATTGCTGTTTACACACTAAACCGAGCTCAACTAAAGAAAGAATTAAACAAGACACCTTATGAATTATGGTATGGTTACACATGTATTGTGAGTTATTTCAAAATATTTGGAAGTAGATGTTACATTTTGAAATATGATAGAAATGGGAAATTTGATTCAAAATGTGATGAAGGAATATTTCTAGGATAATCTACGCAAAACAAAGCTTATAAATGTTTGAACAAGGCTACTAACAAGATGATTGAAAGTGTAAATGTGAGAGTTGATGATTTTGCAGAAAGGAATGATGAAGAAAGTAAAAAGAAACTAGAAGAGTATGGTATATTTGTTTACATTGAGGAGCCTAAGACTCTACCTGAGCAATAGTCTGGTGTTACCCAGAAATAGTCTTTACAAACCCAGAATCAACAAACTATTACCAATGAAGATAATGATCATGCACTAAGTGGAGAACACATTGAAGAATATAGATATGAACTTGTACTTGCAAGATATGTGAGGAGACACCATCTACAAGATAAAATCATTAGAGATAAAAGATCATGAATGATGACTTGAAGTAAGTTAAAGAAAAATACATTTTTGGTTTGTAAATTTGAGCCTAAAATTGTTCGAGATGCATTGGAAAATGATGAATGGATCAAGGAAATGAATGAAGAGATTAAGAAAAACAAAAAAAAACATGGACACTGGTACTAAGATCCAAAGATAAGAATGTGATTGGAACAAACTGGATATTCAAAAAAAAATTGAATGAGAATGGAGATGTCACGAGGAATAAAGAAAGAAAAGTATAAAAAGGTTATACACAAGAAGAAAGAATTGACTATGGAGAGATTTTTGCACTCATTGCTAGACTTGAACAAGTAAGAATATTGCTTACATATACTTCTTACAAAGTCCATCTAAAATTTATCAGATGGATGTTAAATCTGCATTTCTGAATGAGATACTTGAGGAAGAGGTATACATTCAACAACCTAAAGGTTTTGTTGATCGTAATTAGAGGAATATGGTATATAAGTTGCACAAAGCATAAATATGGACTGAAACAAGAACATAGAGCATGGTATGAAACACTACATTCTAATCTAATAAGTATTTGATTTTTTAGAACAAGTGACAACAATAATTTGTATTTGAAAAGTGAAACTAATGATAAGATTCTTATTACTAAAATTTTTGTTGATGATATCATATTTGGAGGACATGATAATTTATGCAAATCATTTGTTGGTGAAATGAGGAAAGAATTTGAAATGTCAATGTTTGGATAGATCAACTTTTTTCTTGGCTTGCAAATATTACAATAGAAGGAATGCATATACATCACACAATCCAAATACATCAAAGAAGTATTGAAGACATTCGGTATGGAAGATTCAAAACCAGTCGGTAAACCTATGATCACCAAATGCAAAATGACAAAGGATGACAAATCCATTGAGGTAAATCAAATCTTGTATAGATCTATGATTTGAAAATTGATGTATGTTGTGCATGGTAGACCATATATTGCACATGCGGTTGGAATTGTAGCAAGATTTTCTGCTAATCCTAAAGAATCACACATCACTGTTGTGTAAAGAATTTTGAGATACTTGAGAATATTAACAACTATGGTTTATAGTATAAGAAAGAAGGCATTTTTGAACTAAAATTTTGCACTGATGCAAATTGGGCTGGAAAAATTGATGATAGAAAAAGCACTACTAGTGGAGCATTCTTTTTGGGAGAAATATTGGCTACTTGGAAAAGTAATAAACAAGGATGCATTTCTCAGTCCACTGCAGAAGTAAAATATGTTGTTGTTGTTTCTAATTGTTCAAATATTGCATGGATAAAATAACTATTGGAAGAAATGAATGAAGAGATCACTAATCCATTGATAATATATTGTGATAATACAAGTGCAATTAATATTTCTAAGAATCCAGTGATGCATGCAAAGACAAAGCATATTTCTATTATGTATCACTAGTTGAAGGAAAAAGTTCAACAAAAGCAAGTCAAATTGCAGTATGTGAAATCACAAGAACAACTTGCTAATATATTTACTAAACCCTGACCGAAGGAAAAATTTGAATACTTGAGGAGTACACTATGGGTCCATCCCTTGTTTAACAATCACTAAGGTGATAGGAGGTTGCACCTAATAAGGCATATTAATGTCATACTTTAGAATGCCTTAGGATAGTGTTTTCTATACCTTTTTCTGCATTTTGATACATTTACCAAACACTCTTATGATTTTCTACTACTATATGGCATGCTACCAATAGACATTTAATATGGTTTAAACATACTTAATATACTATGCTTGGATAAAATGCTATATTTCTTGATCTAAAAGTTAATATTGTGTTTTGAATAAGTAAGAGTAGATATTTGAATGTGATTGATTATGTATGTTATGGTAATTACTGTCATTAATATCTTATCCTAACCCTTAAAGGCATAGTGCATTGGAATAGCGAATGTTGTTTTGACCTGGTCTGGAGCATTCATCCATGAAGTGTTCCGCCTGATCTTCCTGCAGCTTTCAACGGAAGAACATTCAATGTAGCACCTGTTGAAGGAGCAAGGTGGCAGTCTCTACGATGAGTTAGGTGGCATGCTAATTTATCCAAGAAGATCTAGGTGTGAATGGAAGTTGGATTTGTTGTCATGACAATTCTCTCCTGTGCTTCGGGATCAATCTATTTAGTCTTTAAAGCTTTCCTTCTTTCTAGTTATTAATATCATAATAAAGATCTGCCTATTTCTATGGTGTGGTTAGAAGTTGGTTAGAAGCCTTTCCTTTTAAATAAATCCCTACTCCTATGTGATCACAACAATAGAGGGCCTTGTTGAATATATAGAAATAGTTTTTAGCTAGTTTCACAGTGTTATGAGAATTCTATACTTTGATATTCAATCAATAAAATGAAGTGTTGATATTCAGTTGAGTGCAATTGTGATTTAGGATACTCATCCAAGGGGGCCCACTTGGTGATAAATCCATAGTAAAATAGAATCATATTAGCTAGAATCATTTACTACATTTCTATTGATTAAGTACACAACGTTGAACTGCTCCTGTAGCCAAAGCTACAGATCGGTTAATGCCTCCTATAGCTAAAGTCGTAGAACAATAGAAGTGTCATGGCATAGTTTGTAAGAATTTGCATATCTTGTTGATAGTTATATTCTTGTAGCTTTTATTCTAGCACTTAATTTTCCACAAACTTCAGCTTAAGGATTACTTTAGTATTCATTTCCTACAATTGTAGTATAGTTTTCCTTTAGCATTTACTTCCTGCAACAATGATAATGCATGACTAAATGATACTTGGCGCATATACTTTTCTGGCCCATTTCAAGTGACACATCTCTGGTTTGGCGTACTAAATGGATTTCCATAAGGAGGATAAGTTGCTTGGTTGGATGTCCAATCCCTGAGTTTGGAATTACACCTATTTTTTGAGCCTTTATAGAAAGTGATCATTTTTGCACCGCTACCAAGGATGGTGTCGAACCAAGTCTTCACTAAGCCTTTCTGTAGACTTTGTTTCATTTCTAGTTTGTTAGATTACATTATTTTTAGGGGAATTTTGTAAGCCACCTCACTCCCTACTATTTGTATGCATAACCGAAGAAGAGATTCCAGAGGACAGTACTTGCCAAACCAATTCAATCACCCATTAGAGGAAGAAAGTTCATTTGTTGATGCCACCATCGACCTCCCTATAACTACATAATCCTCCTCATCCTCTGAAGAAGAACAGGTTGATTCTTTTGAAGAGAAACCTGAAATTAACAAATTTGTAGACATCTTTTCTCACCTAAGATCTCATTTTCCTGAAAACCAAGTTAGTCAAGAAAAATCATTATAGCTAGTTGTATACCAACCTCCTTATCAGCCATCTCCACAACCTATAAATCCTACCAGGATGGCTAATCCCCCTACTTTTACATTCCCCATTTCAGACCAGTGAGACACCAACAACCTTAAGAACATATCATCTTCTACCTTGCCAAAATTCTATGGTTTAGTAACAGAAGACCTAGATACATTTCTCTTTGAGTTTGATATCCTGTGTAGAAGTTATGACTACACCATAGATTCTCACAAGCTCAAACTATTTCTTGTGACTCTTAAGGAGTCTTCTTTGCAATGGTTTATGGGCCTAGGACAGGATTTTGTCCAGGGTTGGACAAGAATGCAAGAAGCATTCTTGACTAAGTATAAGGAATATTGTCAAGGCACTGATATGAAAGGAGAAGACCTTTTTAAAATTAATCAAAAAGAGGATGAGTCACTTGAAGACTATATCTCATAGTTCATGTATAGTCTACAAAGGAACATAGAGCATGAGCTTAATGAAGAATCTTAGAAGCTACTATTTCTCAGAGGAATACAAGATGGATGCACTAAAGCTTTAGATTTGATGGCAGGAGGAGATATAACTCAATCCAATTGGGATGACATAAAGAAAATATGCCTCAAATATTCATGTGCTACTGGGAAAATAGGAAGAGGTTACAAACCAGCAATAGGAAGGACAAATGGTTTAGGCACTTCCATATTTGAGATAACTTGTCTCCTATTTGACTTTAAGAAAGATATTATCAACAACATGGCCACATAGATGGATACTCTACAAGCCAAGAAGAAGCATGAGGAAGCAGAGGCTATGTTAGCAGAATTCTACCCACACTATATACAAAAGAAGAGAGAGTGTCGATGTAAATTAACTGCAAATATGGAGGCTACCTAGATGCCAACTGACTACAAGCTAGTTGAACTAGTGAATGAATAGCTATTGTTTGTTTCTCAAAGGCGACCATGGGTACAATGATAAGGTATGCCTCAGGACCAACTTACATTTAGTAGTCCATTTTATAACAATCAATGGCAACCTTCAATGAATTATAAAAAATCCATTCTGGAAAAACTATCAAAGTCAGTGGAAAAATTACCCTAGTCCACAATGGAAGAATCCTCAAGGGAGTTGGCAACAACCCCAAGCGGCCTGGAAACCACCACAGGGTAATTGGTAGTAGAATCCTCAGTGGTGAGGAAACCAACAATGGCCACCTCAATCCCAGGGATACATGAATCTACCTCATCAGGAACCACAACAGCAAGCACTCTTACCACCACCAGCTACTAATAACCAACCTCCAAAAATAACCCAATTACCTACGCAGCCGCAGCCAAACCTGAATAATAAGCCTCTCACACCTTAGTAGAATGTGTATAATACTGATCAAATGCAGTATCCTATGCAATATGGGTATGTGTAGGATCATGGTATGCCAAAAAGTAGCGATGTGAAAAAAAATTATTTTCCCTCATCCAAAAGCGCACAAATAGATTTGTTGACTTTTTGGTAGGCTTGAGTGTCAATACACTTGGCCAAACCAAAAGCCAAACCTGAAGGCATAATTGGATACCCGATAATATCAAATATCTAATATTTTCCAATGAATATAAATCACAATACCCAGCCGCGTTCAATGTTTTATCATTGCAAAAATGTGAACATAGCTAGGCTTTCGGATGTCTGGTCCCAAATCCCCTATCCTGATTTTTCCCAAATTGCCCAGGTAAGTGAAACTTCTATTTTTTATTGTTTTTATTGTTTTTTGTTGTTTTCAAATATAAATATATAGTTTTTGTATAAAAATTAGGGTAGCAATGAGTTTTTGTATTATTTTTTAAAATTCATTGTAATTATCTATTTTTTTTCATTACTATCAGACATGGAATCAAAAAACCCTCCTAGTGATCCTGCAAACAATCCAGACCCACCTCCCAACAATCCCCCACCTCTAGAAGATGTACTTGTCACAAACCTGAGTTGTTTAGAAGATCTAATATGAGATAATCTAAATGAACTTAGAGGATTTGAAACCACATATGCCAATATCCCCACATTGCACACCATGTTTATGACATTGAACACAATAATTGAAAACATGGAGAAACTAACACAACAACATAATGTTGCACTTCTTTGGTGCGATTCCATGCACGCCTTGTTTGATGATGGGCTTGATTATGATCAAGTCATGAACCTAAATATAACAAAACATGACATAGCTAATCTTTTTATGGATCCTAAAACTGGTCTAAAAGTAGACCCTAAAAAAACCAAGTTGTCAATTAAATGGTGCACAAATAGTGCAATACGTGACAACTTTTGGGACCGTTGGTGGATGGTTTTTGATAGACCACCTCAGAAAAATTTGGATGTCCGAATTTATTTTCTTGCAAAATTTGTTTGCTAAATTTGTGCTCGGTCACAAGGAGGATTATTGGAGTATGAGACAAAACTAGGGTGTAGGTTTAGGTGCTCCACAAGATAGGCCATTGGCACAATGGGTGAAATCTTGCAAATATGTCCCCCCTCCCAAGATTTCACCACCTCCCACAGTACAACATCCAAACATTATTGGTGAGGCTGACTCACAGACTATTTGAGCCATTCGCACATTGAGTGATCTGCTAGTTATGCAGAGTACAACATTGTTTCCTCCTCATCCTAATGCTTCTGGGGCTTCCATGAGCTCACATGTTTGTGTGGCCCACAATTGCGTTATATGCAATAATATTTTCTTTGGTCCCCTGACTGATAGTGATACATATAGTTTTAGCTTCGATGGGGATGATTCTACATAGCACACTACAGGCACTGAAGCAGCTCATGGAGATGTGCATCAAGAGCCTACAGTGCCATGGACTCCCACTGTTATAGTAAGGGTAAATTGTTCATTTTTTACATTGTTTTTAAATTTTATTGTTCATATTTTTAGTAGAATTTCCTTATAATAATTTCTCACTTATGTCTTTTTATGTGTTACATTTATGTTCAGTTGATAAAAGAGGAGATGGCATAGGTGGAGGGGTCCATGCTTTCGGCCATATCATTTGGTCTTGACTCTTTCATGGTACATATGTTTTAATGTACTCATTGGTTTCCTTTTAATTTATGATAATAGTATATGTACATTGTTTTCTAATTTTTATGATCATCTTTTACATACTGATGCAGGTGTCACCAGTTGCCACTAGGGGGCAATGTGAGGGGGTGCAGGCGTCAGCTGTTGATAAAGGAAAGGTAATTAAGTAATTTAGTTTGTTTATGCATACATGTATACTTGTCAATTTTGCGTACTCATTTTTAATTTACATGGTTTATTTGACAGAGAGTGGCATGTGATGATGTTGTGAGACCCTATCATCATGATAGAGTCACAAGCATATCCATTCGGACTGAGAGCCCCATGATATGTACATTTATAAAGTTATTTATGTGTATTTTTCTATGATGTATATATAATATGGTCAAGTTATGATAATATGAAGTATCTATTTGACTTTTGTAGGTCAGTCCAAGTTTGAGGGAGCCAGAATGGCAAGGGTTTGTATCGCTAATGACTTAGCCAACAATCCCTGAAGAAATTTCAACAGAGGTAAGTTTTAATGTTAATTCAATTATTTTGTAAACATATATTTGCTACCAAGTTTTTAACATTAAATAGTATAACTCATAGATCAAGCTCATGGTCGTAAACATATACAGGTGGGAGTCATCATTGGTGGCACTATTCCTATGCTACCTAGGACATATATTAGTTCTCCTGCCCACGGGAGGAGACAGAGAGGCAAGGTATATGAGAGTTCAATTTTAGTTTAAATTTTATTTATTATTGTTGACTATGATTCTAAATTTTAATCTAACTTGGGGTTTCACTTTTGTGTTTGAATGCAGGATCTATTAGAGCCGAAGAGTACTTCAAAGAGGCTCCATTTTGATGATCCACCAGTAGAATAGGATGTCCTAGAAATATTTGTAGTTGAACTTCTTATTTTGAGATGTCATATGACATATTTTGAGATGGCGTATGCCACATTCTATCTAGATATGTTGACATATAATCATCAGGACATAATTATTGTTCATTTTGATATATATATATATATATATATATATATATATATATATATATATATATATATATATATATATATATATATATATATATATATATATATATATATATATATATATATATATATATATATATATATATATATATATATATATATATATATATATATATATATATATATATATATATATATATATATATGAAACTTGATATTCGATCCAATTTGTTAATTATGTGTTCATTTATTCATTGTTAGTATGTAAATATTCTTGTGTGTATGTACTCTTGTGTATAATTTATGCCTTAAGTATATTCATGTATATTCAAGTACAATATTCATAACCTAAATTCACGTGTATGGGCTACGTGCATGACTTAAGTGAATTCATGTTGTATGATTTATAATTATGTGCTACATGTATGCTTCATGACTTAATAAAATTTATGTGTACACTTTATGTGCTATGTGTGTTCACACGTGTAATTTATCATTTGAGGTATATAAAGATGTCTATTAAAGTGGTTTCAAGGTTTGTAGACTTACCTTTTACTCCTAATGGCTAAAAGACTTCAAACTAGCCTAATTACATAATCAAACACCCTTTTGGCAATAATCAAACACCCTTTTGGCCATATCAAAACATATTGGTCTTTTGAAAAAAATATAAGTACTCTATCTGTACCCCTACAAATACACTAGGAACGCTTAAGAAACATGGTCTTGTAGCATCTTATGGATCATTGATACCTCTCATGGGGTCTGAGTTATGAGGCTTGATAGTTTCCTAACCAATCATGCTTAGTGAAACTTTCAACTGACCCTCACTACAAGTTTTGGCATAGAGCGAGACTGGCGTGCCAAATTCAAACATATTTGAATCTCCCACAATGGAGAGAGGTTATTGTAGGCCTCAAAAATGTCATCCTATAGCATCTCATGGATCTCTGATACATCTCATGTGGTTCAAGTTATGAGCCTCAAAATTTCACTGCCCAATTGTGCTTAGTGCACCTTGGGGACACTTTGGTCCGGCGTTGTCCAGAACATTTTGTTGACTCAGTGGTCAAAATAGGGTTGTGCCTAGCATTTACCTACCCAACCGGAGCTAATGGCATAGTCCATTTGATGCTAAGATGAATGGTTTGGAAGTAATCTATTGGTGCAACTTTCAACTGACCCTCACTACAAGTTTTGGCATCGAGCCAGACTGGCATGCCAAATTCAAAAAAAATTGAATCTCCCAGAATGGAGAGAGGTTATTGTAGGCCTTAAAAATTCCATCTTGTAGCATCTCACAGATCTCCAATACCTCTCACAGGGTCTGAGTCATGAGCTTTGAAAGTTCACTTCCCAATCATGCTTAGTGCACGTTAGGGATACTTTGGTCCGGCATGGTCTGAAACATTTTTTTGATTCAGTGGTTGAAATAGGGTTGTGCCTAGCATTTAACCACCTAACCAGAGCTAATGGCATAGTCCATTTGGTGCCAAGATGAATGGTTTGGAAGTAATCTATTGGTGCAACTTTCAACTGACCCTCACTGCAAGTTTTGGCATCGAGAGAGACTGGCGTTCCAAATTCAAACAAATTTGAATCTCCCAGAATGGAGAGAGGTTATTTTAGGCCTCTAAAACTCCATCCTATAGCATCTCATGGATCTTTGATACCTCTCATGGGGTCTGAGTTATGAGGCTCAAATGTTCACTACCCAATCGTGCTTAGTGCACCTTGGGGACACTTTGGTTCGGTGTGGTGTGAAATGTTCTATTAACTTAGTGGTCAAAATGGGGTTGTGCCTAGCACTTACCTTCCAAACTAGAGCTAATGGTATAGTCCATTCAGTGTCAAGACAAATGATTTGGAAGTAATTCATTGGTGCAACTTTCAACTGACCCTCACTGCAAGTTTTGGCATTGAGCAAGACTGGTGTGCCAAATTCAAAACAAATTGAATCTCCCAGAATGGAAAGAGATTATTGTAGGCCTCAAAAATTTCATCCTTTAGCATCTCACAGATCTCTGATACCTCTCACGATGTCTAAGTTACGAGGCTCGAAAGTTCCCTATCCAATCATGCTTAGTGCACCTTGGGGACACTTTGGTCTGGCGTGGTTCGGAACATTCTACTGACTCAGTGGTCAAAATGAAGTTGTGATTATCATTTACACACCCAAATAGAGCTAATGGCATAGTTTATTTGGTGCCGAGATAAATAGTTTGGAAGTAATCTATTGGTGCAACTTTTAACTGACCCTCACTACAAGTTTTGGCATCAAGCGAGACTAGCATGCCAAATTTAAAAAAATTTGAATCTCCCAGAATGGAGAGAGGTTATTGTAGGCTTTGAAAATGCCATCCTATAGCATCTCATGGATCTTTGATACCTTTCACAAGGTCTGAGTTACAAGGCTCGAAAGTTTGTTTCCCAATCATGCTTAGTGCACCTTGGGGATACTTTGGTCCAGCATGGTCTGAAATGTTCTGTTGACTTAGTGGTCAAAATGGGGTTGTGTCTAGTGTTTACCAACCTAGAAAGAGCTAATGGTGTAGTCCATTGGGTGTTAGGATGAATGGTTTGGAAGTAATCTATTGGTGCAACTTTCAACTAACCCTCACTGCAAGTTTTGGCATCGAGTGAGACTAGCGTGCCAAATTCAAACAAATTTAAATCTTCCAGAATAGAGAGACATTATTTTAGGCCTCAAAAATTTCATCCTATAGCATCTCACTAATCTCTGATATCTCTCATCGGGTCTAAGTCACAAGGCTCAAAAGTTTGATGCCCAATCGTGCTTAGTGCACCTTGGGGACACTTAGGTCTAGCGTGGTCCAGAACGTTATGCTAACTTAGTGGTCAAAATGGGGTTGTCCATAGCATTTACCCACCCAATTGAAGCTAATGGAGTAGTCCATTTAGTGCCAGGATGAATGGTTTTTAAGTAATCCATTGGTGCAACTTTCAACTAACCCTCACTGCAAGTTTTGGCATCAAGCGAGACTGGCGTGCCAAATTCAAACAAATATGAATCTCCTAGAATAGAGAGAATTTATTGTAGGCCTTAAAAACACCATCTTGTAGCATCTCACAAATATTCAATACCTCTCACGGGGTCTGAGTTACGAGCCTGGAAAGTTCACTGCCCAATCATGCTTAGTGCACCTTGGGGACACTTTGGTCCGACGTGGTCCGGAATGTTCTACTAACTCAATGGTCAAACCAAGGTTGTTCCTAGCATTTACCCACCTAACCATAGATAATGGCCCATTCCATTTGGTGCTTGGATGAACGGTTTGGAAGTAATCCATTGGTGCAACTTTCAACTAACCCTCACTGCAAGTTTTGACATCGAGCGCGACTGGCGTTCCAAATTCAAACAAATTTGAATCTCCCAGAATGGATAGAGGTTATTGTAGGCCTCATAAATGATGTCCTATAGCATCTCATAGATCTCTAATACCTCTCATAGGGTCTGAGTTATGAGCCTAGAAATTTTTCTGCCCAATTGTGCTTAGTGCACCTTGGGGACACTTTGGTCTGGTGTGGTCTGGAATGTTCTGCTGACTCAGTGGTTGAAATGGGGTTGTTCCTAGTGTTTACTTGCCCAACCGGAGCTAATGGCATAGTCCCTTTGGTGCCATGATGCAATCCTTGAACACTATCCCTTCACCCAGGCAATCATCATTTTACTTTGTGGACACATTTGACCAATTTTGACTCAATGACTCCAACTATTACATCATTTGATGATACGAATGTAATGGAATTAAGAAAATAAAAATGTAAGGATACAAAATTAAGATGATACAAATTATATAAGGATACAACATTCATAGTAAGGAAACATGTTTTTTGCACTTTACATGGCATTAAGACGATACAAATGTGATCTTTTAATATTTGCAAATCAACCCCATGGGCTCTTTTATATTTCCAATTTTGCATCTAATTTTGCATGAAATTTTTTATATACAAAAATTGGCATCTAAATATGCACATTAGATTTGATTGTTGTTTTTATATACAAAATTTGGCATCTAAATATGCACATTACATTCGATTGTTGTTTTTATATACAAAATTTGGCATCTAACTACGCACATTACATTCAATTGTTGATTTTATATACAAAATTTGACATCTAAATATGAAAATTACACAACTATATATAAGAAATAAGTGTCATTTCCACTCCAATCCCTACATTTGGAAGGCAAAAGAAAAGTTAAAGAATATAAGAAGTGCCCTTTTGGCATCTAAATATGCAAATTACAGAACTATATTTTAACTTGAGTTGAACTTACCTATTGAAGTGTGCCTGAAGGGTCATCTCTTTGCTTGAGAGTATTTAATATTGCTTCATGATCAATAGTACTAATAGTCTAAAGTTCCTTTGTCTTTGGTTTTCCTTGATGTTTCAACAACTTAACATTGGCTGCTATAACAAGGTGTGAATACATGAGAATGGTTTTGTGCTTCTCATAATCTTCAAATGCAAGAATGCCACTATTTCTAATCATATATGTGCGCAACCATGTTCCTACAATAACATGTGATCCTATTGGATATGTGAACATATCATCATCTATCGTCAGTTGTGCAATTTTTTACTTTCCTCATACACAATGTGCTAACCAGTAATTCGATCTCTCATCATTCCCTTCTAGTGCAACCAATGCAAAAACATGTCCTGGCTGTAGAAGATCTAAAAGATGGTCGTAGTCAAGTGAACAATCCATATCATCAATTATTACAGAGACTATGAGAGATAAAGGAGTAAGATAATGTAGAACCCATGTATCAACCCACTCACTTGACTCACACTGATCCCAATCACACTAAAGACAACTTGGAAAATAACAAGCCAACTCTCGTGTCCAAATTGTCCATGTACCAACATCTCAGCTTTGGAATGAATGCATTTTTGAAGAATCTTTCATAGTTTTACAATCCAACCTATCTCCTATTATGCCCAACTCAACCAACCAAAAGAATTTGCACACCACTGAATCAAGAGTCCCCCCTGCGACAATGCTAAAGTACACCAATCAACAATAGAATGGGCATTAATGAGTTCTGCACCTCAAATCATTAGTTTCTCCTTAACTAGAGCTCTCTTTACACATGCACCTACTCCATCATGCTACCCTTTTCCATGACCGGCCTCAAAAAAACTCCAAATATGAGGTACACCTCTCTCTACATGCATTCTACATAACCAATAAAACATACGAGCATTTTTTAATTGACCTGTGCAATTATTTGACCAAATGAGATGTCTATCCATAGCAATATTATTTTCCCACACCCACTTAAAATAATTCTGAAAGCAATGTTGGACAAACTCAAATGAGTGTGATCTATCATCACTCATATAAAAATGGTACTCTCTGATTATCTTCTGTTCATCTTCTGTACTATTAGGGGAATGTCTATATGTTATGTGCACAAAAATAGGAACCTGAATGGAATTGTAATATTGAGCTTGCAACTCATTTTGGGGCAGCAATGTATAGTTCTCTACAAAGTCAACAACTGATATAATAGTGAAAATCAAGAAAGTGTCCTTACATATCCTGAATTGTTGATCCAACCACTGAGCCCTATGACTATGCCTTGCATACATGTAAAAAAGATTCTTCCTGGAATTTGAAATAAAATCAGCTACCTTGCATTCCTTAGTAACCAACTCACATCTAGAGCCTTCACCTCCACTTTTTAATGTATATTTAACGGTTTCATATACCTTTTGTGGACAATTGTCTTCCCAAAATCGTGTTCGCAGCCCTCATGAAAACATTCAACAAACTTCACTAGCCCACCATACTCTGAACACTTGTCATTTAAGAAATATTTTCTATAAAAGAAACATCCATCATCTCTAGGACATAAAAAATGATCTAGAAAGTCTCTTGATGATTTTGGAAGAGTACTTGCACCACACTCCTCCAACATTTCACTACTATCTAAAGTAGAATGAATGGATCATAACAATTCATGGTGCATTGAAAACTCCACATGATATTTGCAACAACAAGTATTTCAAATCTTAAGAGGCACACAAAACAAGGCTTCAGGGCTTCAAAAGCTCTTTGTGATATTTTCAATGTTGGATGTGTCTCACAAAATTTTTTTAACAACATTGTTTGACTCACCTCCAAATAATGTTTGGGATGAGAGGTGCAGTCTCAAATGCCAATTCTCAACTTCAAGACATCCTTCACATTTGGTGACACTCTTGAGTTAGATTGCCAAAATAGTTGAATTTGATCCTTCATAGCATCGGTGAGCTTCTTATCACAACATGAAATTATCCCACCATAAGCCCATGTATCATTTTGAAGAGGATCATCAAGTCTTTCTCTTCTTGCAAGTGCTCTATCCAAAGTTTTACGATTTAGATTCAAGTCAACACAAGTTTGTCTCATCAAACAAGCCTTTTCTCAAATGATGACTTACCAAGGAGGTTCTAATAACCCTCCTAGCGGCTCTCTTATCTTTTTCCTTGGTAGTCTTCCCAATGGAATTGAGAGCACTAAAAAGATTTCTCACAATAATAGCATTTCGCTCCTTTTTCTTGTTCACACTAATGTTCAATTTGACTAGTATATGTCTCATCTTTTGCATCTTTAAAAATTGCACAAACTTTTGACTTTGCTCAACCAACATCTTGTGCCTAAAAAATTGATCAAAAAGTTTTGAAACCCACAACCGAACGGTTCTTTTTGATCTCTTGCCATTGAAATTTCTCATTATGTTCTCATCAATTTCAAGTAACCATTTAGTTCTTCTTGAAGGTCTCAATTTTGAAGTTTGTCTTTCTTCCTCCGAAGGGACTTCATTTCTCATATAATTTGGAGATGTGTAATGTTGATTTGGTTCTTCTGCACCATTATCATTGTCAATTCCTTCATATTCAATCGGTGGATTGTCATTGGCAATGTACACATGTCCATTGGCCACATCTACATGTTCATTTTCAAAACCTACATTTTCATCTTCAAATTCATGTTCTTCACTTGAAACCACATTCAAAGGTGGGTCTATGCTGACATCTTCATTCATATTTAACATTCCTTATCTTTTATTCCAATAGGCAACCCTATCCATTTCTCTATAAACTTCAACATCTTCATTTGTGAGTCTCCTCTTCTGTTTATGCTTTCGACGACTACTACTCCCCATAGTTAGACCAAAAAGTAGATGGAAATACCTTTAGTAATAGAGAAAATCTCCACCAAAAAAGATGAAATACCTTTGGTAATCGAGAAAATCACCCCACAAAAAGATGAAATACCTTTGCTAATAGAGAAAATCACCCCAAAAAAAGATGAAATACCCTTAGTAATCGAGAAAATCACCCCCAAAAAAGATGAAATACTTTTGGTAATAGCGAAAATCACCCCAACAAGTGGTTTTTTGTCTTCTCACTACAACTTGAATCCCTTAATTTAGGAAAAACACGTGACTCTCTAGAGGGACCCAAAGAATGTGTCAAAAGGGGTCATGAGGACTTCCTAGGGGTCCTAGTACCCCTTAGGACACACTTGATCATTCAAATCTCTCTCTCTCCTCTCTCTCTCTCTAGGTGAGAGAGAGAGGGGAGAGAGGAGAGAAAGAGAGGAAAGAGAAAGGTGAGTGAGATCTCTCTCTCTCTCTCTCTAGGTGAGAGAGAGAAAGAGAGGAGAGGGGAGAAAGAGAGGAGAGAGAAACATGACTGCTCTCTCTCTCTCTCTCTCTCTCTCTCTCTCTCTCTCTCTACTAGAGAGAGAGAGATCTCACTCACCTTTCTCTCTCCTCTCTTTCTCTCTCTCACCTAGAGAGAGATCTACCACACCTTTCTCTCTCCTCTCTCCTCTCTTTCTCTCTCTCACCTAGAGAGAGAGAGAGAGATATTTGAATGCTCAAGTGTGTCCTAAGGGGTACTAGGACCCCTAGGAAGTCCTCATGACCCCTTTCAACACATTGGAATGCTCAAGTGTGTCCTAAAGAGTCACAGGACCCCTTAGGACACACTTGACCCTTCAAATGTGTCAAAATGGGTCATGGGGAATTCCTAGGAGTCCTAACATGTGATAAGGCATACTAGGACCCCTAGGAAGTCCTCATGACCCCTTTTGACACATTGGAATGCTCAAGTGTGTCCTAATGGATCGTAGGGCCCCTTAGGACACACTTGAGGGTTCTAATGTGTTGCATGGGGTCATGAGGACTTCCTATGGGTCTTAACATGTGATAAGGTGTACTAGGACCCCTAGGAAGTCCTCATGACCCCTTTTGACACATTGGAATGCTCAAGTGTGTCCTAAAGAGTCATAGGACCCCTTAGGACACACTTGAGCATTCAAATGTGTCGAAAGGGATCATGGAAACTTTCTAGGGGTCCTAACATGTGATAAGGCATACTAGGACCCCTAGGAAGTCCTCATGACCCCTTTCGACACATTGGAATGCTCAAGTGTGTCCTAAGGGGTCGTAGGATCACTAGGAAAAACTTTATGGTTCTAATCTGTTGAATGGTGTCATGAGGACTTCCTACAGGTCCTAATGCATGATAAGGTGTACTAGGACCCCTAAGAAGTCCTCATGACCCCTTTTGACACATTGGAATGCTCAAATGTGTCCTGATGAGTCATAGAACCCCTTAGGACACACTTGAGCATTTAAATGTGTCGAAAGGGGTCATGGGGACTTCCTAGGGGTCCTAACACATTATAAGACATACTAGGACCCCTAGGAAGTCCTCATGACCCCTTTTGACACATTTGAATGCTCAAGTGTGTCCTAAGGGGTCGTAGGACCCTTTAGGACACACTTGAGGGTTCTAATGTGTCAAATGGGGTCATGAGGACTTCCTAGGGGTCCTAGTACACCTTATCTCACATTAGGACCCCTAGGAAGTCCTCATGACCCCATTTGACACATTAGAACCCTAAAGTGTGTCCTAAGGGGTCCTATGACCCCTTAGGACACACTTGAGCATTCCAATGTATTGAAAGGGGTCATGAGGACTTCCTAAAGGTCCTAGTATGCCTTATCATGCATTAGGACCCCTAGGAAGTCCCCATGACCCCTTTCAACACATTTGAATGCTCAAGTTTTTCCTAAGGGGTCCTATGACACTTTAGGACACACTTGAGCATTCCAATGTGTCAAAAGGGGTCATGAGGACTTCCTAGGGGTCCTAGTATGCATTATCACCACAAACAGAAATAAGAAACTACACTCCTATAGGAGAAAGTAGATTCAGTTGTCAAATTGGTTCCAAAGGTCATAGAGTGTCGACCACCCCCGCGGGTGTATGCTTTGTGCTTAAGAGAGAAATTTTTACTATTTCAATTTATGAGAATTGTTAAAGATTTGAATCCTGACATAGGCACTCCTAAGTCCTTTATGGATGCATACAAGGAGTCACCTGATTTCATAAAAAACCTTCTCTGTGAGTTATACCTGCATCACTATGGTGTTTCCTCGAACACATAATGGAATCCCTTGCTATTTATGGGTGATATACATTTGTCTACACTACTCTCCTAGGTTAATAATGAAATTTACTATGGAGAGCAATTAACTAGATATAGGTCATTTGAGCATAGCATCTCACTTCCATTATGCCCTAAAATTAAAAACCCTAGATGCCTTTATTGTAATTGGCTACACATAGTCTCCAATTTTAATGATGTCACTCATAGGAGAAGAATTCTAGCAAAACGGGAATAGGTACATGCAGAAGTTGAGAGACTATCTCTAGATGATGGAAACAGGGTAGCAGATGGGATACAACATAGGTGGGCCAGATTGCCTATGTCACTGAAAAAGGTAGAGCCCCACAACATCATGAATTTCAGGGCTGCCATGCAGAGAGTCCATTGGTACAAACAATTGGGCCGAAAACCAAGACTCGAATGCTGGATGCCTCTCACATTCCAACCTCTTGTGCTCCTGTGGCCACTTTATATTTGTATAGAGGAAGAGCTAGATGAGGATTCAGAACTAAGCTGATGAGTCAGAGTAGACAGGATGAATGGATTCTACTAGAGCATGCACAGCCAGATGACCAAGCAAGTAGAGGAAGGTGACTTCAGAGTGCTAGCAAGGATTAAAAACTCTTCAGTGCTTGAGGATAGGCCCTAGTCTTCATAGGGGGCAGAAATGGTAAGGCATATTAATCTCATACTTTAGAATGCCTTAGGATAGTATTTGCTATACCTTTTTGCTGCATTTTGATACATTTACCAAAGACTCTTGTGATTTTTTGCTACTATATGGCATGCTGCCAACAGACATTTAATATGGTTTAAACATACTTAATATACTATACTTGGATAAAATGCTATATTTCTTGATCTGAAAGTTAATATTGTGTTTTGAATAAGTAAGAATAGATGTTTGAATGTGATTGATTATGAGTGCTCTGGTAATTACTGTCATAAATATCTTATCCTAACCCTTAAAGGCATAGTGCATTGGAATATCGAATGTTGTTTTGACTAGGTCTGGAGCATTCATCCATGACATGTTTTGCCCAATCTTCTTGTAGCTTTCAATAGAAGAACATTTAATGTAATGCCTATTGAAGGAGCAAGGTGACAGTCTCTGCAATGAGTTAGGTGGCATGCTAATTTCTCTGAGAAGATCTAGGCATGAATGGAAGTTGGATTTGTTGTCATGACAATTCTCTCCAACGCTTCAAGATCAATCTATTTAGTCTTTAAAGCTTTCATTCTTTCTAGTTATTAATATTGTAATAAAGATCCGCCTATTTCTAAGCTGTAGTTAGAAGTTAGTTAGAAGCCTTTCCTTTTAAATAAAGCCCTGCTCCTACATGAGCACAACAACAAAGGGCATTGTTGAATATATAGAAATAGTTTTCCGCTAGTTTCACAGTGTTATGAGAATTCTGTACTTTGATATTCAATCAATAAAATGAAGTGTTGATATTCAGTTGAGTGCAATTGTGATTTAGGATACTCATCCAAGGGGCACCACTTGGTAAGAAATCCACAATAAAATAGAATCATATTAGCTAGAAGCATTTACTGCATTTTTGTTGATTAAGTACACAACGTTGAACTGCTCCTACAGCCAAAGCTACAAACCGGCTAATGCCTCCTGCAACCAAAGTCATAGAATAGAAAAAGTGTCATGGCATAGTTTGTAAGAATTTGCATATCTTGTTGATATTTATATTCTTGTAGCTTTTATTCCAGCACTTACTTTTCCGCAAACTTCATCTTAAGCATTACTTTAGTATTCATTTCATGCAATTGTAGTATAGTTTTCCTTTAGCATTTACTTCCTCCAGCAACGATAATGTGTGACTAAATGATACTTGGCGCATATACTTTTCTAGCCCATTCCAAGTGATACATCCTTGGTTTGACTTACTAAATGGATTTCCATGAGGATATATTGCTTGATTGGATGTCCAATCCCTGAGTTTAGAATTATACCTAGTTTATGAGACTTTATAGGAAGTGATTAGCACCAACCTATACTTTATCAGAATATATAATGATGTTGATGCATAAAGTTCCCACTTTGGGTTTCCTAAGGTTGTGAAAGATGTAAGACAAGCTGAAACTAGATATCATTACATGCAAGGTACTAGAGTCTGAACCAAACAACAAAATATTGATTTCTCTATTGTAGAGCTGATTATTCTCTTTTTGGCATTTCTATCAAAGGGAGAGATGGTTACATGAAATATTCAAGCTAAATCTAAAGGGAGAGAGATTGCATGAAGTAATGGAGAGAAATAAAAAGAGAGACTACCGAAAGGGAGAGTATTGATGTTGTATAGTGATTAAACATATTAAATGTATAAGCTAGGGAGAGCTTACCAAGTTACAACATTTACATACAGAGTTGTATAATAGATGTTTGGTATTCTATGGCATATTTTATATTGTGTTGCCATCAATGCCAAAGTGAGAGATTGATAAACTACAATTGATTGAATATCTTAAAGGAGAGATTGAGAGTTTGACAACTAATTGATTACTTCAAAAGATAGTGATTGATGACCACCAAACTACTAGGGTATATGTGGCACATTAAATCAGTTACTATATTGTCATTGATGTCAACTAGTTTTGACTGTACTTATCATGATAGTTACAAACATCTGAAGGATATGATGATGAAGGAATGACATATTAACATGAAGATGAGATGTATGAGAAAGATATGGATATGGTATCTATTGGGTAACTTATTGATGAGCCTATGAATTTATGTTAGTGATTTGATTGTATTACATGATTTTGTTATGGATTGAAGATCAAGAATGAAAAAGCTTATGCGGTTGGTAAATGAAGAACTTAGTATACACCAAGTTGAAACAGTGTACACCAAACAAGTATAGTGTATACCAAGTATAGTGTTAACCAAGTTAGAAGTCATCGACACATCATGGTATTGACTGAGTGAAATAAATAAACGGAACATATGACTTCTGACTAAAGTTGATGAGCTCGACAATTATAGATGATTCTGAGGTTAAAGATAAAGTTTGTTATGATGATCAAATGATTGACAAAATTCAATTATGATCAGATGATGGATAATGAAATGTGACTGACACAAGTTCCATAGAAAGTTAAAGAAAAAAAATAAATGTTGAAGATTAAGAGGCAAAATCCAGGGCTGGAAAGAAAATGGTTTATTTTGTCTATAAAAGGAGAGAAGAGATTCATGATTATTTCTGGAATGTGCATGAGAAGGTCACATTCATGCAAAGTTGGTCAAACAGGTTGAAGATAGAACTGAGCAATTCTGCAGACAACACCAAGCGTTAGAGAAAAGGAATTAACTGAGAAGGACAGAGTTGGAGGATACAAAGAGATTGAATTGAGTATATTGGCCAGAGGTATTTTGAGCTTAGCATAGATATAAAAATCTGCAAAACAAGTTATATTTGAATCAGATCATTACTATTGCATTATAACCATTCCTATAGATAAATCTCTTAACTGAGTGGGACTTATCTTTTATATTTTAATACATGACATTCAATGAATGTTGATTGTGTTCTTGTTAACCTCATAGTGAATGTTTGGTCATAGAGAACTATTAGTGATAAAACCTCTAAACAAGTCACACCTTACAGAGTGTTATCATAGCCTTTAACAAGCTTGGATCTTAACCGAGTTCAGTTCAAAAGAGTGAAATTATTTTGGGTTACTAGTCCCAGGTGGTTTTTACCCTAACAGGGTTTCCACATTAAAAATAAAAGTGTTATATGTGTATGGATGTGGTGAATTTTTATTTTATATTACACATTTCTATAACTAGTTTGATCAGTATATAAACTAGTTAATTTACTACTATTCGGTAATTGAACAAAAAGGCACAGTTAAAGTTTTACCAAGCTGATTAAATTGTTTGAAAGATTTTTTTTATACATTAGAGTGTGTTTGGAGCTATAGGATAATTGGTCTTAATTGATTGGCTGCCCCCTCTCAATTATCTAACACAAGGTAATCCTGATGTAGTTATTAAAGAAATGAAAAAGGAAATTATGGCTAAAGGAAAGAGGGATACTGAAATAGAGGTTGTAACTAAGAAAGAAATAAAAGTACCTATCTCTATTCCTATTTATACTCCTATTATTGACAAATCTATTTCCACAACTCAATTGTGGGCAAGTAATGATAAGCCTCCCATCACTAATGCCGACAAAATAGATGAGGATGACTTAATGAAGCTATCTCTTATGATATTTTCTAAGGATAAGAAAAGATCTAAGTGAAAAATTGAGAAGGTCAAGGCATTGGATAGGTAAGTGGATAGAATTAATAAACTTTTAACTATACCTATCACCTTCAAAGGTAATGATACAACAAATAATTTCAGAATAGTCCTTGATGACCTTGATATGCACTTCACTTGTTTGAAGAAGCTCATAGTTGTGAAGGTTGAGAAGGAATACATGGATAAGAGGTTAGAAGAGGTATGGAAGTCAATAATGTGGGATATAGGCATATTAGATGCCACTATCTCTAGAATTAGGACTTGCATTGTGTATGGGAAGAAGATATATAGATATTTCATAAATCCTTCTAGGCATGTGTATAATGTAGTGGACATAATTCACAATACTGAGAATACATTGCATAAATTGGAGAAGAATTGTGGATCCTCTTTAAAATTAGCACTTGAGTTGGATAAGGAAGTGTCCAAATTATTGGACAAAATCAACATGCTAGAAACTAAAAAATCAAGATTGTTGGGAAGATTTGGTGAGTTAAAGAGTTTGATTACTCCTAAGCTATCAATTTTGAAGAATCACCTTGAGGACATGGAGATGGAAAAGAAATATCTTGATGGATATATGCCTACATTACTAAAGGATGTTGAGATCTCATTCTTTTCTTTGAATGGTTTAATCCAAATAGGTTAGACCTTGAAGATTACATGGGAAGAAGATGCAAGGATCTTGGAAATATCCTTCCAAGACATACTTCACATGGTGCAAGTTTTCGATGAGCATTCCTAAATTTTTGCATTGTATATAGATACATTTTTGTATATACCTTTTCTATTGATGTCAAAGGGGGAATAGTATTTGTGATAAATTTATAAGTGTTGTATAGATAGTATTTTGGCATTGGGCACTTAGTCATTATTCATTAAGTGTTTCCATCAATTCCAAAGGGGGGGATTGTTGGAAATTTTCCAAGGATGTATAGAATATATGTTTTTGATTGAAAAAGTAGCAAGAGGGTGTTGGCCCGTGGTACAACAAAGCAGAGTCACAATGAACATGTTAATAGCACATTAATAGGAATAAAGGAAACTACAAACACAACTACAGCTAGAGTGTAGTTAAGGAGGAAAGTCAAGGAACTGATAGAAAGCCATAGGCAGTACATAGTCAGCCAAAAGCTGAGTAGAGAAAGAGATACTCCAGGCCAAAAGAAGCCAAGTACAAAACATAGTGCACCTAGACAACACCTTAGGCTCCACAATGCCAACACCTTGAGTCCCACCAAAGCCCTAATAGTCGAGCATAGCACTAGTAGCAGTCTCCCAATGCACCTCTAAAGAAAAGTGTTCCACCTCAATAGGAACAAAGCAAAAAGCCCCAATGCTCTCCACCTCGATAGGAGAATCAGCCACCTCTAGAATCATGAACGAACTCTCCACCTCAATAGGAAGTTGATCCACCTCCATAGGAACCGTGAAGAAGGAAGACAACTAAGTGTACGAAGCCCAATGCCCAGAGAAAGAGCCAAGATTCTCAATGATAGGGTAGAGCCCAACCTCCATGCTAGCAACCTGCTTCAACCATAAACACCAAACCAAAGGGAGCCCTTGAAAACTATCAGTCATCCCCTGGCCACCAGAAAAAAAGGAAACCCTACTTCTTCCACCCAAAGGGGGAAGGTCCACAACAAACTAGAAACAAAAGACTAACATCACATCCATTAAAAGAAAAGGGGCAAGGCAGGCAAGCAAAAGCCTGTGTAAACAAAAATCTTCTCAAAATGGCTCAAAAGAAGTCTGAGGGTAAATCCATGGGAGGGAGAGAACAACAAAATATAGTGATCTTCCCCATACATGCTATGGTTGCCAAGAAAAGGCTGGCCAAAACCTTGGACAGCAAAATGGTCATCAACCATAGCCACAATAAGCAGGACCAAAGCCCTCAGAAGCATCAGGTTAGGAGTCTTCCACCACCATAGCTGAAGCCCACCAAAAAGCCACACCCCACCACTCAACAGGAAAAGGGACACCACATAAAATAGTAGGCCCCCAAAAGGAACCAGTAACCTAGAAGATCCTCCCTAAGTAAGCTTCACAATCAAGCCCCGAAGAAAAATCCCCTGCTTCTGAACCAGAATCTTTCCAATCTGCAAAATTCACAAAAACATGTAGGAAATATAAATATTGAACACCCTAAGAGGGCTACTAGCACCCCTGATCTCCTCGAACATGTGAAGGCCCCTATAGCAGCATCCACCCACCAAAAAATACAATGAAATCCCATAAGGGTAGCTGCTGCAAACAACAGAGGGCAAGCAATAGTCGACATGAGAAAGGTGTATTTGCAACACCCCAAGAGGGCTGCCATCAACAAAGATGGAGTAGCCCTTCTCCTCAAGGATACCAGAGGGGACAACCACTTTGCTCCCTCCCATCACTCTACTCCCTCCCGTGCACACCAAACTGCCATGAAAATGCATTAGCCAGATTGCATTAGGGTCGTTACCACCAGCTTTAAAACCCACATCCACATCGAAGAAAAAGTGGGGGGGTGCCTTGCCGTTGATCCCCGCTCTGCACCCTGCTCCAGAACTCCCACCAGTAACTTCATCTTGTGGATCAACGACATCCACGGGGCATCTCCATTCATCAGGAGGCTCATCCTTAGCGTTGCCATAGGCGACCAGAGCATCCGCAGGCCCAAAAACCCTCGTCCCGCTCTTCCCGCTTCCGCTCATTTTGAATCTCTATAGAAGACAATGTTGAAATGTTGTATAGAATATATGTTTTCATTTATGGAAACACTACTTATTGGTATGGTTTCTTGGAGTACAATTCTATTTTGGGTATCCAGCCTTCAACAAATGATGAAGTCCAAAAGCAATCTCCTGAATATAGTTGCATAGACTTGTCTAGAGAGCATAGTATATGGAGAGTTAAGTCGTGTGCACTTATATGAAGATATTTTCTAGTTTTGTATGGCTTCAATTATGGTCACTTTTATTTTGTATTTTTCTGGCAAGAGTTACAACATGTTTATGGTATGCTGGTACAATATACTAGCAAAACAAGGTAGATAAAAAGTCACAATGATTTAGAGAGTAATGTATGGATTCTAGTAGTGATATTTTAGATTTAGGTCAGTTCCAATCCCATATTGAGGGATGTTTGATCACCTATTGTGTATTTTTTCTTATTTTATGTGTTGGACATATTTGGTGATTCACTTGTGCATCGATTAGACATATTATGAGATCAAGTATATAAGTAGAGATATTTTTTAGATGCAAAGATTGTAGTTGTGTGTGAATGTATTGTGATGTCAAAATAATGAAGAGGGTATTGTGAGCTATAAGTAGACCAACTTAAGAATAGAATATGCTTCTATAGTTCATCTTTTGTAATATTACATTGTAAAGAAACAATTTTTTATTATAAGAGCATTAAGCTCCTTGTATTACCCCTATAAGGGTTTTCATCCTTTAATAGTGATTTGTACTAAATGTTATATTCAGCTCCTAATAGGGCTAGGTCTCCTAATAGGGGTATTATACTCTTAGTGCATAATTTGTAGGTATCATCCCCACCAGGGTTTTCCCTTGGCCAAGGTTTCCCTGAGAACAAACAATGGTATCATGAGTTATTTACTTTATGCATATGTTCTTTTCATTTTAGTATTTGCATGGTTTAGCTTGAACTATTTAAATTTATTAGTAAAGTGTTGCAATACTAATTAACCCCCCCTCTCAGTATTGCTTGATCGTAAGAAAAAAGTGAATGTGTTTCTTGAAAAAAATTGATTTTTCATACAAACTACTTTTTGAAGGAAAAATAGATACAAGTCAATTCAAAATTTTGTTTCTTTTTATCGAATTAATAAAAAATTGGGTATTTCTATTCTTCCAATTTCTATGAATATAATCATTATGGTATATATGAAACTTGGGTAAGGTAACCATCATATATTGTAAAAGAGCATTTCTTTGGGTGTGTTAGGTGTTTCCCTTGTACCAAAGTTGATTCTTTCCTACATAATTACCAATATTTCCCTGACCATTATGGTTGATCTCATAGTTGACATCACTAAAGATAAAAAAGAAAGGGAAAATGGTGAATTTATTTGAATGCCCAAGTTATAATTTTGAGCACTAAGATGATATCAATGTGTGAAAATTTATGTTTATTCCTTTCTATAGGGTTACCAAATTTTCCTTTATCATTATTGTTGACCTCAAAATTGAGGCTCCCAAACATAAATAGGAAGGGAAAATGGTAAAAAAATTTGAATGCCCAAGTTATAATTTGGAACCCTAATATGATATCAGGGTCACAAAGATTGAGTATTGCAAAGAGCCTTCTAGTGATTACCTTAATTCATTTAAGAAGACTAGTTCTCCTAACTAAGATGTCACTCATCAATCCTCACTCATTTACCAGTTAGAGAAGACTTGACTTGGTTAGAGGTGATGCCAATTTTCAAACCAACTGAGATACAATCTATACTTTGCATTAAGTTTCATAATAAAATCTAAATAAATTTTTACAGATTTTAACATCCACATGGATTTTTCCAAATAGAAAATGACTAAAATCCTCTATGATAAACGCAACATTTAGATACTAGATAATGTGTTATTTGAAAAATCTCAGGAATGCATTAATAAAGAAATGGATTGCAAGGTTTATGGAAAATAAAAGAATAATGAAAAACACCTTTAAAAGTATGAAATTTATAGAAAAGGGACTTAAAATCATTAAAAGAAAGAAATGAAACACCATTACTTCGAAAGAAAAGGTATGAAACTAAAAATATATTAGGAGGTCCTTGTGAACAACATTAATGATTTGATGGACTATTATAAAGACTTCATAAAGAATGTGTCCCTCATTATTCATATTTTATGAAAGGAGCTAAAGTGCTAGAAGGAAAGGAATAAGAATAAAAGGAGAGAAAGTGGCTATGGATCATACTAGCCTCCAACATCAAGATCACAAAAAATAGAACTGCCTTATTGATTTCCCTAGCTCCCCCACCCAGGTTAATGGAGCAACTGAAGAATGATTTAGAAATGTGTCTCTTTCAAGGAATAGCAATAAATTTGTCACTTTAGGTACGACTCATCATGTTTTCCTTTATGATGGTATTTTAATGGGTCTAGACCCTTTGCACTACTAATCTACCAAAACTCACCATCCATAATAAATATTGCAAATAGCTTTTGTGCACATTGACTATTAATGAATTGTGTATTTCTCTATAGAAAATTAATAGATTGAGAAAGTAAAACAAAATTATAGAATTGGAAGAAATTAGATGTATTTGTTTCTCTTTATGTTGGCTTTCTAGTCAATATGTTGGATAATTATAGTTAGACTTTGAAGAGTAAGGTAATTGGACAATTTCAAAAGAAAGGGGCTTTTATAAATTCTATTAAGTAATGCAATCAATTAAAGTTTCACAAATTAATATCCAAATATTAATTTTAATCTTTTGCCATTTATTTGATTCTTCAAAAATAATTCATGACAAACATTTAAATGTGAAGGAATAATAAATAAGAAACAAAAGAAATATATATTAGTATGATTGAAAAAGTTGTCTATTACTTTTAAATATTTGATATTTATGATAAGAATTTCTAGAATTTTATATTTCTTTAAATAATACTTTATTTACTAATTTTTTTATATATTTTATAGGTGAAAGTGGCAAGCCACTAGTATACATTATATTAATATAACACTGGTTCAAGGGCTCCTAGAGGAAAGAACCAAAAAGAAAACCTCCATTCCCTGCCCAAAATTACAATGTATATATGAGAAAAACAATCTATCATGATCCCTATAAACCTATATACCCAATTAAGCCAAAAAATGGTCTAATTGTGTATATCAATGTACTTTTACATCATGTTATAATTGCCCCAAAAATTGGCTTTAATAAACTATCAATTATATTACATCACTTTAAACCCATATCCCATAATTTCAAATTAGACCCCAAAAAAGAAGCTATAACGATATACCATGAAGCTCTAACAATCTAACATATCAAATTTTAATGAAGGCTGCAGTAGATCATACACTACATAAGGAATTATCTTCTTAAAGCTAAAGCACTGATCACCACCACAAACCTACAATGTTGTTGTTTTGATCATAGATCTTCAAGCAAAGTGAGACAATTGTCTTCTACATGACTAAAAATTTATTTACTTGTAAAAATCAATTTTTAAATTGTAATTTCTAAGTTTATTTACATAAATTAAGATTATTTATTAAAATTCATATATTACAATCAATGTTATTTAAATATTATAAAAATATAAAAAAAATCTTTAAAAAAATTAAGAACAAAAAAATTAAACAATATGACAGTGCAAAATATTTTATTAAAATAATATTAAATGTTTTGAAAAAATATTTATCAATATAAATTTATATTAATTAAAAATCCTATTTTAAAATGTAACTAAAGAAAACTCTCATAAAACTATGGATATGAACGCTAAAAGGAATATTTTGAAATATTTCCCAGCCTACATTTATTTTGTCCTCGTACATAAAGATGAAGTTCCTCCTAGTCTTAATTGGAAAACACGACAGCAAGTAGAAAACATGACAAGAAGTTTTTCCTAATTAGTTGATAACGCAGCAGGTTACTCCTATATCTATCGTAATACCTTCCTTTTAAAAACCGCTTCTAGTTTGCATGTAGAAAAACACTTCATACCGAAAGATGTTGAATTGAGCTATCGTTGTCGTTGCTAATCTCACCTACTAGCACCTGTAGAGACCTCGGGATTTGTGGTACACAAGCCTCCAATATGCCTTCCAATATCTTCACCACTTCACTCATGCTCGGTCTCTCATTCTCATCGTCTTGAATGCACAGCGCAGCCACTACAGCGGCTCTTCTTACTTCTTCCATATCCGCCTCACTTGCTATCCTTCCGTCCACAAGACCTTCTATGTTTCCCTTCTGAATCTGAGATGAAGCCCAGATAGGAAAGTACAATCTACTTTCCTCCACCGTTAAATTCAGATTTCTTCGGCCGGATATAATTTCCAACAACGTCATGCCAAAACTGTATACGTCGGCCTTGGGAGTGATAGGAAGGCCAGAGATCCACTCGGGAGCCACGTACCCGCGAGTTCCTCTTGTGGTCGTAAGTACGCGGCTGAAATCTCTTCCCACCAGCTTAGCCAACCCGAAATCAGCAACCTTTGGGCTGAAGTCACTGTCCAGAAGAATGTTTTCGGGCTTGATATCGCAGTGAATGATGCGATCCCTGCATTCCTCATGCAGATAAACTAGTCCTCGTGCAGTGCCCAGCGCGATCTGAAACCGAGTCCTCCAGTCCAACACCTTCTCTACCTCTTCCGGCTTAGAGAAGAGGAAAGAATTCAGGGAGCCGTTGGCCATGTAGGCATACACCAGTAGCCCTTGAGAGCCTTCTACGCAGAATCCCCACAGCCTGACCAAATTCACATGCTGTATCCTGCCAGCGGTGATTATTTCAGCGCGGAATTGTTTTTCTGCTGGCGTGGAACCCTCTAATCTCTTAACCGCAATAGGCGTGTTGTCTGGCAGAGTTCCTTTGAAAACAGAGCCGAATGCTCCGCTACCCAGCTTATACTTGAAATTCTCCGTTGCGATTCTCAGCTCTTTATAACTGAACTTTCTGAGCGAGATTGGCACCTCCTCTTCAAGTTTTCTCTTCGACAGCTTCCGACGTTTCCACAGAATAAATGCTACCAACAGGAGAGCCGAGACAGCAAAAAGTGATGCGGCGGCAGAAAGTAAAATTGTAGATGCAGGGGTTTTGTTGCTTTGCCCTGAAATCAAGTGCGGGAGCTCGGAAGCAGCCAGCCTAACGAAGACTGATTGGCCCGCGGTTGAGACGTTCATTCCCAATAGATCTCCAAACCACAGTCTGCAGACGGGTGACTCAGAAATAGAGAAAGAAAAGGCTGTGCAGGAGCAATTGTTGAGGCAAGCAGTGCGGCAACCTTTCTGTGTTCGCTCGTTGTTCATTAAGACGGCTTCCTTTTCGGACAAGTATTGGTCCTTCGCTTCGAAGAAGCCGTCGGTTGTGCCCTCTGTGACAGAGCATTGCAGGGGTTTTCGCCGAGCACACCCACTTGACCACCAACCTTGAGAGTAGTGGTTGGACGTGAAGCCCTGGATATAACTACACACATCTTTCTCATTGCACAGTCCATTGCCCCCGCAAATTTCATAGTCACTGCATTGACCTCGGTATGTGGACCACCTCAGACTCCATCTACCATCATCCATCCAGAAGTAAAGTTCAAATTCACTGTTCGCATCTAACAGGAAGCGCCCTGTGATCATATGATCTATCGGATTTAGGCCAAAATTGATGTATATTCTTGAAGGAGAAAGCGTCACACATGACGCTTGAATTTTCTTCTGACCTTCCAATTCTGGAACCTTAGCAAAATAATTGTGTCCAATGCAATCCCCACTGGACCAATATGGAACGGTTTGGTTGAAGAACATCATCATCTGCGACTTTCCCGGAGACATGTCCATTCGGAAAGAGAAGAGCCCACTTGCAGGATCAGAAGAACTCTTCCAGGAAGTTAGCGTCGTGCCTTTCCACATCTTCATGCCAGGGAACCATGTATCTGTCGGATGCGCGAAACTCTCCCACACAATCGCAGACTCGTTGCGGGCGTCCAGCATAATGAAATTACCGGAGTCCGTTAGCACAGCTAGTGATCCTTTCACGCCAATATCAGTCCACCAAACTGACTGGTCCCTTCTATCAAACAATCTGAGATGACCGTCTCTCGTAAATTTCAGAACGCCAGGCATGTTTGTGACGGGATTATCTCTGTTAGCCACCCAAACTATGGCCCTCTGAGAGTTTGGTGCATACCAGATGCCAATATACCAATTATTCGTTCCATTCGGACTGAAAAATCCCAATGCAAACGTTCCATTCTTGGAAATTAGGGTCTGATTTCCAGTGACCGAAGCCCCCAATGGAAGCGTATCGCCAACATCCAGATTTACAGCACTGCAATACTCACAACTATGGCTAAGAACAAATGATTAATTGCCATCGAGGAAATGCGTAGGTGGTGATTTGTTTATTGTATATTTTCGAGTTTAAATAGAAGCTTAATAGGCTACGCAATGATGATCGAGATGGCTGAAGTAGTGCTGTCAATTCTGAAAGTCGAAGTCGTGGAGATTGGTACAAGATCAGTGCCCTAGTAAATTCTATAATGCCATGGCCCTTAGTTTCATCAATTGCTGTTTTGGTTATTACTTATAAAAAAATCAAAAGACTACTATCTGTATGAAAAGAGTTCTTTTAAATTCCATTTTTCTTCTTGTTTCTCTTTTATTCTTTTCTCTATTCTTTTCTTTGCTATAATGTGAACCAGTTCTGTCCCTTTTCCTCTGTATTTTCTCTCTTAGTATTTGTTTCTTTGTCATAGAAATAATCTTTTCTTTGCTATAATGTGAACCAGTTCTGTCCCTTTTCCTCTGTATTTTCTCTCTTAGTATTTGTTTCTTTGTCATAGAAATAATTTGAAGAAATTCTTTTTCTTTTCAAAATATATAATGTACACTTTCTTTTTATTTTAGAATGAACAATTTAAGGGCAATGAAAATAGACATTAAGAATTTTTAGCTAATTTCTAATAAAAATATTACAAATAATTTATAAATACTTTGGAATAATGTCATTGTTTATGAACTCATTTTTGCAAGCTTATTGGATTGCATAAGCAGAATCAAAAGTAATACTGAAATTGTAATGGCCTTTGAGATTCGACCCGAGCTAGACGGATTCTAGAGCGTGTTGTCTGCCCCTGGCACATCTCTTTGTCTTCCGATCCTCATGGGCGCAATGACTTGAGGATGCATTACTTGAGAATGTTGGTTACAAATGATTTGTGAGCTCTTCATGGATATGTCGGATGCATGTCTTGATACCGTGTCGGATGAAATGCTATGCATTGGGTTCTTGCATAGTTATTTCGTGACGAGTTGTTCTTGAATGCGGATCGGGTAAGCTTGTCGGATAAGGAAGTCATTGTTCTGATGTATGGCTTAAATGCGATGCGGACTAGATCGAAACTAATGATGGACTTAGAATCGGGTTAGCTAACATGTGTGTCAGATTGGATCTCAAGTCAATCTAGGTGGGTGCGACATTGGGTTGCTAAGTCTCGATCGAAAAGGATTTGGATCTATGAAGATGCATTGTTATCTGACTTGATTAATTTGGGACTGGGGTACGTGCTGGGCGTTCTCGGTTGTGGTGTAGGATCTCGAGCGATCTAGGTCCGAGGTGTAAGTTTGGGGCTATGCTGTGCATTGGGCCAACATAGTTGTGGTGTAGGATTTCGTCGGGGACGGATCTGAGGTGCATTCTTGGGGCTGTGAGATGTTCTAGGAGTACAGGGTTGTTGGTACTTTGTCACGGGCTAGTTACTCATAGTTGTGGCGTAGGCAAGGCTGGGAGCCGTGCTGAGGTGAAATCATCTAGGTCTAGGAATGGGAAGTCAGGGACTTGGCCAGGATAGATTTAGGTCTATTTGCGAGCTGGTGGTACAGCAAGCTGATTTAGAACTACGTGTGACTTTGAGCTGCATTGGTTGTGGGTATGTAGGAGGTTTTCATGAGATTGGCTCGTGTAGGCCACAAGTCCACCCCTGGACACAGGTCCACATTTTGGGGACGTCTCATAGGTTGGGAAGTTCTCTAGCTTAGTTCTTTAGGCATCTTGTTGGATGAGAAGTCTTTAAGCTGAGTCTGTTGGAATGCTGTGTTGAGATTTCGGAGCAAGCTGGCTTAAGTTTCCGCCTAAGTCTTATTCGTGCTCGTATGGGTAAAGCGTAGTCCGTACTAAATTGTTTTGTTACCTATTTGTTGACGTCTAGAGGCGGTGCCCCACGGGTGAAAACTCTGACCCCGTGACAGAAATAACCTTAACCAAGTGGAAGACGTAAAAAGCAGAGCATATTTCTAGAAGGCATCTCATTCAACGGAACGGAAGACTTACGGGTAATCAATAAAGAAATGATTTCACAGCGCACTGACCGCACTCCGTTCTTTCCCCTCACGCGATCATGTTGACTGAAAGCAAGTCAAGTCTTTCCTAGAGTGATTTGTGCCGGTTGAGAAACGGACTTGCAGCGATAAACGGGGGTACAGAATCTTTTGTATGTTGAATGGAAGATGATGTGCATAAACAATTGGACCCACACGTTTAATGGTCAATTTCATAAAAGAAAATTCTTTTATAGTAGCAAAAAAGTTGATTATTTTCGGATTTTGATTTCCTTATGATCATTGATTAGTGTTTGATTAGAAATTTTGATCAATAATTCATATATATTAATTCACAGACACTTCTATTCAAAATCAAAAAGCTGTTACATATATATTTTTTCACTTAAAATTTTAATTACATGAAACATTTATATTTTAAATGTTTAATATAAGAAAAACAATTTTTATTATAAGATAGTAAAAAACAATTATTAAAAAAATCTTTTTTAGTGTTAAAAAATTTGTTAGAATTAAAATTTGTTAAATAAATTATATTAAGTGTAGCTTTTAATTTAGTGTTTTCATCATTTTAACATTGATCGTGCTTAATTATAAATACATTCTCCTTAATTTATTTGTAATAAGAAGGTTCTAAGTTATGATAGATTCTAAATTTGTACCATATTGTATTTGTAATGAAAAGAATATTGAATAGGTTCTAAGTTTGGAGAATATTGTATTTGTTATAAGTTTCTAGTTTGGATATCAACATTTTCAATATTTTCCTTAATGTGCATGTAGTATATAGCACAAACAAATTAAAATTCAAATCCTTACTACAAATTAGTAAAATTAGCTCTTGCACCAACAAGGTGAAATGGTTACAGTGATAGAAAGATATGCTTGATATAATATATTTGCGGGTAGGAAAAAGTCAAAAGAAATGAACACTACATTTCGTAAGAGTAATTATTTTCCAAACCATTGTGATGGTATGGAAATGGGGGAAAAAATTGAATATGAATGGATGGAACATATAATTTAAATTGACAAACCCTATAAAATACTTTTGCAATACAAAAATGTCTTTCAAATGTATAAAAATAGATGTCTTTAAAACCTATAAAACAAAACTATAAAAAATATTTCAAACCTAGATTAGATGTCAAAATTTGAAACTAATTATATAGTCTAGATTAGTAAGTAAGATGGAAAATTATATAAGAGGAAAATTAGGGAGATTTAAAACATTAAACATTATTATTTTTTAATTGTGAGTTCGGTAATGCTATCAAATATAATTTGTGAGTATTTGATATATAGCATCAATTTAATTGCAAAAAGTGCTTAGTAATGTATAATAAAAAAAAATAGATTAAGAAAATGGTTCTATTGAACTTCCATCCCTTTATTTGTCAGAGAGAGAGAGAGAGAGAAAGAGAGAGTTTGTAATTGGACTTCCTCTTTTATCCTTATAATTGTGTATGGATTGTTTTACATTTTGGAGTATCTATCAAAGGAGAACATCAGTTGAATGAAAAGTTTTTTTAAAGAATTAAAATTTTAGCCCCTCCCAATCTGTCCTACTAATGTTGACTATTACTTTTTGTAGTCTCAGTCCTTGGGATTTATGTATGGTAATAGCCCATGTCACTGTGAGTGGTATTTTCCTCTAACTACCCAGTGATACAAGAATTATAATATAATTTTCAGATCGTCTTGGTTCCATGGTAGCACACTATAATTATTGATCCTTGCTACAACATACATCAAAATATTTTGGTGGTTTGGAACCAATCCTATAAGCAATTTTAATTACTTCATTGAGAGCTCTATTTATAAATCTTGCTTGTGTCCATATGTTTATTGTGAGCATGATGCATTGACCTTTGTGAAGTAGTAATTATTTTTAAGTTGTTAATCACCAGTAACAATTTCTATTATGGTCTTGGTGTTTGTTGCAATACTTATCATAATTGGATAGTTCAATAATTTTACCATTTCTCTATTGTGTAGATTGAAAAAAATGTTGGTAGAAAATAGGTTTACTAAGTTGTCAAATTCTTCCTCTTCATTTTATGTAACCTATTTTTATGTGTGTGACATCAAGAGCTACCAATCTTCTTGCAAAACTGCAATTCATATGTTCTACAATAGTTGACAAAATTATTCTCATTTTGTACTTTCACCCTCTTGTCAAAACATTGTATGTAAGGTGAAAAATGTCATAAACTACTCATATAATATCCTAGCAATTGAATGTGATGTGTAGGTAGGCTTTTCCATCATAGGTGGTAATTTTGCTAAGTCAAAAACTAGTATTATGGAGACTCAATCAAAGCACAATTCTTGCTTGTGGGGAAATATTTCACATAGTCTACTATCTATTTTCAATAGTAGATTTGACCCTATGTGACTCATTTCATCAATAAGGTGGTATCTTATGCCCTTTAATTATTCATGGAATTTTGTTAATGCTTGTCCTTTCAATGGTTTCTTGTCTTTAATTGGAATCCTAAGAATTAAATGTATAGTCAATGCATGTATGTTGAATGAGAAAATCATGTAGGAGCTAGTATGATCAACTCTCTTTTTTTTTAGGGTGTCTTACTCTTGAGTTCATTTATTGTGTAATTTATTAAGTAGGATTTTCCTCTACATGTTGTTCCATGAATGATCATGTGCATTGGTTTCGTAAAGGGACATTCTCTATGGTTTGTATTACTCTCTTTTCTACCTCTTGATTTGTTGAAAATATATATCTTGGACTACCAAAGTTAGGAAGCATGTTTTCATCTTGTCCACATGTTTTTTTTTTTGGATTTATGAGTTTCTTTATAATTTCATGTAAATTTTGGGATATCACAATTTTGTCCCATCTGTTCTTGTTATCAAACTCATCTCTACCAAGAATCTAAAGTTCATTTATGTAAATATTATTTTAGTTCACCATTTTCCCAAATAATTATTATTCATTCATCTATTCTATATCTCCTATGTCTATGTCATTATCACCCTCTTCATCTTCTTCCAAGGTTTCTTCCTTTTGGGTGATGTGACTAACACACCATACATCATATTTGGTTGCATTTAATTTCATTAAATTTGCAATTAATCAATTTTTGGTAAGTCCTCTGTCATTTTCAATATGATAAATATTTATATAAGAGTATCTCACCTCAAAATAATATTTTGATGTGGTATAAGTCCTCTCTCAAAATGTCATAGAACTTTGGGTAAGCATTTACAATGGCTTTTACTTTCGACTCTTTCCATTTTCTTTTATTACAACTTGTAGTTCATAAGACTAAGATCCTACAGATTTAAGAATTTTTATTGTCCCAAGCTCCAATGGTTAAATTTAATGTAGGTGTATAAGTAGCTAATCTTTATTTCACTTTCACCTATTGTCTTTGTTATCTATTGGAACACTTTTTTTCCTTCATTTAAAGATATGAAATGAAAATTAAAAATAAAAGCGGAAAAGTTTAAATTATGTGACTTGTTTCTTGTGCCCATATATCACACTCTACTTTAATCATTTTTCCTAAATATTCAATATGTTGAAAGAGAAAAAATATCTATTTGTTAGGTTGCAGATATTTTTGTTAACATAATAGTTCAAATCGCAAATGTTTTCTCCACTTTTAATGCATACTTGGAAATGTATTTTAGAACAAGTTCTCATCAGATAACAAGTTGTTAATCTTTTTTGGCTCTCCTTATCAACAATGTTTCTCTGTTGTGTATGTTAAGCCTATAATCATTTCTTGTAGGTTCATATTTTTTATTCCCAACATTATCACATTATAAGGTAGAAAAATTGGTTCTTTCCATGGAGATTTGTATCGTCTCTCTACTTTTTCCCCCTTCCTCCACAATTATGTTCCCTATTTGTATTTTGTGTGCCTCTAGACACAGTTAATTATATATTCATAGTTATGAGTAGGATTTGCACCAAATATCTTAGCTATATATAGAAGGCATGAATCATCTAGAAACTATCAAAACATTATGTTCTTTCTATGTGATGACAAGAGTTCCAAGTGCTAACATACACATTGAAATTTTTTTGTGCTCTTTCAAGTTCTACACCATTTCTTCCAATAAAAGTTATCCATACCTAGTGAATTTTAGAGTCAGTGAAATCCATGTATATGTGCAATACCTTTAATTTGCCATGTTTAACTATACCAATACTCTTTTTCACCGAGGATTCTTTTAATCATTTATACATGAAAGATTGTAAATTGTTGATGCAAGTATAATTTTCTATGATATGGAGGTTATTAATTATATTTTCCAAACATTGTTTTGTTTGATTGCATTTTGAAGGGTGTGTCATTTAATAGAAATTAGTATGAATTTGGAAACTTTGTATCTACTACAATTATTGTGAATAATAGAGTGGAAAATCCTATTTGGTTAATAATATTTTTTATTTTTTAGAACACTCAAGTTGCAATATGGATTTTTACAATGTATTGAAGATCCAAAGTGCATGAACTCCTTAGAAAGATATGTGTCTAAAATATCTTTAAGGTCTCCATAGATATTTTTAATGGTGAATAGTATCTTTTCATCTATATTTGTCCTGATGAATATAGTTTAAAGGCCTTGGATACAATGTTTCATCATAAGGTTAAAGATAAAATATCAAAACTAGGGATGCCATCAAAATCTCTAGTCATGGAACATCATCAAGTGTAATACAAATTATGGGTTTGCACATCTATAAGTCATGATTGCTTGTGTTGTGAGGATTCATTTTAGAAGAAAGTGGGAAATTCCATATCAAGTAATCTCTTATTTTTGTATTCATTTATTAGATAAGATTCTATTCAAGGCCAGTTGACACTAATGTGTGTATCAAGTCCTCAAGTTCCAAGGTTTTTTTAGAAATTTCTATGTCATGACATCTTTTTGGCTATTTAGACATAAATAATGATGCACGTATGTCATGAAATTTTTATTTTGGTCTTCATCAATATCCATTTTGTTATTTTCCATCACTGTGTTTTCATCCATTTCAATGTTTCTAGGAGTGCTTGAAATATTTATTGTTACTTCGGGGATTTTTGCTAAATATTCACACTCTTTAGTAACATCATTATAGTATGTGTCATATTTGACTTTGTATTGTAATGCATCTCAATTATTAGATTTTTTTATAGATGTGATTAATGGTAATCATTCTTAATGACTGACATGGGTAGAGAGCTCTTGATAGAATAACATTCAGTCTCCAGTTAGGCATAGATACTTTCCTGAGGGTATTTATTATAATTTTTGAGTCCCCTTCTATAAACAACTTTTCAATCCCCAAATTCTTACATATTAGGAGTCCTTCAATAAGGGCTAACAATTATACCATATTAATTATTTTTATTCCTATTGGTTGAGCCTTTCTAGCTACTTTTAATCCTTCTTCATTGTGCAAACTAGATACTATTCTAGCTATTCATGTATTTCCCCTTGAGGCCCCATCAAAATTAACCTTGAGCCATCCCTTTTTTTGAGGCTTCCAAATGCAGTCAACTCTTTTCTTCTCATTCTCCCTGGATCTCATCCCCACATAAGAGGGGATTTTAAGCCCAATCCATCTTACCCTCATCATATCATCCCAAAATGTCATTTCAACACCCTTTTTCTGTTGATTCATGATTCTACTATTTAGAGTTTAAATGATAGACACCTCTCTTTTATTAATAAGTTGCTTCCACTCCAATTTCTTTCCCTTGAAAAAGTATCTATTTTATTATTTCCATAGTTTCCAAATTACAATGCAAGGGGGCACTTTCCACAAGCCTCCATATAAACATTATTTCTTGATGATAGGCCATGCTTGGAACATGATTAAGATACTACTAGGGAAGATAGAGCTCCGTCCAAATTTATTGCTTAACCATTTCCAGCATTATTTTGAGAATTTACAGTTAAGTAGTAAATGATCTATGTTTTCTTCCTCCTCTTCACATATTAGGCACCTACTCAAGCCCTCATAACCCATGTTTTTAAATCTTTTTGCTGTTAAAATTCTATTTTACAGTGATAGCCATGAGAAAATGACCATCTTGGGTAAACACTATTTGTCCCAGCATAAATTCAGGGTGATCTTTATTTGGGTCTGAATTATTTACTTACAGGGTGATCTTAACCATCCTCTATATTGTATTACCCTATTCTTGAGCTATCCCATACTAAATTATCTTCCCCTAAGTTAAAAGCTATGCTTTTGTTGCAAAGGATCATTACTAGGTCTTCTTTTTCTAGGACCAAAATATCTAAATTATCCATAGATCTCCATTTTTAACCTTTACATATATCACCCTCTGTACCATTGATATAATCTTTCAGATATTTCCCCCATCTTGATTTTTGAAGGCACCTTTTGGCTTCAAATTTGGACTTATTTTCTATGACTTTTAAGCCTCCCCAAGAATCAGATCAAAGTATGGTCCTCTCACCCATGTCTAGATTCAAAATCAATCTCTCCATAGTAATGTTTCTACATTCTAATGGATAAAGTTCCAAATTTTAGATCCTCTAGGAGGAGATTCCTCCTTAAAGATACTCGTGGAGTCACAACTAGTGAGGTATTCATGGGTGAGGATCTTAACTCACTTGAGATGTGGGTTTCGATATATTCTCAACAATAACTTAGCACTTATGGCTTTTCTCTATTTTTTGATATTTTTTATGCCTACTCCCCCTTCCTCCTTTGATCTGTATACTTTATCCCAAGCTAGCAATGATATTTTCTTTTTTTCTCTATTGCCTTTCCAGAAGAAATTTATCATATATTTATCTAATTTCTCTCTTTTGGTCACTAGTAGGTTGATGCATGATAGTTGATAAATTGGCATTGCGGATAGTATAGATCTAACTACACTACTCTTCCAACAAAAGACAACCATTTTCCTTTCTAGGAATCAATTTTGTTTTTGATTCTCTCTATCATTGGACCCCACAGTTTAGAGGATCTAATTACTTTATCTAGGGGAAGCCCAAGGAATTTGTAAGGTAATTGTCCCTTTTTAAAATTTAGTATTTTACATATCTTTTTCTTGTGATTAGTCTCAATGTTAAAGAAGAAGACTTTTGATTGTTTTCAGCTAATTTCTTTCCTTGAGGCTTCTAAGTAGGATTTTACTATTTCCTTAAATAATTTTGCCTCCTTCTTCTCCCCTTGTCCAGACAACTTGGTGTCTTCCATAAATCATTGATGTGTGGTTGGGTCCAGTTTGTTTGTGATTCTTATCCCTTTTATTTTATTTATCTCCCTAGCTCTAGTTATTGATCTAGTGAGGTAATCTACCATTATAATGAAAAAAAGGGGGGATATTTCATCCCCTTGTCTCAATCCTTTGGAGATGTTAAAGTATCCCTCGGAGGAGGCATTAACTAAAATTAAAATCTTAGGGGAGCAGATGCACTCGTAGAACATGTTAATCCAATTTTTTGGAAAGCAAAAAGTCTCCAAGCATTTGCATAGGAAGTGCCAATCAACCTTTTCATGTGCTTTCTCAGTGTCTAATTTGATGATCATATTTGTGTCTCCATTCCTTTGTATTGAGTGGATAGATTCTTGGGTTATAATAAATCCATCATATTCAGACTTACCTAGAACAAAACCAGTTTGTTCCTCACTGATTTAGACTGAAAGAAGTTTCTGAAGTCTATGATAGCTTTTATTTTTATTATACATACATATTTTATTAGATACATTAATTTTTTACACTTCATAACATTAAGTCTTGGTAGCGTTTGAATTTAATTGTGTCAAAATTATTTCTCAATCATCTTGATATATTGTATTTGTTCTACTCTCTTTTCTTGCTTTATCATTTGAAAGATTGATCATATAACATGATCCAAAATATTGGTATTAGAAATATGAACACACTTAGATTCAGAAGCTTCCAAGACTTAAACATTTTATTTTAATTAAGTTGAGGCTTTCTATACTGACATCACTCTTCAATGTAAACTTTTGCCAATTTTTTTAAAAAGTGACAATTGTTTGAATGTCAGTTACATTAAAAAGAAATATAAACAGTTACACACGCAAAAATAAGGAATATCAAATGATTAGAAATGAGTTGTAAATGGTGGAAAAGATGATGAAATTGGAGAGGAAGAGTCATGTATTCACACTTATAAAACAATAATATCACCATGAAATTGTGTATTTCATTTTACTCGGCATTTATGTATTTCATTTTCACTGGATGTGTGGGATTCTTTTCAGGTTTTTGATTCCTCAATTTTAAGGAATGTAGCAAGACCCTCCATGAAATTTGCAAGAGATGTAGTGTATGTGGCTAATACACTAATCGATTGGAAGGAAACCCCTGAAGCTCACATTTTCAAGGCTAATCTTCCTGGTATATGTTAATTTTTTTCTCTCCTCATCAATAATTATCTTTTGTATTTACAAATTTATGTTATTTGAAAAGATAATCCTTTCCTTGTAGAAATTTTCAATTATTTGAAATATAGTGAAATTGGAATGTTTTTCTTGTAGAAATTTTCCACTATTTGTGAAGATATTAAAATGGAATGTTCTGCCTATAGAAAATTTCTGTTATTTCAGAAAATGTTTCAATAGAATGCGATTGCTTTGTTGTAGGACTAAAGAAAGACAAGGTTAAAATAGAAGTGGAGGATGGGCGTATTCTTCAGATCAGTGGAGAATTTAGTAAAGAAGAGGAGCAGAAGAACAAGAAATATCACCGTAGTGAACGCTTGCAAGGTAGATTCCTAAGGCATTTCAGGCTCCCTAAGAATGTGAAGGTGGATGAGATGAAAGGAAGCATGGAAAATGGAGTGCTCATTTTGATAATGTTGAAGTAGCCTCAACCTCAACCTGAAGTCAAATGTATTGAAATATCTGGATAACTAGAGAAAGTGATCAAAATTGTCATCGAGTTCTATTCTGCCTTGTAAAAATTTTCACTTTCACTTATGTTTTGTAATTTGTGTGAGGTATTTTGGAGGTTTTTTTATCGTAGAAGACAGGGTGATTATGTGCTGAGTGTGTGGTTTTCAAGATTTTAGTTGTAGAGGACTCGACGATTATGAGGTGGGCTACTGTTGGTATTTCTAATATAATTTAAGATCTTAAGTGAATGTAATTACTGTAATAAATTGAATAAAATAATCAAGCCTTACATGCAAGATTTTCAAATATTGGGATCAAACTAAACACAAAGATGATAACTTCCTATTGACTAAATGGTGATTGGTATTTTGCATCAAACAATATTTGAAAGGAATAACAACACATTTTCAAGAATTAAATAACTAAACTATGTTTGAAGCTATTGACTTGATACAATTCCCTTCCAATTTATCGGACAAAATTACAAACATAAATTCCAAAATAACTTCATCCATACATCAATTTATGTAAAGTAGGCCAAATATTTGTTAAGAATATCTCATGCCCAAGGCCCTATTTAGAGGTTACAAAAAATAACTTTTAGCTGCAAAAATAGTGGAAAGAAAGGTTTTTTAAAAAAAAATAAGCGCTTGCCCATTGACTAGAATAGAACACTCATGAAAGCCACTACTAAAAATAGCTATTTGCAAGAGATGTAGCAAGACCCTCCATGGAATTTGCATAAATTTAAATTAATCTCTACTTCTTTTCCTCAGTGTTTGTAACTTTCCATAAATTTAAATTTGTTTCCATTTCATTTACTTTCTGTTTGTAACTCTCCACTTCTTTTACTCAATGTTTGCAACTCTCCATTAAATAATTGTGTCCATTTCTTTTACTTTGTGTTTGTAACTCTCAATAAATTTGAATTTTTTAATGAATGATTATTCTTCATTAATTTTATAATTTTATTAGTTTCATTTATACTATAATTTTACTAAGCCGGAGGCTTTCTACAGTAATATTTTATTAAAATCTTGAAGCTTTTTGAGATTAAATGCATTCCAAATTTAAATTTGTCTCCATTTCAAATTTGATACTAAATAATTGTTTCCATATCTTTTTCAATTTCGTGATATAAATAAATTAAGATTATGTGAAAAGTGTTTTTCATATTTATAATAATAATAAAATTAGTATTTTTAAATATTTATTTTTAATTAACAAAAATATTATTTTTAATTTTTTAATAAAAAATTCATGCTTTCTATTATTGATAACCTTTTATGAGGTTTTTGAAAGTCAACCAATATGATTAGCACAAAAAAGAGAATTATATCTTATATCTTTGCACGAACAACACCACTTTGAACCTTAAATCCATATAATATTGAACCCTAACCTTCCCTTTAAACCAATTATAACTATAACACTAAACCAAGTGGAACTGAAACCCTAATTCTAATCTAAATTTTACTCCAAATCAAATGCAAACTTAACAACATATACCAAATTGAGCACAAACCCTAAATTAAATTGGACCTAAATCTTTAAGGCATGCAAAAACCTATTGAAGAAATACAAACATCCAACCTTGAAAACCAAATTAAACATTAAACTAGATTAAACCCTAACCTTAACTCTAAATTTAATTACACATTAAACCAAGTTGAACCCTAACCTTAACATAATTCAAACTTTGATGTAACATGTATACATAATTCTCACACTAACTATAAACCCAACCTTAACCCTAAACCCTGACCTTAACTATAATCATAAGCCCTATCCATAATTCTAATCATAAACTCAAATCAAACTCTAAACCTAATGCTAGCATGTAACCCTAAATGTGAATCCTACTCACAACCCTAATCTTAACTATGATGTAAACCTTAACCCTAACCACATTAGTATCCATAAGCCTACGTAGTAAACCTAGCATATTAATAAATATTTTTTTATCTTAATTTGTAAATAAATAATAATATAATATAATTATAATCTTATTTAATATAAGTTTATATTATAATAATATTTGACTAATAATAAACTATCTTATTATATATAGTTAGAGTAAAATTATAGTTTGGCTTAAAGTAAGGAAATTATTAAAAATAAAAATATCATAATATAATATTATATAAATTCTCTTTTAATAAAAAGATGTTATATAATTATATATTAATCTATGTATGCTACTAGTATATATCTATATATAAAATAGCTTTAATTTTTTCATCATTCAACTTTTATTAGAAAAAACTCAATTGAAAAATAACCATAGTTCTACTTGTAACCATGACCATAAACCCAACTTTAACACTAAATGCTAAACTAATTAATATAATAAATTTATACAAAACTCTAACCCTAATGCTATCCCTAAACATAATATAAATTTTAACACCAAATTACACATTAAACCATAGCCTCATACATTAATGCTAATCCTAATCTTGAACTTAAACCTAGCACAACTATTATTCTATCATACTCATAATAATAATTCCAATCATAACCATTCTGTCACCCTAATCATAATTGTAAAACTTAATTCCTACCCTAACCCTAACTTTGATGTAAACCCTAAACATAATCCTAAGCATAACACAAAATTCTAACCCTAACCATGATATAAATGCTAACCCTAATCCTAATTATAGTATTTTATTGAACTTATAACACTAAACCCCAACCCTAATATTACCCCTAACCATAATCATAAACCTAAACCAAATCTTAATCATAATGATAATCTTAACCTTAATCCTAAACTTGACCCTAACCCTAAACCAAACCATAGCCCAAATCTAAATCTTTACCCTTCACCTAATTATAATTCCAATCCTAACCCTAATAGTAATTCCAACATTGCCCTTAACACTTACCAAAATGCTATTCCAAACCTAAAATCTATTGTAATTATAATCAAAACCCTAACCCTAACCATAATTCTCCGTGTAACCATGACCATAAACTCAACTTTAACACTAAGCCCTAATCCTAATCATAGTAATAAATCTAAACCAAACTCTAACTTTAATGCTAACCTAAATGCTAACCCTAATCAAATTAATTAATTCAATGTGTTAATCAATCCTTAGATATACTCCCTTTATTTTCTCACTATATAATTTACTATTGTAAATTAACTATAATAAAAATATTAATAATATCTTTCATTATGTGTGTTTCTCTCAGTACAATAGACGCTTCAAAAAGATATCTCTTAGCTTATATATATATCCCCAAAGATGACGGTAAATCTAATCGAAGAGACGGGTAGTTAACTTGATGTTCGCAGATCTGGAAGGGTGAATTTTCGGTAGACGTCACTTTTGCAATAGGCGTCTCCGACAAGTCCTTCGGCACAAAAGACTTGTCTTACTCATTACAAATTTAGAAAAGACTTACACTCAGTCATCACGGCAGAAGACCCGAGTGCGGTCTGATGCGCTGTCAAATCTTTTCTTTATTTAATTCCCTGCCGAGAAAGAACGGGGAGAGAAACAGTAAGTAGTGTGATATCTATGCTGTCAAAATCTTATCTTTTCTTTCTCTCCGTACTGTCCAGGTTCCTGCGTTGGTGACTTTGAGTTTAAAATTTTGTTACCGCTTTATGTTTTCATTCATAAATTTGAAAACATTTTAGACTATTTAAAAAATTATATTTAATGTCTTAAGTTTTGAATAAAAAATACAAATAAATTAATAAAAATTTAGTTTTGACAAAGTATTATTATATCTAATTTTTTGAAAAAAATTATATATAAAACATCTTATTTTGTTATATGATATAATTTCAATTAGATATATTGCTTTTAAATTGTTATATTTTTTAATTGAATCATATGTAGACGTTTTGGATCACAAAAATGAGAGAGCTTGAGTAATATTTTACTTTCTCATAAGCTCTATGATCCATTGTTACTAGAACTCTCTTATTCTAATGATGGATAATGTAGAGTGATCTGAAACGTGGATGTAAACAAATTACATACAATCTAATCTTAAAACCAATATATATAATTGAAATTATATAATAGAATAAAATAAAGTATTGTATATTTTAAAAAAAATTAAATATATATAATAATCTTTTCTTAAAGCTATTTGTTTATAATATAATTGTATTTTTATTCAAAATTTAAGACACATTAAATATAATATTTTTAAATAGTTTACAATATTTTTAAATGTATGAATGAACAAAGAAAATGACAATAAAATTTAAGTTATTTGTGATTTATTTGTATGAACATTTCAAATCACATTTCATGATCTATCATGAGTATGAGAGAGCTTTAGTAATTTTATTACTTCTCAACAACTTGAGGTTTCATTATTACTAAAGCTCTCTCATCTTAAGAATAGATCATAGAATGTGGTCTAAATGTTGAGACAAATAAATCACATACAATTTAGATGCTATTGTCATTTTCTTTGTTTATTCATAAATATATAAAAAAATTAAACTATTTATAAATATTATATTTAATGTGTCTTAAATTTTGAATAAAAATACAATTATATTAAAAACAAATAGCTTTTAAAAAAGATTACTATATGTATTTAAAAAAAATTGTAGAAAATTAATAATAATCATGATAAACAGTTTTTAAAAAAGATTACTATATGTATTTAAAAAAAACTGTAGAAAATTAATAATAATCATGATATACTATAATCGTTCTTAATGACTGAATTGGGTAGAGATCTCTTGAGAGAATAGAATTCAATCTCCAGTTAGGCATAGATCCTTCCTTGAGGGAATTTATTACAATTTTTGAGTCCCCTTCAATAACCTTTTTGGAGGTTTCCACATGCAGTCAACTCTTTTCTTCTCATTCTCCTTGGCTCTCATCCCCACATAAGAGGGTATTTTAAGCCCAATCCATCTTCTGCTCATCTTATCATCCCAAAATGTCATCTCAACACCCTTTTTCTGTTGATTCATGATTCTACTATTTAAATTTTTAATGATAGCCACCTCTATTTTATTAATAAGCTACTTCCATTCTAATTTATTTTCCTTGAAAATGCATCTATTTTATTCTTTCCATAGTTTCCAAATTACAATGGAGGGGGCTACTTTCCACAAGCCTCCATATAAACATTATTTCTTGAGGATATGCTTTTCTTGAAACATGACAAAGATAGTATTGGGGAAGATAGAGCTCCATCCAAGTTTATTGCTTAACCATTTCTAGCATTGATTTGAGAATTTACAATTAAGTAATAAATGATCTATGTTTTCTTCCTCCTCTTCATATACGAGGCACCTACTCGAGCCCTCATAACCCATGTTTTTAAATCTTTCTGCTATTAAAATTATATTTTACAGTGCTAGCCATGAGAAAATGCCTGCCTTGGGTAGACAGTATTTGTCCCACCATAAATTTAGGGTGATCTGTCTAAATTGTTTACTTACAAGGTAATCTTAACTATCCTTTGTATTGTATCCCCCTATTCTTGAGCTATCCCATACTAAATTATCTTCCCCTAACTTAAAATCTATTTTTCTGTTGCAAAGGATCATTATTGGGTCTTCTTTTTCTAGGGCCAAAATATCTAAATTATGCATAGATCTCCATTTTTAACCTTTACATATATCACCCTATGTACCTTTGATATAATCTTTCACACATTTCCCCCATCTAGATTCTGGAAGGGACCTTGTGGCTTCAAATTTGGACTTCTTTTCTATGGATTTGAAGCCTCCCCAAGAAATAGATCAAAGTATGGTCCTCTCACCCTTGTCTAGATTCAAAGTCAATCTCTCCATAGTAATGTTTCTACATTCTACCATAAAGTTCCAAATTTGAGATCCTCTAGGAGGAGATTTCTCCCTAAAGATACTCATGGAGTCACAACTAGTGAGGTATTTGTGGGCGAGGATCTTAACTCACTTGAGATGTGGGTTTCTATACATTCTCCAAAATAACTTAGCACCTAGGGCTTTTCTCTTTTCTTTGATATTTTTTATGCCTACTCCCCCTTCCTCTATCTACATACTTTATCCTAGGCTAGCAATGAGATTTTATTTTTTTCTCTAGTGCCTTCCTAAAAGAAAGTTATCATATATTTATTTAATTTCTCTCTTTTGTTCAGTAGTAGGTTGATGCATGATAGTTGATAAATTGGCATTTCGAATAGTATAAATCTAACTTAGTCACTTTTCTTGTAGAAGACAACCATTTTACTTTCAAGGAATCAATTTTGTTTTTGATTCTCTCTATCATTGGGTCCCATAGTTTAGAGGATCTAATTACTTTATCTAGGAGTAGCCCAAGGAATTTGCAAGGTAATTGCCCCTTTTTAAAATTTAGTATTTTATATATCTCTTTTTTGTGATTAGTCTCAGTGTTAAAGAAGAAGACTTCTGATTATTTTGCGCTAATTTGTTTCTCTGAGGCTTCTCAGTAGGATTTTACTATTTCCTTAAATGATTTTGCCTCTTGCTTCTCCCCTTGTCCATACAACATGGTGCCATCCACAAATCGTTGATATGTGGTTGGGTCTAGTCGTCTTGTGATTCTTATCCCTTTTTTTAATTTATCTCCCTAGCTCTAGATTTATTGATCTAACAAGGTAATCTACCATTATAATGAATAAAAAGGGGGATATTTGATCCCCTTGTCTCAAACCTTCGGAGATGTTAAATTATCCCTCGGAGGAGCCATTGAAACTAAAATTAAAATATTACGGGAAGAGATGCACTCATAGAATAGGTTAATCCAATTTTTTTCAAATCCAAAAGTCTCCAAGCATTTGCATAGGAAGTGTCAGTCAACCTTTTCATCTGCTTTCTCAATGTCTAATTTGATGAGCATACTTGTTTCTCCATTCCTTTGTATTGAGTGGATAGCTTCTTGGGTTATAATAAATCCATCATATATGGACTTACCTGGAACAAAACTAGTTTGTCCTCACTGATTAAGACTGAAAGAAGTTTATGAAGTCTATGATAGCTTTTATTTTTATTATGCATACATATTTTATTAAATACATGAAATTTTTACAGTTCATAATATTAAGTCTTGGTAGCTTTTGAAATTAAGTGTCAAAATCATTTCTCAGTCATCTTCATATATTGCATTTGTTCTACTCTCTTTTCCTTCTCTATCATTTGAATGATAGATCATATAACATGATCCAAAACATTGATATTAGAAATATGAACACAGTTAGATTCAGAATATTTCAAGACTTAAACATTTTATTTTAATTAAAAATCGAGGGGCTTTCTATAGTGACATCATTCTTCAATGTAAACTTTTGGCCAATTTTTTTAAAAATTGACGGTTGTTTGAAAGTCAATTACATTAAAAAGAAATATAAATAGTTCAAAACACAAAAATAAGGAATATCAAATCCTCAAAAATGAGCTATAAACGGTGGGAATCACGATGAAATTGGAGAGGAAGAATCATGTATTTGCACTTATAAAATAGGAATATCGCCACGAAATTGTGTATTTCATTTTACAAGTAGCATTTGTGTATTTTATTTTCACTGGAGTTGTGGGATCCTTTCCGGGTTTTTGATTACTCAATTTTCAGGAATGTAGCAAGACCCTCCATGAAATTTGCAAGAGATGTAGCGCATGTGGCTAATACACAAACCGATTGGAAGGAAACCCCTGAAGCTCACATTTTCAAGGCCGATCTTGCTTGTATATGTTAAATTTTTTTTCTCTTCTCATCAACAATTATGTTTTGTCTGTACAAATTTTCCATTATTTTAAAAGATAAATCCTTTCCTTGTAGAAATTTTCAGCTATTTGAAATATAGTGAAATTGGAATGTTGTTCTTGTAGAAATTTTCCCCTCTTTGCGAAGATATTGAAATGGAATGTTTTTCCTATAGAAAATTTCTGTTATTTCAGAAAATATTTGAATGGAATTTGATTACTTTGTTGCAGGACTGAAGAAAGAGGGGGTGAGAATAGAAGTGGAGGACGGACGTATTCTTCAGATTAGTGGAGAACGTAGTAAAGAAAAGGAGAAGAAAAATAAGAAATATCACCATACTGAATGTTTGTGAGGTAGATTCTTGAGGGTTTTAAGGCTCCCTAAGAATGCGAAGGTGGATAGATGAAAGCAGGCATGGAAAATGGAGTGCTCATTGTGACAATGTTGAAGAAACCTCAACCTCATCCTGGAGTCAAATGTATTGAAATCTCTAGCTAACTAGAGAAAGTGATCAAAATTGTCATCGAGTTCTATTTTGCCTTGTGAAAATTTTCTCTTTCACTTATGTTTTGTAATTTGTGTGAGGTTTTCCATTGTAGAAGACAGGGTGATTATGTGCTGGGTGAGTGGTTTTCAAGATTTCAGCTATAGAGGACTCGGTGATTATTAGGTGGGCTATTGTTGGTATTTTTAATATGATTTAAGATCTTAAGTGAATGTAATTACTATAATAAATCAAATAAAATAATCATGCCTTGCATGCAAGATTTTCAAATATTGAGATGAAACTAAACACAAAGATGATAACTTCCTATTGCCTAAATGGTGACTGATATTTTGCATCAAACAATGTTTGAAAGGAATAACAACACATTTTTAAGAATTAAATAAATAAACTACATTAAAAGCTATTGACTTGATACAATTCCCTTCCAATTTACTTGACAAAATTACAAACATAAATTCCAGAATAACGTCATCCATACATCAATTTATGTAGAGTAGGCCAAACATTTATTAAGAATATCTCATGCCCAAGTCCCTATTTATAGCTTTAAAAAAATAGCTTTTAGCTGCAGAAATAGTGGAAAGAAAGGAACTTTAAAGAAAACCTACTATAAAACAACTTATAGAATACAAATAAGGTGGCTTAAGAAAAAGGCTCTTGCCCATCCACTATAATAGAACACTCATGATAGCCACTGCTAAAAATAGCTCTTTGCAAGAGATGTAGCAAGACCCTCCACGGAATTTGCATAAATTTAAATTTGTCTTCATTTCTTTTTCTGGGTGTTTGTAACTTTCCAAAAATTAAATTTGTTTCCATTTCTTTTACTGTGTGTTTGCAACTCTCCACTTCTTTTATTGGTGTTCATAACTCTCCATTAAATAATTGTGTCCATTTATTTTACTCTATGTTTGTAACTCAATAAATTTAAATTTTTTAATGAATGATTATTCTTCATTAATTTTATTAGTTTCATTTATACTATAATTTAATAATTGTATTAAGCCAGAGGCTTTCTATAGTAATATTTTATTAAAATCTTGAAGCTTTTTGAGATTAAATGTATTCCAAATTTAAATTTGTCTCCATTTCAAATTTGATACTAAATAATTGTTTCCATCTGTTTTTCAATTTCGTGATATAAATAAATTAAGATTATGTGAAAAGTATTTTTCATATTTATAATAATAATAAAATTACTATTTTTAAATATTTATTTTTAATTAAAAAAAAAATTATTTTAATTTTTTTAATAAAAAATTCATGCTTTTTATTATTGATAATATTTTATGAGGTCTTTGAAATTCAACCAATATGATTAGCACAAAAGAGAGAATTATATCTTATATCTTTGCATGAACAACACCACTTTGAACCTTAAATAGATATAATATTGAACTCTAACCTTACCACTAAATCAATTATAACTATAACACTAAACCAAGTAGAATTTAAACCCTAATTCTAATCTAAATTTTACTCCAAATCAAATCCAAACTTAACAACATATACCAAACTGAGCACAAACCCTAAATTAAATTAGACCTAAATCTTTAGGTTGTGGAGAAACCTATTGAAGAAATACAAACATCCAACCTTGAAAAGAAAATTAAACATTAAACTAGATTGAACCCTAACCTTAACTCTAAATTTAATTACACATTAAACCAAGTTGAACCCTAACCTTAACATAATTCAAACTTTGATGTAACTTGTATACATAATTCTCACCCTAACTATAAACCCAACCTTAACCCTAAACACTAACCTTAACTATGATCGCAAGCCCTATCCTTAATTCTAATAATAAACTCAAATCAAACACTAAACCTAATGCTAACATGTAACCCTAAATGTGAATCCTATTCACAATCCTAATCTTAACTATGATGTAAATCTTAACCCTAACCACATTAGTATCCATAAGCCTACGTAGTAACCCTAGCATATTAATAAATAATATTTTTATCTTAATTTGTAAATAAATAATAATATAATGTAGTTATAATCTTATTTAATATAAGTTTATATTATAATAATATTTGACTAATAATAAAATATCATATTATATATAGTTCTAGATTAAAATTATAGTTTGTCTTAAAGTAAAGAAATTATTAAAAAAAAAAATATCATAATATAATATTATATAAATTATCGTTTAATAAAAAGATGTTATTTAATTATATATTAATCTATGTCTTCTACTAGATAATATATCTATATATAAAATAGCTTTAATTTCTTCATCATTCAACTTTTATAAAAATATTCAATTAAAAACTAACCATAGTTCTACTTGTAACCATGACCATAAACCTAACCTTAACACTAAACCCTAAACTAATTAATATAGTAAATTTATATACCAAACTCTAACCCTAATGTTAACCCTAAACATAATATAAATTTTAACACCAAATTACACATTAAACCATAGCCTCGATACATTAATGCTATTCCTAATCTTGAACTTATATCTAGCATAACTATTATTCTATCATACTTGTAATAATAATTTCAGTGGTAACCATTCTGTCACCCTAATCATAATTTTAAAACTTAATTCCTAACTAGCCCTAACTTTGATGTAAACCCTAAACATAATCCTAAGCATAACACAAAATTCTAACCCTAACCATGATATAAATGCTAACCCTAATCCTAATTATACTATTTTATTGAACTTATAACACTAAACTTTAACACTAAACCCCAACCCTAATATTACCCATAACCATAATCATAAACCTAAACCAAATCTTAATCGTAATGCTAATCTTAACCTTAATCCTAAACTTGACCCTAACCCTAAACCAAACCATAGCCCAAATCTAAATCTTTACCCTTCACCTAATTATAATTCCAATCCTAACCCTAATAGTAATTCTAACATTGCCCTTAACACTTACCAAAACCCTATTCCAAACCTAAAATCTATTCTAATTATAATCAAAACCCTAACCCTAACAATAATTCTCCTTGTAACCATGACCATAATCTCAACTTTAACACTAGGCCCTAATCCTAATCAAAGTAATAAATCTGAACCAAACTCTAACCTTAATGCTAATGCTAAATGTCATTTAGTTTCTCACTAGCAATAGGCAATAGGCATCTGAGAAGAATATCTCTCCACTTATTTTCATAATTTCTCTCAGTGCAATAGATACCTCAAAAGATATCTCTCCGCTTTTTATATATATATATATATATATATATATATATATATATATATATATATATATATATATATATATATATATATATATATATATATATATATATATAATCTACAATAAATATAAAAATATATGAAATTATATTTAAAATAAATTGAAAATGGAATATTCCCCCAACAAAAGGAAAGAAAAAAAAAAAGTGACGGTAGATCTAATCGAAGAGACGGGTAGTTAACTTGATGTTCGCAGATCTGGAAGGGTAAATTTTGGGTAGACGTCACTTCTGCAATAGGCGTCTCGAACAAGTCTTTCGGCACAAAAGACATCTCTTACTCATTACAAATTTAGAAAAGACTTATACTCAGTCATCACGGCAGAAGACCCGAGTGCGGTCTAATGCGCTTTCTGTTTTCATTCATAAATTTGAAAACATTTTAGACTATTTAAAAAATTATATTTAATGTTTTAAGTTTTGAATAAAAATACAAATAAATTAATAAAAACTTTAGTTTTACCGAAATATTATTATATCTAATTTTTTTTTTAAATTAAATATAAAATATCTTATTTTATTATATGATATAATTTCAATTAGATATATTGCTTTTAAATTGTTATATTGATGTTTTGGATCACAAAAATGAGAGAGCTTGAGTAATATTTTACTTTCTCATAAGCTCTATGATCCATTCATTGTTACTAGAACTCTCTTATCCTAATGATGGATAATGCAGAGTGATCTGAAACGTGGATGCAAATAAATTACATACAATTTAATCTTAAAAGCAATATATATAATTGAAATTCTATAATAGAATAAAAAAAAGTATTGTATATTTGTTTAAAAAATTAAATACATATAATAATACTTTCTTAGAGCTATTTGTTTTCAATATAATTGTATTTTTATTCAAAATTTAAGACACATTAAATATAATATTTTTAATTTTATGAATGAACAAAGAAAATGACAATAAAATTCAAATTATCTGTGATTTATTTGTATCAACATTTCAGATCACATTCCATGATCTATGATGAGGATGAGATAGCTTCAGTAATTTTATTACTTCTCAACAGCTAGAAGTTCTATTATTACGCCGAGAGGCGTAACCCTACAATGGCATCACATCCCTTCTTATAGGTGTAAAAAAAACCGAAACACTTTGTATTCCAATGCCAGCTCGCAATTCCAAAAATAAATGTCTTATGAGTTGCCACCATCACATTATAAAAAGCCAGAAAAAATAGGGTTCATTTAGAATACGAAGGGCAACTCTTTAAAAGGGAATTAATTTAAAATATTACAACTGGACTTGCCGACATGCGGACAGTGGCTTTTCAAATTTTCGGTCACAGATACAATTGACAACACATTTTCTGACACACCACTGCAGCTTAGAAAAGAATGTTTAAAAGGCATTGGCTGGCTTCAAACGTGGATATTCACGATCTGCATTGCATTGGATGGACGTGGATATCTACAAATTTAAATTCTGCAGTTATTCATTAAATAATAAGCCTGAAAAGTAACTGATGAGCAATGAATCGATTCAAATGATAAAAGATTCGAAAATAACTAATATAAACAAAGGGCTTATAATGCGAGAGACAGGAGGAATTTTAATTCAGTGTCTTCATTTCAATTCATACATACTCTTCTATTTTTTTAGCACGATTGGATCGACATATAGATTGGAAGAATATTATATTTTGTAAGATAAATTTTTTTAGAAATGAATGTTTAATTTAAATCTAATTAGCTTTCTAATATAGAACAATATGGTAACCTATCTGTTTAAATGTAGGTTCAAAAGATTTTGAAGCAGAGGAAGATTTCAATCTATTTATCAAGAATTTGTAATAGCCATCATTTAATTGTTTAGGTATTCATTATCTTTGTACACCATTTTCTTTACAGGTAAGGGCTCCAACCTACAATCTAATTGTAGCAATGCTACACTAAACATTTTTTCCAGTTTTCAAATTGTTTTGTTTAATGTTTACAAATTTGCATATGCATAGAATTGGGTGTATATTTATTTAGTTTTATTATATTATTTCTTATTTAATCAGTATATTGGATCCAAAACTTAATTTCTATGCTAGCCCTAACTTTGATGTAAACCCTAAACATAATCCTAAGCATAACACAAAATTCTAACCCTAACCATGATATAAATGCTAACCCTAATCCTAATTATATTATTTTATTGAACTTATAACACTAAACTTTAACACTAAACCCCAACTCTAATATATTACCCATAACCATAATCATAAACCTAAACCAAATCTTAATTGTAATGGTAATCTTAACCTTAATCCTAAACTTGACCCTAACCCTAAACCAAACCATAGCCCAAATCTAAATCTTTACCCTTCACTTAATTATAATTCCAATCCTAACCCTAATAGTAATTCCAACATTGCCCTTAACACTTACCAAAACCCTATTCCAAACCTAAAATCTATTCTAATTATAATCAAAACCCTAACCCTAACCATAATTCTCCTTGTAACCATGACCATAATCTCAACTTTAACACTAGGCCCTAATCCTAATCAAAGTAATAAATCTAAACCAAACTCTAACCTTAATGCTAACGCTAAATGTCATTAAGCTGAAAGGCTTTCTACAGTGGCATCATTCATCAATTGACGTCCATTCTCATGTCTGCTGAGTTGTCGATTCAATCTTGACTGTTACAAAGTGATTCTGAGAAATGAGCGGTCAGAGAGCCCACTCTCTATGCGTTATGGGCCACGAAAGGTTTCATAATCAATGATAGGAATATGAAGGGTCAATGAAATACGAAGGGTCATTACCTATCAGCCACCGAATTTAAAACATTGAAGCGGAAACGACAATGAAATTGGAGAGGAAGAGTCATGTATTCGCACTTATAAAACACAGGAATATCACAAAGAAATTGTGTATTGTCGACATGCCTGGAGTTAAATCTGACAATATTAAGGTATTTCTTTGCAAATTCATAATTTATTTTGGAGCTTTCTCACTTAAAGATTCAAAGTTCTGCTGCTGATCTTTAATTTTGTGTTTGTGAGCGAGCAGGTACAAGTAGAGGACGAGAATGTGCTCACAATCAGTGGAGAGCGAAAGAGGGAGGAAGAGCAGGATGTCAAATGGGATTGATTTGAGTTATCTGGTTGAAGCCTCCCACGATGAGCTTCGGTTACTGCCTAGCCCGGTTGTGCTGATCGACGGCCAAGATGTTTGTGTTGCTTCTTCTTCAGATGCGGAGGTTTTTTGTGCTTCTTATTCTGATTTTACAGAAAACGGAGAACCAAAGGGGTTTCTTGACAACTGGCATTTTGAGGAAAATTTTGTGGAATACGCACAATTTGGAGCCTCTGATGATGCTGCGGCCACTGTGTGGGATGTTGTGAATCTAGAGGCGTTTGTTGACGGAGATTATTCTGCGTCATGGGATCTGGAAACTATTTGTTGAATGGAAATATCTCAAAAAAATTTGTATTTTGCGCTTTCAGATTTCCTGTAGGTTACACTAATTCATTTTTTGCCACAAAGTTTTTACTTTTGATGGATTTCAGCGTCCGCCATGGCCGAAACACGATAAAGATAAAAGATGGCTCAAAGAACTGGAGTATTTTCAAACCACTTGTAATCGTAAAGTAAGCTTGATAACAAGGCAAAGCAAGGCGATAAGCCCATATTGTATCGATTTCAGCTTTTGATGTAGTAGTAGGTTGTGTGTCTGTTTGATTGGGTATTAATTTAAGATTTCTACCGTGGAATGCTCTGATTGATCAAAGTATCATTCAACTGCAAAAGGGGAAAAATGATACAATTGTGCCCAATATCATTCTATGAATCTAATTGACTAGTAAGAGGTAAAATTGTGGCGGAGATCATTGTACTAATTTGATTTATCTCATGCAATGTGGTGTGCCTAACAGTGTGGGACTATGTTTTAATCTATTAGGTTATGATTCTGTGCATGCGCTTAGTTTTTCTTAATATCTAGAAGAAACCCTGTTTAAGAATATGGGTAGAAAGTTCTCTCAAGTAGGATTTCCTATTTTATCGCACGTCAAAGGGATTCAGTACCTCCTCCCTTATAAATTATGATGAATTTGGTGAGATAGAGAGGGTGGCCTCATTGCGGAGTAAATCATCTCCTGAGCAATAAGAGAAGGAAATTTCGATAAGCTTTGGCACCATTGCGGTGCCTTCTATTGAAAGGATTGACGAGGAAATCCCCTGCTATTTTGGCGCGTCTTTTAGAAATAATGGTTCCCAACCAAATCTTCGTTACACTGGACTGAGTCTCCCTTTGCGCATCCTGGTGAGAAGGTGAGAAGGAGAGTTCCTTGCAGGTTTCATTATTCTAGTACAACATATCAGATTTTAGAAAAGGGAGCTGTATGAGAGGAGATACCTATGAATTTGCTCATGGCATGTTTGAATATTCACTTCATCCTGCTCATTAGTCAAGTATCTTGATCATGGTGGTGGTCTTCTGAATATGCAACAAGATCTAGATGTTAATGTGAAATTGGTTACCCTGTCGAGTTATGTTATATTTTCAACTTTGATGGGTTACTGTGATTGAAAAATTTAACAAAAATATTATATCAAAATTGAGTTGTGATATTTTTTAAGTCATGATCTATATTTGATGAATAGACGTTATAATGAATTCAAAATCTGATGTGAATGAGTTAAATTGTTCAGTTTAATATCTTTGATTTTGATGATGGATAATAGAATGATAAAAAATTTAATAAAATATTGATATTGTATCATTATTCAATTGTAAGGGTTTTAAAGTCAAATAGATTGATCCATATTTAATGAGTAAAAGTTAACATGAATTCAAATATGAAATTGGTTAAGGTATTATGATTTATATCTTGAATTTTGATGATAGATAAGGAAATGTAATTAAAAATTTAATAAAAATAATAATATTGTATCATAATTTAGTTGGAAGGGTTCAAAATCATATAAATTAACTTATATTTCATAAATAGAAATTAACATAAATCTATCACTTAAAAATTGTAAAACTAAATCTTGAATTTCTTTCCATATTAAGAATTAAAAATCCAATCTTGAATCTCTTCATATTAAAAATCTATCTATTAGAATCTTTCAATATTAAGAATTAAAAATCCAATCTTGAATCTCTTCATATTAAAAATCTATCTATTAAAATCTATGTATTAAGATTGAATCTTTTTAATCTCCCAATTTATCTAATAAAAAATAATATCATGAAATCACCTTTTTAAAATATTTTCATATTAGTAACAAAATTTGAACATAATTAAAAGCATTTATTATAAAATAAAAGAACTCTCTGTAGAACAGTACAAGCCAGTCAGCCTTGCATTACAGGTAGGTTTTCCAAGAACATGAAATATATCAAGTTGCCATTCACTTCACCTCTCGTCTCAATCTCCTTTTACAACGAAGTTTGATCTTCCAAATGGGGGGATTGAATCATCTTTGGAATTAAAAAAATACAAGAATGACACCATTACCAAGAGCAAGAAAACATGGGTATAGGACCAAATATCAATAATGTTATTTTATGATCGATTGCAAATGTAATGGCATTGTCATATTGTCTTCTATGTTTTCCAAATGCATCGATCTCTTGGTTTTATACAAAGCAAAGACAAGAAGACATGTCTATTCATTTCAAGGGACATGTCTATTAGTTACTATAAGATTAATATAACTTATATATTCATTTGAATAGTAATTATTATTAATATACATAATTATTATTATATGTCTCATAATAATAATTAATATCAACTTATATTAATAATAATGAATATTAATTTATTTATATTCTCATATTATTAATTATATGTATATATCACAATATGATAATAATCTACTTATATAAATTATATGGATATATATATATATATAATAATTATAATACATATTATTATTATTACATATATATCAATGTGTACTTGATAATTCAATAACAATGATTTTATCTGAACGAAGCTACATTCCTTAACAAATAAGAGTAGAGGAAATGCAAAATAATAAGCCTCAAGTCCTATGACCAAAAATTACTCCCTTTGACAACAACATTTTTTACATAATGTAGAGGCACAGAGGAACTAGGAGTGCTCATGAGAAAGCTGACATGAATATAATAACGGATGCACTAAACATGGGCCATGAAGGCTGTCAAAAAACCAAACATTAGGGTTGCATATTTGACAGAAGCAGTCGTAAGGCTTCTCTCTCCATTGATTATTTCATTCAAATTGTAAAAAGCAATGAACTACACTTCAAAAATAATAATGCACTTTTTCAAAGTTTGTAGCTCAATAATAAGGCACCACAACCAATATATAAGAAATTTTAAGTAAATCCCAACTAGAATGGAGGCTAATACATCAAAAAAATTACATTTAAAATTAGAATGTTGCTAATCATAATTCAAAAACCAATTCACAAAAATAGAATGTAATCATCATTTAAACAAATTTTACTAAATATATGTTAAAAGAATATCAAAACTAGAATGGAAGCTAATACTTCAAAAAATTATATTTAAACTTAGAATGTTGCCAATCATAATTCAAAAATCAGGTCACTAAAATAGAATGTAATCACTATTTTAACAAATATATGTAAAAAGAATATCAAAATCAATAAATTTTAATTTAGAAACCTATTAAAATTGAAGTATTTTGAATTGTTCACTATGACAATAAATTTAATTTTAGAAAGTTACTAAAATTTACATATTTTGAATTATTGGAAATGGTAATAAATTTTTTCCTACAAATTTTTATTAATTTGATAATAGTTTTACTTGAATTCTTTAAATTTATCTTCAATTTACTTTTAGTTTTGAATACAATTCTTTCCATATAAATTCTTAAAATTAATTTTCCACATTTTTTCTATTTTACATTCTCCTTATATTAAAATATGTGGTTTCCATTTTTCCTATCAACTATATCAGATTTTTCATATAAAAAATTAATCAATATTTTGATTTTTTTCCTATGTTTGAAATAAATTAAATAAATATGTATTATGTTTCTATATTGAATTTTTTTTTTTTATGTTTCTAAATTTTAACTATAGAAATATTCAATTCTCCACAATTGAACATTAAATAAAGTAACTAAAAGTAATAGACAAAAAATAAGCAATGCCTCAAGCATAAACTTTTAAAATGTACAGATAATTGAATGACACAAAGATCAAACAACACATCAAAGTTAATAGCATATGTATTGATATCATTGAATCATACTGTTCTAGAAATGGAGCATATGCAATTAAAAAAATATGTATCAAAAATTATAATATAGGGGAAAAAAAACTTTAATAGGGTATAAGATAAGTTGGATTAGAAAAAATAAAAATAGAAATGTATTTAAAATATGTTAAAGTAAATAAATATTTAATGGGATTCAATGATAGTTACAAGAGAAATATTTTATTTAGGTTGTAATTAAAAGAATGTTAGATTTAGTAGTTATGATTTAGCTAGGATTTATGTTAAATTAAGGTAAGGATATAATTAAGGGTGTAGTTCAATTAGGGTCAATGTTATAGTTTAATAGGAGATATGGTGTAATTAGGTCAAGGATATAATTCTAACCCTAACCATGATATTAATTTTACATCTAACCATAATCCTAATTTATTTCCAGACCTCATTACAACCCTAACCCTATATACATAATCCAAATTTTACCTCTTAACCTCGACTTAACACAAATCATAATCCTGACCCTAACCCTCAATCCTAACCCTAACTCAAATAACCATAATTCTAACCATGATGTACAAACCCTTACTCTAATCATAATCCTAACACTAACCTTGATCCTAAACATAAAATTTTTTTAAGCCTAATGAAAGACTAATCCTTACCCTAACAAAAATCATAACCCTAAACCCTAAGCTTAGCCCTTAATTTAAAACTCTAACCCTAGCCATATTGAACATAATATAAAAGCTTACCTTAGCCATAATCCTAACTCGGAACCTTAATCCTAACTTTAACCCACATATTAAACCCTAACCCTATCTATATTCCTTACCCAAAGCACGAATCTAACCTAAACAAAAACTATTATCATAACTCTAATCCTAATCCTAACCCTAAATTATAACCCTAATCAAAATCACAATCCTAACTATAATACTAACCATGATGTAAACCCTTTCATAAATGATAATCTTATTCTAAACCCTAAACCATAATCTTGATTATAACCTTGAATTTTAACCCTAATAACCATAATACAAACCATGAAATACATGCTCATCATGGGCTATAATCCTAACCATAACCAAATAACCTAACCATAATCCTAATTATATTATTTTATTCAACTTATAATACTAAAATTTAACACTAAACCCTAACCCTAATATTAACCCTAACCATAATCATAAACTTAAACTAAATCCTAATCGTAATGCTAATCTTAACCTTAATCCTAAACTTGACCCTAACCCTAAACAGAACCATAGCCCTGACCAAATCAAAATCAAAATCAAAATCACAATCCTAACCGTAATACTAACCATAATGTAAACCCTTTTGTAAATGATAATCTTATTCTAAACCCTAAACCATAATCTCGATTATAACCTTGAATTTTAACCCTAATAACCATAATACAAACCATGAAATACATGCTTATCATGGGCCATAATCCTAACCCTAACAAAATAACCTAACCATGATCCTAATTATATTATTTTAATATCTTTGATTTTGATGATGGATAACAGAATGAAAAGACTAATCCTTACCATAAAAAAAATTTAAGCCTAATGAAAAGACTAATCCTTACCCTAACAAAAATCATAACCCTAAACCCTAAGCTTGGCCCTTAATTTAAAACTCTAACCCTAGCCATATTAACCATAATATAAAAGCTTACCTTAACCATAATCCTAACCCTAAACCTTAATCCTAACCTTTACCCACACATTAAACCCTAATAACCATAATACAAACCATGAAATACATGCTTATCATGGGCCATAATCCTAACCCCAACCAAATAACCTAACCATAATCCTAATTATATTATTTTATTCAACTTATAATACTAAACTTTAACACTAAACCCTAACCCTAATATTAACCCTAACCATAATCATATACTTAAACTAAATCCTAATCATAATGCTAATCTTAACCTTAATCCTAAACTGACCCTAACCCTAAACCAAACCGTAGCCCTAACCAAATATAAATCTTTACCCTTCACCTAATTATAATTCCAATCTGTTCATCAATCCCTAGATATAATCCCTTTATTTTCTCACTATTGTAGATTAACTATAATAAAAAATAATAATAATACCTTTCATTATGTATCGCAACTGCTACTAGCTTATATATATATATATATATATATATATATATATATATATATATATATATATATATATATATATATATATATATATATATATATATATATATATATATATATATATATATATATATATATATAAAATAAGCCGAGAGATATCCTTCTCGAGGCACCTATTGCACTGAGAGATATCCTAACCCTAACCATGGTACTAATCCTAACTCTAAACCCTAGACACTAATATTAAAATAGTATTATATATTTAATAATTATAAATTACTATTCTACATTTAAAATAATATAAAAAATAACCTAAGTATAATATTATAAATTACTATTCTACATTAAAAATAATATAAAAAAAAACTCAAGCATAATATTATATTATTAATATATTATAATTAAAATAATAAAATACACCAAGAGATTATAATAATAAAAAATAATAATAATGTCTTTCATGTTGCCATGCGATTGCTACTAGGTTATATATATATATAAAATAAGCCAAGATATCCTTCTCGAGGCGCCTATTGCATTGAGAGATATTATGAAAATAGGCACCTCGAGAAGGATATCTCTCGGCTTATTATATATATATATATATATAAAGTATATATAAGTTAGTTTATTTTCTCACTAGCAATAGACAATAGGTGTCTGAGAAGAATATCTCTCCACTTATTTTCATAATTTCTCTCAGTCTCAAAAAATATCTCTCCGCTTTATATATATATATATATATATATATATATATATAAAATCTACAATAAAAATAAAAATATATGAAATTATATTTAAAATAAATTGAAAATGGAATATTCCCCAACAAAAAAAAGAAAAAGAAAAATGTAACGGTAGATCTAATCGAAGAGACGGGTAGTTAACTTGATGTTCGCAGATCTGGAAGGTTAAATTTTGGGTAGACGTCACTTCTGCAATAGGCGTCTCGAACAAGTCCTTCGGCACAAAAGACATCTCTTACTCATTACAAATTTAGAAAAGACTTACACTCAATCATCACGGCAGAAAACCCGAGTGCAGTCTAATGCGCTGTCAAATCTTTTCTTTATGGGCTCGTTTGGTGCTAGGAATTAACCTGGAATAAGCATAAGTTAATGCTAGAATAAATTTATTCTCTGTTTGTGGACATTTTCCTTATTCTCGAATTAGAAAACTTATCCCCATTTTGGGGCTTATTCCAGCATAAGTTAATTCTCTAAAAAAGTTGGAATTCATTTCTTATTCTAGAATAAGCTATTTATGGATTCAAATTTATTTTATTTTATTAATTTTTATTTTTTTAATAATTTTTTTTAAATCTTTTTTTTTTTTAATGTGGGTATGTATATATATATAAACGTGTGTATATATACGTGTGTATATATATACACATGTGTGTAATGTGTATATACACACAAATGTGTATATACACATGTGTGTATATACATGTACACACAAATGTGTATATACATGTGTGTGTATATACACATGTGTAATGTGTATATACACGTGTGTAATGTGTATACAGACACATGTGTGTGTATATACACATTTGTGTGTATATACACATTTGTGTGTATATACACATTTGTGTGTGTATATGTGTGTATGTGTGCATATAAGTGTATATACACACACGTGTGTGTCTATATGTGTATGTGTGTATATGTGTATATGTATGTGTGTATATGTGTATGTGTATGTGTGTACACAAGTTAAAAATACATATTGTTCAAATTAATTAAAAAAATAAAAAATAACCTTTTTATTCCAATTCCACATTATGGTATCCAAACGCAGAATAGCTTATTCCAGCTTTCATTTTGAGCATTAATTTATTCCAGAATAGGCCCTTATTCTAGAATAGGCCTATTCTGGATAAATTAATTCCATGCGCCAAACGGGCCCTATTTGATTCCCTGCCTAGAAAGAACGCGGAAAGAAACACTACGTAGTGTGATATCTACGCTGTCAAAATCTTATTTTTTCTCTCTTTCTCCGTACTATCCAGGTTCATGCGGTGACTTCATGAGTTTAAAATTTTGTTACCGCTTTCTGTTTTCATTCATAAATTTGAAAACATTTTAGACTATTTAAAAAATTATATTTAATGTCTTAAGTTTTGAATAAAAATACAAATAAATTAATAAAAACTTTAGTTTTAACAAAGTAATATTATATCTAATTTTTTGTTTTTAAATTAAATATAAAATATTTTATTTTGTTAGATGATATAATTTCAATTAGATATATTGCTTTTAAATTGTTATATTGATGTTTTGGATCACAAAAATGAGAGAGCTTGAGTAATATTTTACTTTCTCATAAGCTCTATGATCTATTGTTACTAGAACTCTCTTATCCTAATGATGGATAATGCAGAGTGATCTGAAACGTGGATGCAAATAAATTACATACAATTTAATCATAAAAGCAATATATATAATTGAAATTATATAATAGAATAAAAAAAAGTACTGTATATTCTTAAAAAAATTAAATACATATAATAATCTTTTCTTAGAGCTATTTGTTTTTAATATAAGTGTATTTTTATTCAAAATTTAAGACACATTAAATATAATATTTTTAAATAGTTTAAAATATTTTTAATTTTATGAATGAACAAAGAAAATGACAATAAAATTTAATTATCTATGATTTATTTGTATCAACATTTCAGATCACATTCCATGATCTATCATGAGGATGAGAGAGCTTTAGTAATTTTATTACTTCTCAACAGCTCGAAGTTCTGTTATTACGCTGAGAGGCGTAACCCTACAATGGCATCACACCCCTTCTTATAGGAGGTCATCCAAAATATCGGTGTAAGAAAAAAGAAACACTTTGTATTCCAATACCAGCTCGCAATTCCAAAAATAAATGTCTTATGAGTTGCCACCATCACATTAAAAAAAGCCAGAAAAAATAAGATTCATTTAGAATACGAATGGCAACTCTTTAAAAGGGAATTAATTTAAAATATTACAACTGGACTTGCCGACATGCGGACAGTGGCTTTTCAAATTTTCGGTCACACATACAATTGACAACGCATTTTCTGACACACCACTTTAGCTTAAAAAAGAATGTTTAAAAGGCATTGGCTGGCTTCAAACGTGGATATTCACGATCTGAATTGCATTGGATGGACATGGATATCTACAAATTTAAATTCTGCGGTTATTCATTAAATAATAAGCCTGAAAAGTAACCGATGAGCAATGAATCGATTCAAATGATAAAAGATTCGAAAATAACTGATATAAACAAAGGGCTTATAATGCGAGAGACAGGAGGAATTTTAATTCAGTGTCTTCATTTCAATTCATACACACTCTTCTATTTTTTTAGCACAGGTTTATTTTTGCAAACTAGATTGGATCGACATATAGATTGGAAGAATATTATATTTTGTAAGATAAATTTCTTTAGAAATGAATGTTTAATTTAAATCTAATTAGCTTTCTAATATAGAACAATATGGTAACCTGTCTGTTTAAATGTAGGTTCAAAAGATTTTGAAGCAGAGGAAGATTCCAATCTATTTATCAAGAATTTGTAACAGCCATCATTTAATTGTTTAGGCATTCATTATCTTTGTACCCCATTTTCTTTCCAGGTAAGGGCTCCAACCTACAATCTAATTGTAGCAATGCTACACTAAACATTTTTTTCAGTTTTCAAATTGTTTTTGTTTAATGTTTACAAATTTGCATATGCATAGAACTCGGTGTATATTTATTTAGTTTTATTTAAATGCGGTTTCATTTCTTATTTAATCAGTATATTGGATCCTGTTAATCAGTAAACTTGCTAATTCCACGGTCGGGCATATCGGGCAGAAATATTTTTACTTCAAGAATGAAACCCATCTCAAAGTTATTGAAAGCATGCGGCGAGACCAGTTAGTGGAGTTCCTCCCATGAGTGCTTATTCCGCACCCTTATTCCCAGCCTTCATCTTTTTGTTTAGGTGTAGTTTTAATTCGTATTTTGATTTCCAATTCTTTCATCTTTTTCACAGGTTTTGCGTCAAAATGAGGAGAGGGAGAGGTTACATTTTTCTTGGCCTTGTATTTCTATTTGCAGTCGTAATGCAGGGGAGTTTTCTCTGGAGAAATGTAACTGTCGATATAACCATTAAAAGATCTTATATTCTAAAACCTAATCTTAACCCTATTTGTGGAATTATTTTATTAATTCTCTTAATAAACCATAGGAATTAATTCTATTAATTCTATTGAAAAATATAGAAACATCTTATTTTTCTAATAGAAAATAAATATTTTTCTATTTTCTCTTTATACTTTTCTACTTGATGTTTCTATATACTCTTTATACTGTTTAGAATGTAGGATTTAGGGTTATGGTTAAGATTAGGATTAGGGTTTACCATATAGGATTAGGGTTTATATAATGTATACGATTAAGATATGGTTTAGGATTATCACTATACTTTGATCACTTATACAAAACCCTACCCATCACATGGGCCCCAAATATATTTCTAAGATCCTATAAATATTTGGTCACACCCTAAGCATAATTCAAACCATAACATTAACCTTGAATCTTAACCAAACCCTAATTTATATCCTAATCTAAATTCTAACTCTAATCACTTTTCTAACCTAAACACTAACCCTAATAAGAATTTCAATCCTTGCACGAGGCATACGTTAAACCATAACCTAACGCTAACCATAACGTGGGCCTTCGAACCCTAACCATAATCCTAAACCTCAAATAAATTCCTAACCCCATGCCTAACCTAAACACTCACTCTGACCCTACCCATGATGTAAACCTTGATTTTAACCATAGTCTTTACCCTAATCCTTAACTCTAACCCTTTTTATAAGACAAAACCTAATCTCAACCATGATGGAAACATAACCCTAACTATACTCTAAAAACAACTCAAATCTAACCCTTACAATATTTTTAATCCTAACCCTAGATATAACCCTAACCCTAACCTCTTCCCCAAGAATTGTGAAAACCCTATCCAAGTACCCAAAATTCAAATGATAATTCTAAAACCTAGCCCTAATCATAATCCCACCTCAAACCATAATCCTTAACTATACCCATAAATACACTAATATATTTATTTTATAACCCTAATTGAACTCTTGATATTTAAATAACCCTAATTGAGAATGAGGGGGGTTTTATTTTAGGGTCTAATTAAATTAGTGTGAAATATTATAAATATTTTGATAATTTTTTACAAACTTTTTACTCATTTTTATCAAACTTTGCCATTTTTCTTTAATTTATATTTTAACACAAGAAAAATTAATTTGTTTTAAATATTGGACTGATGTGTAGCAATAGACTTCCACAAATCTATATTTTAACTATAAACTGTAACCATAATCCTAATTATAACTCTAGCCCTAACCTAACCCAAAATTGAATCCCTAACACTAAACATAAGCAATGACCATAATTCTAACTAAAATACTAAACCCTAACCTATACCATTATACTAATTGTAATCCTAACCCTTACCCTAACACTAAGCGTAATCATAATTTTAAATATTTTTCTAACCTAAGAATGATGTGAAACCTAACTATACCACTAACCTAAACCTTAAGCATGATGTAAACCATAACCTCAACCCTCAACCCTAACCCTAATCCCCACTATATTCATAACCTAAACCTTAACCCTAACCCTAATACTAAACCATAACCCTAATTATTTCTCTAACCTAAGAATGACACTAAACCCAATTTTATCACTAACCCAAACCCTAACCATAATGTAAACCCTTACCATAGAGTATGTATTAGTGTTATTAACATACTCAACATATACTCTATATAATCTTATTGTATTAACGTACACAAAATATAACACTAAATCCTAACCCTAATCCTAATTCTAATCATGACCCTAACCTTAACACTAAACCCTAACCCTAATCATAATAAAGAATCTTAAAAAAACTAACCCTAATGCTAACCCTAACCGTGATATAAACTTTAACCTTCAATATGAACCCTAATTATAACCCTAATTAGATTAATTTATTCAATGTTTTATGCACGTTGCGATTGCTACTATCGAGGGGTTTAATTTTTTCATCATTCACCTTTAATGATAATTAAAGTTGAAAAAATTTAACACCTCGATACATCTTGGCGTATTATATATAGAGTATATATTAGCTAGTTACTAAAGCTCTCTCATTTTAAGGATAGATGATAGAATGTGGTCTGAAATGTTGATACAAATAAATCACATACAATTTAAATTTTATTATCATTTTTTTTGTTTATTCATAAATATAAAATAAATTTAAACTATTTATAAATATTATATTTAATGTGTCTTAAATTTTGAATAAAAATACAATTATATTAAAAACAAATAGTTTTTAAAAAATATTACTATATGTATTTAAAAACAAACTGTAGAAAATTAATTATAATCATGATAAACTGTAGAAAATTTCAATTACTAATATGTAGTTTATCACGATCACAGAAAATTAACGATAAACTAAATTTGAACTTTTATAAAATTATAGGTTTTTCATAATGAATAAAGTTACAAGAACAAAAATAACATTTAACTTTGTCCTTTTACATTCATTCTGTGCACTCAGTACAATATTAAATTTTAATTTTTTTTCAATAATGGCATGGCACATTGGTATGGAAAAGAAGTTATTCTGTTAAGTGGAGTAGGAAAATCTTATACATACCATCATTATCATTTTTTTTAATTCGGAAGAAAATTACCGAAAAAATTTATTGATGAAAATATGAGGAATGCAGACTTTACTCGGGCAGTATCTGAATTTCTTTGAGTTGAACGTTTGCTACAGGCGGTCAAATTTCTGAATTTGTTCCCGCGGGATTGACTACACTGCTTCGGCCATGTTGCTCATTTCGTAGACTGTTCATTTTCTATTTAAATTCAGTACCATTGTTATGAAAAATACAAACGCCGTGGTTATTGAAATGGGGAAGAAGTATTTTTTCCTAGCAATTACTGTAATTTTTGCAGGGCATTACTGCAGTTCTGAAGCAGTAAATGGTGGAGATACCCTTCCACTGGGGGCTTCGCTCACTGCAAATCAAACCCTAATTTCCAAGAATGGTACGTTTGCATTGGGATTTTTCTGTCCGAGGGGAACGAGTAATTGGTATATTGGCATCTGGTATGCCCCCATGTCTCAGAAGGCCATTGTCTGGGTGGCTAACAGAGATAATCCTGTGAAAAACAAGCCTGGAGTTCTGGAATTTTCAAGCGATGGTCGTCTTAGATTGCTGGATAGAAATGGCCAGTCAGTTTGGTCGACTGATATTGGCCAGAGAGGATCACGAGCAGTGTTAATGGATTCAGGTAATTTCATTATGGTGGACGCCCGCAACGAGTCTACGATTGTTTGGGAGAGTTTCACAAATCCAACAGATACATTGTTGCCTGGCATGAATATGTTGAAAGGCATGACGCTGACTTCCTGGAGGAGTTCTTCGGATCCTGCAAGTGGGCTCTTCTCTTTTCGAATGGACATGACTCCAGGAAGGACGCAGTTGACAATGTTGTTTAACAACACCGTTCCATATTGGTCCAGTGGAGAATGCATTGGACAAGTAGGACAAAATTATTTTACTAAGCTTCCCCAATTAGAAGGTCAGAGGAAAGTTCATACGTCATGTGTGAGGCTTTCTCCTTCAAAAATATACATCCATTTTGGCCTAAATCCTATAGATCATATGATCACGGGGCGGTTCCTGTTAAATGAGAACGGAGAATTTGAACTCTACTACTGGATGGATGATGGTAGATGGAGTCTAAGGTTGTCGACATACCGGGGGCAATGCAGTGACTATGAAATCTGCGGGGCTTATGGACTGTGCAATGCCAATGATGTGTGCTGTTGTGTTCAGGGCTTCACGCCGAAGCATGACTCTCAAGGTTGGTGGTCAACGGGGTGTGCTCGGCGAAGACCCCTGCAATGCTCTGACACAATGGGCACAACGGATGACTTCTTAGAAGCCAAGAACCAATACTTGCCCGAAAAGGAAGCTATCTTAATCAACAATGAGCCAACACGGCAAGGCTGCCGGACAGCTTGTCTCAGCAATTGCTCCTGCACAGCCTTTGCTTTCGCTATTTCTGATCCACCCCTCTGCAGGTTGTGGTTTGGGGATTTATTGGGAATGAGCGTTTCGTCAAAGGGCCAATCCGTTTTCATTAGGCTGGCGGCTTCTGAGTTGCGGCGTTCAACACCAGAGCGAAGGACCAAAGCACCTGCGCTTACTATTGTACTTTCTACTGCCGCAGCTTTTTGTGCTGTTTCAGCTTCGTTGTTTGCTGCAATTAGTCTACGGAAACATCGAAGATTGTTGAAGGAGAACGTTGAAGAGGAGGTGCCAATGTCGCTCAAAAAGTTCAGTTACAAAGAGCTACGGATTGCAACGGAGAATTTCAAGCATAAGCTGGGTAGCGGGGCATTTGGTTCTGTGTTCAGAGGAACTCTGCAAGACAACACGCCTGTTGCAGTTAAAAGATTAGAGGGGTCAACGCAAGCAGAAAAGCAATTCCGTGCAGAAATAATTACCACTGGCAGAATACAGCATGTGAATTTGGTCAGACTGTGGGGATTCTGCGTAGAAGGCTCTCAAAGGCTACTGGTGTATGCCTACATGCCCAACGGCTCCCTAAACTCCTTTCTCTTCTCTCAGGCGGAAGACGTACAGAAGCTGTTAGATTGGAAGACCCGATTTGAGATCGCACTGGTAACTGCACGAGGATTACTTTATTTGCATGAGGAATGCAGGGATCGCATCATTCAGTGCGATATCAAGCCTGAAAACATTCTCCTTGACAGCGACTTCAGCCCAAAGGTGGGAGATTTCGGACTAGCGAAGCTGGTTGGTAGAGATTTCAACCGCGTATTGACGACCACAAGAGGAACTCGAGGGTACTTGGCTCCCGAGTGGATCTCTGGCCTTCCTATCACTCCCAAGGTAGATGTCTATAGTTTTGGCATGACGTTGCTGGAAATTATATCTGGCGGAAGAAATCTAGATTTAAAGGTGGAGGAAAGTAGATTATACTTTCCTACCTGGGCTTCAACCAAAATTCGAAGGGGAAACATAAGAGATGTTGTGGATGCAAGGATAGCAAGGGAGGCAAATATAGAAGAAGTGAGAAGAGCTGCTGTGGTGGCTAGGTTGTGCATTCAGGATGATGAGAGCCAGAGGCCGAGCATGGGGGAAGTGGTGAAGCTACTGGAAGGCACAGTTGAGGCTCCTGTGCCTCAAATTCCAAGGTCTCTACAAATCCTAATAGGTCAGGAAGACGATGACGGTGACACTGGTAGCTACGGTGAACATCCTTCCGTATCAGGTGGTTTCGTACCAGCAATACAGTAGCCTCTCTTAAGCGAAAGGTTAATGACAGATATAGTGGAACTTGTTGCCATGTTTTTTAGTCAATGGGTTATAAAGTATTTGTGGAGGGAGGCATGATGCTATCAATATAGAGATAAACAATAAGTGTATGGACAAAGAAGTAAAACTAATATAAAGTGTGTGATATAGAATTAAGATATAGAAACAAGGGTTAGAGTTAGATATATATGTTAGCAATCATTTCTATATGTCTCAAAATGGTAAAAGGGCTTGGACATGTCTAAGAACTTGTAATGAGATCTGAAAACAATATATTGTTTCTTATTTGTCAAAATGTGAATTAAGTAGAAGAAATTCAAGTAAGAATAGGGAAATAAGCAGGGCATCTAGTAAAAAAATTATAAATTACAAGGACTTAAGATGCGTTACAATAGAAATGAATGATATATGTGTTGTAGAAAATAAAACTAAGAAATGTGAAATTAACCCTTGAGAAATATGTTAAAATAGTACAACCAACCATATTATTCTCACCTACATTTTCTCGAGGAACATGGGGCAATCAATAAACTTTACAACTCTCCACTCACTCTATCCATGAGAACATATAAAACATATAAGGGAAAAATAATATAGATATAATGCCACCTACAAGGATAATTGGATCTATTAACTAGTTCCTATAGGAAGCCACTACAGTCAATATTGATCTTAAGAACAAATTTACATCATATCAAAGACAAATGGGTTTAAGAGAATAGATGAATCCTAGGATAGAGGAAAAAAAATAAAAATAGTAAAGACATGGGAAATCAAGATAATGACCACATAAGAAACATTAATTTCACCATGGATTTTCTTTTCTATTCTCTGAGAAACCTTTAATGTTGTTTAAATTTGGCAAGGGATGAGTTTATAGAGGGTTTGGAATGCTTTAACAGTGCCATAATTGTCACCACCTCCTTACCCAGGTCATGCTAGTCAATCTTCTATGTAGGACAACTAGCTAGAGAGAGTGCCCTACTAGTGAATGAGATATATGTACATCATCAATCTTATCCCTATGATATACTATAGACATATGTGTACTTCAAGTATATGTCACAACCCTTCATAAAAAGTTCTTCTTGAAGAGATCTATGTAAATAAATTCAATTTGTGGCCATGATTTTCATCTAGAGTACATAGAGGGAGATAATTTTTAATGAAATATAATTGAGATGTTTTCTTTGCCAAGTCTTTCTTGTTTGGGTTTTCTTCGATGAATTTATCTGGATTCTAGATTCTACTCAATTATGGAGAGTAGAAGCAATATGAAATTGTTTTTATTTTTATTTAGGTCGACCACTTTCCCTATATCTTATTGACTTGTGCTCAATTTATGAAATCCATTTTGTTGTTTTTAAGACTAATAATCTCAATTAAAAACAATCGTCATAGCATGCGGGATTAAGAATTTTTTTGGTAATCAAGAAGGTGTTAGTAGATCATCCAAATGAAATAGAAGTCACATTAAAATCACCCACAACTCCCTCTACAACACATATAGCTTGTAGTGGACCACATAAATAATTCATGTCTCATTTATATTTACCATATATTTATTCAAAATTTATGTAATTAAATAGTTCATTGAGGTTCAAAATTCTACTAGTACGTTCTAATTGTTTTTTCAAGATGATTTGAGTGGATTCTTGAAGAAAATAGCTCTAATACCAAATGAGGGATTGAAAAATTATCATACACTATACCAAAGACACAAAAGATACTCAAATATTACTTTTAAATAATAGAATAGTATAACTAAATGTAAATCCCATGAAGTTGAATGATCAACCAAGAATGAAGAAGTTGATTATAAAAAAATTTTCTAAGCTATGCATAAAGTAGACAAAAAAATCCATATGAACTATATATTAATTGACTTAGTATTGGAATTTCTTACTCCTTGAACAACATATAAACCCTTTAATTCACTCAAATCTAAATACAATAACTTCTTGATCATGAGATCAAGGATCAGTTGATCATAGATATTACAAACAAGTAATGCACTACATTCTACTTCTTTATATAGAGGTCTTTGACACATTGAATGCCAACTAAAAATTAAAGAGATGAATGTATATTCATCCATAGTGTTAGTTATCTACTTGATATAAATTTTATTTTTTAAGCTTGTTTTCTTAGCTCCTACAAACTATAGTTCATGCTAGATGCAAGTGGAAAAAAATACTAAAAATTTATTTTTATCAAATGGAAGGAGATATGATTTAGAGTACAATTAATTTTATTCATGTGGAGAAATTACAATTCCAAAATTCTCCCCCTTCATTTCAACCACTACTATATTACTTCATCACAAACAAATTGACATCTTCTTCTGACTTTGATGTGATTTTTTCCTACTATGATGGATCATGAAATGATCTAATCTTGGACTGCACTTTTCTCAACTTCAACTCCTTCAAGCCTTTTTTTATGAATTGGATTTGACTTCATGTAAATGACTTATTTTGATCTAGAATCTATCCTATAAATTCAAATATGACAGGGCAACTTTATCTTTAGAAAGTGATTATCTCATTAACCTCCCTTCTAACTAGTTGGATCTCATTCTTGTTTAGAATTTTTTAATTAATCAGGAGATTATAAAACAACCTTGATTCCTCTTGTTGGATCAAGTGCATCCCATTGACTTTGATATAGTTTGGTCTCCTCCTATGATATTGGCTTCACCTCTTTTTAGACATGGCTTTTGCATTAATAAAAAGGTTTTCTTCATCCTTTCAACTTCCAAATGACCTCACCTCTATTTGGAGTGGATTTTGCATTGATAGTAGGGATGTTGTCATCCTTTAACTTGGACACATTCACCTCTTTTGAGGTGGCATTTATACTAACAACAAACTTGACTTTAATGTCATTGAAATTACTTTTTGTTGTTCTTTGTTCTCTTTTTTTATTGTCCTTGATGACAAAACTAGATTCTGGTGGTTCCGAATTAGACTCGTGGTGAGGTTGGTTTTTTTGTCAAATGGAATGGAGGTGTGTGATATTTATTTCTAAATCCTAATCCTTTGGTTCTCTTTGAGATTTAATAAATAGTTTTTTGAAATCAAATATTTGTTTTAGTTTCTTTGAGGCTACAATGGGATTAGTCAGTAATTGTAGAAAGTTGTTTTAATACTCTATTCTTTCAGTTGTCACTATGGTTGTGGAAATTAGTTGGAAGTATGATTTTGGGTGAAAGGTTTTCAAAAGTCTTAAAAAAAAAAGTATATATGGTTCTATTGAAGATGTGATGTCAAGTTTAAATAATATTTTGGGAAAGGGTTTTATTGAATAGTTTGTGAGATACTGGATTTATGTTTCATAAAATAATGTCTTGATTCTATGGGTATAAAATAGATATATTAATATTTTAAAGAACTTTATAATTTTGTATGCATTTGGTACATATATGTGGGCATAAATTATATACGTTATTACATAAGTAATCATATGTTGGTATAACTAATGTAGAGATAAGCTGATAATGTTATGGTATGTGCTTGATGTGGATCTAATGATAGGTTGATCAGTTATGATGTTGTCATTGATGTCAACTTAGTGGTTTGTTCAGTTATGATGTTGTCATTGATATCAACTAAGTATTTTTTTAAATGACAGTGAGTCTGTTGTGCTAATGTATGTTCAAGAGGTTGGATTTAGAGTTGTGGTAAGAGTTGGAGTGTGCGATCATAGTGGAAGTCTCAATGATATCTCTAGATATATCTATGACAACACATGTTTAGCATATGTATGTTGTGACTTATGATTGATTGAATGTTGAAAACTCAATAGGAAGAACGAGATGAATCCAAGGAGGAATGATTTGATGATAGTGTGAAATAGGTTTGGACTCAAGTGTTGTGATTTAGGATATATTATCTGACTACGGTATGAGGTTGTGGTTGTGATCGCATCGTGATTGGTGACTGGAAGAAAAAGTTTTAGTGGATAGAAGATCACTCATTGAAAAGGAAAATATCCTAGAATAATCGGTCTGATCCTTAACCGATGAAGTTGCACTATGTTGGGATAAGTGGTTATGTGTTGTAATAATTTTAGTATAGTGGTAGATTGACAAGGAATAATGAGTTTTCATTTTCATAATCGTGGTGATCAAATTTCTTGGAGTTGTGCAAGAACATTGTAGAGTGCGATGGATCTGGAGGCTGACGTGAACTTGAAATTATAATTGAAAATGGGTACTACATTTTTGGGCTCAAATTTTGTAGGGGAATGAATTTTAATGATTAAATTCAAATGTAATTAGGTCATGGTCGACCTAGTTAGTGAAAGCATATTTATATCTTTCTGATGTATTATGAAGTGAGTGTAGGACAGAAAGATCATAATGTAGATGTGTGATTGTAGGGTTTGGATGTTCTGCATGTGAAGTTGAGATTGAGCTTGAATTAGATCTATACAAGGAGAGGAGGAATGATATTTTCTCAACTCATTGTACTTGTTGATTCCTAATAGTTTTTAAAAGAAAATCCCTTAACCGGGTAGACCCTAAAAGGTTTGATTTGTAAATCCTTTAGACATGTGACTCTTTAACTAGGAGTTAAAATCCCTTAATAGGGTTACTCCTAACATGGTAAATCTCCTAACAGGACTAGAGGTAAATACATTAACCAACTAGATCCTAATAGGGTATATCTGATAACCTACAACTGATTGAATATCTTGAAGGAAAGTTTGAAAATGGAATGGATAATTGAAAGAAAATGATGGGTGAACCCACAATAGTGGGTTACACTTTTTTACCTGAACCGACACTGAACTCTATATTTTGAAAAAAAAAATCAGATTCAGATGCATATTGTTGTTAAACCGCTTGAAATAAAAAGATGAAGTAAATTAGAGTCTTTTATGATTTTTTGTCTAGATTATAAATTTTATTTTTTTTTTAATTTTTGAATTGATTTGACTTGTTTTTTCTTTCTCCTGCAAAAACTGGTATGTTGCTGAAAATGTCATTTTCAAAGAGTTACATTGTTTTCATAGAGCATAACTTTTTTTTCTAAAATCGATATAAATGTGATTCTTTTGAATTTAGTTTTTTGAGATCCATACATAGAGCATGCAATTAATTTGATGACATTATCATGAATATTTCATATTTTATTAATGTTTGAAGTTGACTAAATTGTAATTTTGACATACCTTCACTACATAGCTTATAACTTGCTGTGTATTTGTCTAATTTCATTTTTATTTTTTTGATAGAAAGATAACTTAAATGCCTAGGGCATAGATATTTTTAAAATTTTTTTTTCTCTTATTTACTATTTTTCCATAAGCGTAAAAAATAGAGGTAGACATATGGTGAAATATCTATGTTTGGTAAAACTAAACAAAGTCATAATAAAATTAACATATATTAACATTATAATCATTGGAAAGATTTTTCTCATTAGTACCTTACTACATAGATAGTTTTGTCAAATGGATTGATAAGATTTTCCAAAAGACAAGTTTGAAGTGATTTTTTGTTAGCATTTTAATAGGTGCGAAGGAGACTCCATTATAGGTATGAATGAGGAGTATAGATGTTATATCAATGTTTTTTTTTTCTAAGAGGATTTGAGCTAACAATTTGTAATTAAATCCTTCAAATGGAACCTCTCAAGGCTTAAATTATCATATTTGATTAAAAATGTGTTATTTTAGCAACAATCAGCATCTCTAAAAAAGTGTAACCCACTATTGTGGGGTCACCTTGATTGATGATCACTGAGCTGCTAAAGTATATGTAAGACATTAAATCACTTAATGTATTATCATTAATGTCAACTAGTTTTCACTATACTTATCATGATGGTTAAAAAAATCTTAAGAAAAAAAAATGGTAAAGGGATGAGGTATCTACATTGAGATGAGATGGATAAGAAGGATATGGATATGGTACACATTGGATAACTTATTGATGAGTCTATGGCATTATGTTAATGACTTGATTGTATTACATGATTCTATTATATATTGAAGATCAACATTGAACAAGTTTATGTGGTATGTAAATGAAAATTTTAGTATACACTGAGAAAGTGTAGTGTATACCGAGTATAGTATTCATCGAGCTAGTTATCACTGACACATTTATGATATTGACTAAGTAAAGGAAATAAATGGATTTTGTGACAACCGACTAGAGATGATGAGCTAAAAGATAATGTTTTTTATGATGATCAAATGGCTAAAAAAATTCAAAGATGATCAGATAAAGGAGAATGAATTGTGTTATTGACACAAATGTGGAGGAAGGTTAAAGAGGAAAAATCTACGGTGAAGATTAAGAGGAAAAATCTATGGATGGAGATAAAATAGTTTATGATGTCTATATAAGGAGAGATGAGATTCATTATTGAGTCTGGATGTTGCAAGAGAATTCGCATGAAAAATATTGATTTGGTGCAACACTGATCAAATAGGTTGACAACATAACCAAATAAAACTACAGACAACATCAAGCATCATAGAAAGTAATTATCGAGAAAAATAGAGTTGGATGAAACAAAGATGTTGAATTTATTATTGATCAGAGGTATTTTTGAGCAGATCAAAGATCTAAAAAATCTACAAATCAAGTTGTATTAGAATCAAATCCTTACTATATCAGGTTAACCATTGCTACAGATAAATATTTTAACTAAGTAGGACTTAACAATCTTTATATTTTAATATGACATTCAATGAATGTTGATTGTTTTCTTGTTGACCCTATAGTGAATGTTTGGTCAAGGGAGAACTGTTAGTGATAAATCATCTAACCAAGTCACACCTCATAGTGTATTTTGTAATGTTTAATAGGGTTGGCTCCTAATAGAGCTCACTTCAGAAGAGTGACTTATTTTGGGTTACTGGTCCCACGTGGGTTTTCTCCTAATAGGTTTTTCATGTTGAAAATCTATGTGTTATATGTGTATAGATATGTTGAACTATTATTTTACTTTACACATTTCTATAACTTGATAGATTCGTAAACACAGTACATAATTTACTAGTAATTGGTATATGAAGAGAAAGGCATAATTTATATCTTACTGAGTTAAATATTTGATTTGAAAGTTTTGTTATATACTATCCTTGACTTAACTGATTCACCCCACCCCCTCTTAGTTATATAACAATTGGTATCAGATCTTAGAGTTCTTGGAAGGAAAAGTTTGAAGGACTTAAGCTATAGATCACAAGATGCATAGAGAGGTGCCAAAGCTAAACAAAGACAAATTATTTACATGGAAGAGAAGAATGAGATTGTATCTATCAAGGATTGGAGAATCAGAAACATACTACTTGGATAGTGAATTCATCTTGCCAACTACACCTTTGACTATTGATCAGATGAGAGAAAAACATGAACACAATACTTCAATGATATAGCTTGTTACTTCCTTATCAAATGCCAAATTTGAAGATGTTAAGACATGTACTTCTACTAAATAGATGTGGGACAAGCTTACACTAGTTCAGAGAGGAGATGTGAATGTGCTAAGGGCTAAAGCTGAAAGTCTTAGAGGAAAGTTTCCTAATTATGTTATTAGAGTCTTTGGAATTCATGAGATGAGATCAGCTCGTGGTAATCATCTTACACTTGATAGTCTAATCAGTAGATTGACTGCTTTTGAGTTGAATAACTTTGATAATAGTGGTTTTCCTACCATTGAGTCTGCATTTATGTCATCTCTGAAAATTGGTAAATGAAGCAGTGAAGACATGATAAGAAATGAGAGTGATATGAGGATGAACTTGATGAGCTTGAAGCATTAATATCTAGAAGACTGTGTTAGGCCATTTTTATGTCATGCAAAAAATCCTTTGAAATGGCTTCCTCCTTGCAAATGATTTTGGTTTGAGTCCTGCCTTGTGCCCCTTGTGTTGTCACCAAACTCTGGTCCAATCTGCATCTCTTAATGTGCAAAACCTAGAAATATTTTTGAGTTTCAAGGTCCACGGGAAGCATCTTTAAAATTTACCACAGTGTCAAAAACCCACAGTGGTTTTGAAAATCCATGTTGTTTTTGACCTCTTTGGCCTGCATAAAAAAACTCTTTGTGTTTTCAGCTTCTTTGTTTGCCTTTCGGTCTGTCAGAAATTCCTATGTGTTTTCGACCTATCACCAAAAACACTATGTTTTCGACCTTGCCTGTGCTCTCTTCTGCCGGCTCTCCTTGTTCTCTTTCTTAACCACGCAAGTGCGGTGATGTGCCGCCAGTGGGAGGAGATCAATGGTCAACGTGTGATCGCATGGAATATTCCTTACCCATGCAATCACGTGCCTACCATCAATTTTGTATGTTCCAGCGTTGCTTCTATTTGGTGGGCCTAGTGTCAGAGGGGGGATAGATGGCATGATCTTATAGGCTGTCGCATGGCTGCATGTCAGATTTTTTTGACATGTGATCATGCGACCACTTGCCATCTATCCGCGTGGGGCCCGTTTTATTTTGTTGCTATTTGGTGGTGTGATGACGTTTTAGCAATGGGCCTGGGAGATGCAGAGGAGGTAGACATGTGGTAGCCTATGGTTGGCTATCGCATGATCGCATAGCCCATTCTTTGGCTATGCGATCATGCGACCAGTTGACACGTGTCCTTGTTCCAAGTGGCCTCACAGTTGCGGAGTTAGGAGTGGGGTTCATTGTAGTTTGGTGTGCCCGAGCGTGTTTGGCAGTTGGCGGTGATTGTTAGTGGTTAGTTGCATGTTTGCATAGCCTTTTCCCCGGCTATGCGATAATGCGACTGATGGTTTGCGGTGCTCATTGTGGTGGCGGTCATGGTTACAGTGATGTTTGCGGGCTGTCGCATGTTCGTATAGCCCATTTTCGGGCTATGCGATCATGTGACAGGGTGCCATGTGTCCATGGCAGTTGCGGTAACAGCTCTATGGTAGGGGGACACGTGAAGGTTTCTGATTGATTCGTGTTGGCGAGGTGCTAAGTTTTGAATGCGGGCCCGACTGGGGGTTCTCGGCGATGATCATGGTGAAAAGTGGGTGCATGGTAGTGGTTTGCCAAATGTTCACATGGGCCAGTTCCATGGCTTGCAAACATGTGACAAACCCTTTTGCGGTGACGGTCTGGCATCGGTAGTTAACAAAAGGCAGGTAAATAATGGGTGGTCGCATGCTTGCATAACCCATTTTCGAGTTATGCAATCATGCGACCAAGCATAATTTTGAACCCATTTCCTATGGCAGTGAGGGATATGACTGCGCAGTTGCACGGCTAAGAGAAAAATGGTTAAAGGCTTATTGCCCACGAATTGCATGATGATCATTTCTGTTTCAAATTTGAATGTTTATGAATTTCCAGCGACAGAGGGTACCATATATTTATGGAATTGAATGTCAGATTAGACCCTGTTTGGTGAGAAACAATTTGCAGTGTGGTCCTGAGTGCTTGGCGGTTGTTTGCAGAGGGATTTGTACCGTGAGGGGTGATTGCAATCTTTTCTCGAGGTGTTTGCAGGTGGCCAATTTGACTAATTTTCATGGCAGTTCCTGGTTTTTTGTCCTAATCTCAATGTGCTCATAATTGCAGAATCTGTTTGAGATTTCTTTCTCTAGGTTGCTTCGTTTCCTGCCCCTTGCAGTAATTTTTGATGTAATTTTTGATTGGTTTGGTGGGTGAAGGCTATGCCCTAGCTGTCCATAGCTTGTTACAACCTGTCATGGGTTTCCAAGGCAGCTAGTGGTATAAAGTGTTGAAATTTTGTCTTTGTCTGGGTTCCTCTCTTCCACTATTGTGGGGACTGGTTCCATGAATGTTCTTCCTACCATGTATTTCCCTTCTTCTCTGCATACAAGGTGTTCCCTTTGTCTTTTATGGTTATGGGAATATAATGAAATTGTAATAGGATTGTGTTATGTATGAGATTGCAGCATACTTGTTTTTGTATCAGATTACCTCCATTTGAATTTTGAATCATTAATCATACATTAAGGGTGTTTGATTTGTCTGTTTGCATTGCCTAAGTGTTTGCAAGTGGAGTTGTCTTCGCAGGGATAACTAGTTCAGAGTTAGTGTTCAGATATGTATGGGCTGGGGTATCAAAGATGCATCATGCTTGTCTTCCAGTGGATGCTGGTTAATGTATTGCCTGTTCCTAGGTCTTTTCTTTGGATAGGTGATAGCATATCTGGGTGCACATGTGGTTTGGTAATGTGTGATCTAGTCAGGGTGAGTGTGTTGTCTTCTTGTTCATAGCCCTATTGCAGTGAGGTATTTGACTCTGTTGCCCATTGGATAAGGCACTGGTCTATGAGAGACTCGGGGTACTTCAGGAGTCCATTCAGCCCAACATCAATCATTCATTGAAAGCCTTTCCCTTCATGTTGGTAATAGTAGTAGGAGGCCTCTTTCTGGTTTTCAGACTCACTACATGTAGATCAGGTTATTGCATGATGTCATAGTTCATTGGGGTACAGGATACCTACAGGGGTCTGAGAACTATTCCACAGTAATGCATCTAGAAGCCTTTTGTTTATTAACTCAGAAAGAGTCATGAGTGTGTAGATGAGGCAATACCCACCTGAGTGAATGTGGAGCTCAAAGCAGAAGGAGGATGTTCTTTATCCTCATCAATTGACACTTTTTCCCTTGTCAGACTTTGAAGTGAAAACTAACTAGTTTGTCAATCATAGTGTAAAGCTGGCACCATGTGGGAACAAGTTTAAAAGCCAACAGACTAGAGAAAGGTAAAGGAAGATATATAGGAAAATTACCTTTGGTATTTTCTAATTATAAAGAGATTGGCCATATTGTAGCTAGATGTCCTAATAGGAAACAAGATGAGAAAGACAATGAAATATCTAGTGAAAGGAAATCTCATAGAATCTAGATAACCGAGAACACAGAAGAAACTGATAGTATGTCAGAAGAAGTAACTCAGATTACAAATACAAAGGCAAGAAGGCATGTTACCTTTTTGAAGATGATGATGATGACATCGAAACTGACACTAATCAAGACTTTAAGGTGGTATTTGTAGCTTTGAAAGAAGATTCAGAAGAAGAAGAAAGTTATGTTGAAACAACACTTATTTCTAAAGTTAGCAAGAATGATACTTGGATCATTGATAGTGGTTGTACACATCTTATGACTGGTGATGAAGAAAAAATTGAATACCTTGAACATTATAATGGTGGATCTGTTAAAATGGGAAATGATACACCTTGTCTAGTAAAAGTAAAAGGGTCTATCTTATTGGACAATAAGATCAGATGTGAGAATGCATATTGGATCAAGGGACGTAATTATAATCTGTTGAGTATACAACAACTAAATAACATAGGTCACCGAGTTGCATTTGAGAATAGAAAGGTGAAAATCTATGATGAGACTAGAAAGTTGGTCAGTACTAGTTAACAATCTAAAGGTAATCTATTTTATCTTGATAATGTTGAAACTTCTTTTTTATTGGTTAGAATTGAAGATGTGTGGTTATGGCACAAAAGGAACTTTGACAAAATGGTTAAGATCAGTAAGAAATGGAGAGTTAGAGGCTTAGTAAGCATATCTAAACCTGACCATGTCATGTGCAAACAATGTCAAATTGGAAAAATGTCAAAATCTAGTTTTAAGAGAAAAAACTATTCATCTAATGTTATTTTGGAATTAGTTCATACCGACTTATGTGGTCCTATGAGAACTTAGAGTTATCATGGAGATAGATACTTTATCTTGTTTGTTGATGACTACTCTAGAATGATTATTGTCATGTTCTTGAAAGAAAAATATGAAGCTTTTAAGATTATTAAATCATTTAAATATAAAGTTGAAAAAGAAAGTGGTAAAGAATTAAAATGTTTGAGATCAGATAGAGGTGGTGAGTTTATTTCTAATGAGTTCAATAATTTTTGTAATGAGCATGGAATTAAGAGACATGTTTCTACACTGAGGATACCGCAACATAATAGGATTGCTAAAAGGAGGAATAAATCTATTCTTTATTGTGCTAGAAAACTAATGATTGAAAAGGATGTTGCATAAAGATACTAGAGAGGTGTTAATACTATTGTATACACATTGAACTAAGTTCAACTGAAGAAATATTAAAAAAATACAACTTATGAATTATGGTATCGTTACATAGTGAATGTAAGTTATTTCAGAATATTTGGAAGTAGATGTTACATTCTGAAAGATGATAGAAATGGGAAATTTGATTCAAAAGTGTTTTGATCTAAAATATGGATAGGGTTTAGAACAATGGAGGTTTGCACATAAAAGAGACCCTAAACAAATATTTAACACATACATGAAATTCTTACATGATAAGGAATATAAATATGGAAATGCTTGCAAAGAATAATGAAATCAGATAAAATGAAATAGATACCTCATAACATAGCAGATTTGGAAATACGTATTTTTTGGTGCATGTATCATGTTTCTGGAAATTCTGCAACTGGATCTGGAACAGAAACACAAAGATGGAGAAAACCCATAAATCTTTTTATTTTTTGAACCAGGTTGACCTTGACCCAAATACGAGGGCACAATTGCACTCCTCTATGTCGACCTTGACCTGCACTATTCTGATGGAAATTTTGGTTGCAAATCCCAAAATTTTTCCAAAAAGGGTATCCAAATTTTCTATGCAACTCCCAAAATAGCAACTGTAGATATCTAAAAATAGTGTTTTGGGGTGGCTATATAGGGTTTCTCCTTAGTCAAACCCCCGTTTTGGTGATTTCCACCTCCACGAATAGCCGGATGTAATAGAATATGTGTGTGTGTTGCTCATAAGAAGAGCTTTGAATGTACAATGCCAAGATATAATCCTCTAGATTGAAACCCTAGCATGAATTGAAATGAGAGAGCAATGCATAGATTTGAATATGATAAAGAAAGCATACCAAGCCCCCAAGGCTAAAGTACTCCCACCAAACTCACAATTCATAGTTGCTACCCCATGATTGTATCTTTAGAATGCTTGAATGTTGAAAATAGTAGATCAAGGAAGAAGCAATCTTTCTTGCTCCAAATGAATGTCCACAATAACTTGTCCACAAAATGTTTGCTTGCATCAAGGCATGATCATATCTTGTTATCCTATATCATCCTCTTGCAATCTTGCATCATCATCTCATCATTATGTCATCTCCTCATAACTTATTGAAATGAAGGTAGAAGAGAGTGCCTATATAGAGATTTCAAGGCAAGGCTCCTAAGGCAATGTAAGGTCCCCTAATTCAAATTTCACCTCAAATTATGGTCCAATCACAATAGCCAACTAAGGAGGAAATGTATTAAATAAATTTTAAATAAAAACCCTTTCGCATTCAGATCCGGAGGCCCTTTTTTAATTTAGGGCCCTACAATGATCCAAATTTGAAAGCAGGAAGCAAAACCTAACAAAGGTCAAGGTCAACCTCAACCTTTACCTGAGGTTTCAGGCTAGTCAACTTATAATTTCAGTGAAGTTTCTAGGTCAGCCAGAGACTTAGAATGATGGCAGAACATAACAGAATGCTGGAAAAGGGTACATAGGCCTAGAAGAAATGTGATGAAGGCTAGGAGGACTAGTACATAGGTCCTACCTAGAAAATAGAGCCATGAATAAGGAAATCAAGGAGAATCCTCAAGATCCTAACCCTAATTTTACCTAGAAATGAAGAATCAATTGCAGATGCATCCTAAATGCAAATCTATCATAAAAATGCACTAAATGAGGGTGCTAAACCTACCAAGATTGAAGTGCTTCCATTTTAATATGATACATTTAGCCACCACTTTATCTTAGATATTATACTAAGTGAATATACAAGATAAAGTAAGAAAATATCATATAATAAATAAAAAGGATATAACCAAGTCCTCAATGTAGAGATCCTAAAAAAAATTGTTAGTACCTACAACCTACAACACACAAGGTTAATGAAAATCTATAGATCACCTAAAACTTACTAAAATGAAATTGAGAAGTGCATAGAGCCCCTTATGCCCCCCTGTTTCGGCTTTCTACTTCTAAAGGGTGAAACAGGGTGATAAGGATAGCCCTATACACTGGATATGCAATTTGTTGAAAAAAGCCTTTTCCTAAACTGATTAGAAGGATTCCTCCACTTCCTAAACTACTTCAAGGTGTTAGGTATCTGAATCACAATTCCAATGCCTTGGATGACATTGAAAATGGAGCTATAGAACTCAAGTTATGATGAAAAGAGTGAATGTCTATCTAAAAGAATATGAAGGGAAATTCAAATTTAATATAAATAAACACTAAAAAACCCTAATTTTGATCTATAAATAAGGGAAGAGAGAACATACATACTCATTCTTACCATTTTCTAATTTTAGGAGAGAAAGTAGGATGCTGCGTAGAGAGGAACTTTGAGAAAAATGAATGGAGCTCCTGAGACAATGCCTGACCACAGGACAACCGCTTCCCAAGGTAAGGTTGTTGTTGTTGATATCTGTAATCTCAAATTATTATTTTTATAGGAAAATTTGACCCTGACCCTTAAAGGTTGACCCTAACCCAGTTATGTCGACCTTGACCCTTTAAGGTTGACATAAATTGGGAAGGTCTACACCTCTCTTGGAGTGAGGTCAACCTTGACCCAAGAAGGTTGACCTTGACCCTAGAAGGTTGACCTTGACCCAAGAAGGTTGAACTTGACCCAAGAAGGTTGACCTCAACCTAACAGAGGTCAACCTTGACCCAGTCAAGTTGGATATACAATTTTGTGGTTCTTGTTGCCCAAAATTTCCCTCTTGTCCATTTTCGGCCACAGCCCTATTTTCCAAGCTTTTATGCTCAAGTGTTGAGAGTCCAGTGTTTTTTCTACTCAAGTGTCGAAAACCCAGTGTGTTTTCAACCTCTTCTCTGTAGGCTCAGGATGTTTCTACCTTTTGGTTCGAAAATTTGGTGTGTTTTTGACCTCTTAGCTCTAAAAATTTGGTATGTTTTCGACCTTCACTCGAAAACCCTCTGTGTTTTCGGCACCATCTATGTTTTCAACCCTAAGCGCACAACTCTGATCAGGTGGGTCCTAGTGCCTAAAACCATTCCACTGCAGTCAAGATCCAATGGCTATCGCATGATCACATGAGATCTCCTGATCCCATGAGATCACGCGACAACCGTTGATGCGGTATCTCCAATCGGCGGTCTACCAGTGGTTATCGGGGTGGCATCACATGGTTTTTCACATGATCACATGGGCTCTTCTGAGCCCATAAGACCATGTCACAAACCGTCAGTCATTTCGGTGGCGGTGGTTCACGGTTCAGCAGTTAATGTCAAGCGGTTGGTCGCATGAGTGCAATTGTGATTTAGGATACTCATCCAAGGGGGCCCACTTGGTGATAAATCCATAGTAAAATAGAATCATATTAGCTAGAAGCATTTACTACATTTCTATTGATTAAGTACACAACGTTGAACTGCTCCTGTAGCCAAAGCTACAGATCGGTTAATGCCTCCTACAGCTAAAGTCGTAGAACAATAGAAGTGTCATGGCATAGTTTGTAAGAATTTGCATATCTTGATGATAGTTATATTCTTGTAGCTTTTATTTTGGCACTTAATTTTCCACAAACTTCAGCTTAAGCATTACTTTAGTATTCATTTCCTACAATTGTAGTATAGTTTTCCTTTAGCATTTACTTCCTGCAACAACAATAATGCATGACTAAATGATACTTGGCGCATATACTTTTCTGGCCCATTTCAAGTGACACACCTCTGGTTTGGCGTACTAAATGGATTTCCATAACGAGGATAAGTTGCTTGGTTGGATGTCCAATCCCTGAGTTTGGAATTACACCTAGTTTTTGAGCCTTTATAGGAAGTGATCATTTTTGGCACCGCTACCAGGGATGGTGCCGAACCATGTCTTCACTAAGCATTTCCGTAGACTTTGTTTCATTTCTAGTTTGTTAGATTACATTATTTTTAGGGGAATTTTGTAAGCCACCTCACTCCCTACTATTTGTATGCATAACCGAAGAAGAGATTCCAGAGGATAGTACTTGCCAAACCAATTCAATCACCCATTAGAGGAAGAAAGTTCATTTGTTGATGCCACCATCGACCTCCCTATAACTACATAATCCTCCTCATCCTCTGAAGAAGAACAGGTTGATTCTTTTGAAGAGAAACCTGAAATTAACAAATTTGTAGACATCTTTTCTCACTTGAGAGCTCATTTTCCTGAAAACCAAGTCAGTCAAGAAAAATCATTATAGCTAGTTGTATACCAACCTCCTTATCAGCCATCTCCACAGCCTATAAATCCTACTAGGATGGCTAATCTCCCTGCTTTTACATTCCCCATTTCAGACCAATGAGACACCAACAACCTTAAGAACATATCATCTTCTACCTTTCCGAAATTCTATGGTTTAGTAATAGAAGATCCAGATACTTTTCTCTTTGAGTTTGATATCCTATGTAGAAGTTATGACTACACCATAGATTCTCACAAGCTCAAACTATTTCTTGTGACTCTTAAGGAGTCTTCTTTGCAATGGTTTATGGGCCTAGGATAGGATTTTGTCCAGGGTTGGACAAGAATGCAAGAAGCATTCCTGACTAAGTATAAGGAATATTGTCAAGGCACTGATATGAAAGGAGAAGACCTTTTTAAAATTACTCAAAAAGAGGATGAGTCACTTGAAGACTATATCTCGTAGTTCATGTATAGTCTACAAAGGAACATAGAGCATGAGCTTAATGAAGAATCTCAGAAGCTACTATTTCTTAGAGGAATACAAGATGGATGCACTAAAGCTTTAGATTTGACGGCAAGAGGAGATATAACTCAATCCAATTGGGATGACATAAAGAAAATATGCCTCAAATATTCATGTGCTTTTGGGAAAATAGGAAGAGGTTACAAACCAGCAATAGGAAGGACAAATGGTTTAGGCACTTCCATATTTGAGATAACTTGTCTCCTATTTGTCTTTAAGCAAGATATTATCAACAAAATGGCCACATAGATGGATAATCTACAAGCCAAGAAGAAGCATGAGGAAGAAGAGGCTATGTTAGCAGAATTCTACCCACACTATATACAAAAGAAGAGAGAGTGTCGGTGTAAATTGACTGCAAATATGGAGGCTACCTAGATGCCAACTGACTACAAGCCAGTTGAACTAGTGAATGAATAGCTATTGTTTGTTTCTCAAAGGTGACCATGGGCACAATGATAAGGTATGCCTCAGGACCAACTTACATTTAGTAGTCCATTTTATAACAATCAATGGCAACCTTCAATGAATTATAAAAAATCCACTTTGGAGAAACTATCAAAGTCAGTGGAAAAATTACCCTAGTCCACAATGGAAGAATCCTCAAGGGAGTTGGCAACAACCCCAAGGGGCCTGGAAACCACCACAGGGTAATTGGCAGCAGAATCCTTAGTGGCGAGGAAACCAACAATGGCCACCTCAATCCCAGGGATACATGAATCTACCTCGTCAGGCACCACAACAGCAAGTACTCTTACCACCACCAGCTACTAATAACCAACCTCCAAAAACAACCAAATTACCTACGCAGCCGCAGCCAAACCTGAATAATAAGCCTCTCACACCTTAGTAGAATGTGTATAATACTAATCAAATGTAGTATCCTATGCAATATGGGTATGTGTAGGATCATGGTATGCCAAAAAGTAGCGATGTGAAAAAAAATTATTTTCACTCATCCAAAAGCGCACAAATAGATTTCTTGACTTTTTGGTAGGCTTGAGTGTCAATACACCTGGCCAAACCAAAAGCCAAACCTGAAGGCATAATTGGATACCTAATAATATCAAATATCTGATATTTTCCAATGAATATAAATCATAGTACCTAGCCGCGTTCAATGTTTTTTCATTGCAAAAATGTGAACGTAGCTAGGCTTTCGGATGTTCGGTCCCAAATCCCCTATCCTGATTTTTCCCAAATTGCCTAGGTAAGTGAAACTTCTATTTTTAATTGTTTTAATTGTTTTTTGTTGTTTTCAAATATAAATATATAGTTTTTATATAAAAATTAGGGTAGCAATGAGTTTTTGTATTATTTTTTAAAATTCATTGTAATTATCTATTTTTTTTCATTACTATTAGACATGGAATCAAAAAACCCTCCTAGTGATCCTGCAAACAATCCAGACCCACCTCCCAACAATCCCCCACCTCTAGAAGATGTACTTGTCACAAACCTGAGTTGTTTAGAAGATCTAATATGAGATAATGTAAATGAACTTAGAGGATTTGAAACCACATATGCCAATATCCCCACATTGCACACCATGTTTACAACATTGAACACAATAATTGAAAACATGGAGAAACTAACACAACAACATAATGTTGCACTTCTTTGGTGTGATTCCATGCACACCTTGTTTGATGATGGGCTTGATTATGATCATGTCATGAACCTAAATATAAGAAAACATGACATAGCTAATCTTTTTATGGATCCTAAAACTGGTCTAAAAGTAGACCCTAAAAAAACCAAGTTGTCAATTAAATGGTGCACAAATAGTGCAATACGTGACAACTTTTGGGACCGTTGGTGGATGGTTTTTGATAGACCACCTCACAAAAATTTGGATGTCTAAATTTATTTTCTTACAAAATTTGTTTGCTGAATTTGTGCTCGGTCACAAGGAGGATTATTGGAGTATGAGACAAAACTAGGGTGTAGGTTTAGGTGCTCCACAAGACAGGCCATTGGCACAATGGGTGAAATCCTGCAAATATGTCCCCCCTCCCAAGATTTCACCACCTCCCATAGTGCAACATCCAAACATTATTGGTGAGGTCGACTCACAGACTATTTGAGCCATTCGCACATTGAGTGATCTGCTGGTTATGTAGAGTACAACATTGTTTCCTCCTCATCCTGATGCTTCTGGGGCTTCCATGAGCTCACATGTTTGTGTGGCCCACAATTGCGTTATATGCAATAATATTTTCCTTGGTCCCCTGACTGATAGTGATACATATAGTTTCAGCTTCGATGGGGATGATTCTACACAGCACACTACAGGCACTGAAGCAGCTCATGGAGATGTGCATCAAGAGCCTACAGTGCCATGGACTCCCACTATTACAGTAAGGGTAAATTGTTCACTTTTTACATTGTTTTTAAATTTTATTGTCCATATTTTTAGTAGAATTTCCTTATAATAATTTCTCACTTATGTCTTTTTATGTGTTACATTTATGTTCAGTTGATAAAAGAGGAGATGGCATAGGTGGAGGGGTCCATGCTTTCAGCCATATCATTTGGTCTTGACTCTTCCATGGTACATATTTTTGGTAATCAAGAAGGTGTTAGTAGATTATCCAAATGAAATAGAAGTCACATTAAAATCACCCACAACTCCCTCTACAACACATATAGCTTGTAGTGGACCACATAAATAATTCATGTCTCATTTATATTTACCATATATTTATTCAAAATTTATGTAATTAAATAGTTCATTGAGGTTCAAAATTTTACTAGTACGTTCTAATTGTTTTTTCAAGATGATTTGAGTGGATTCTTGAAGCAAATAGCTCTAATACCAAATGAGGGATTGAAAAATTATTGTACACTATACCAAAGACACAAAAGATACTCAAATATTACTTTTAAATAATAGAATAGTATAACTGAATGTAAATCCCATGAAGTTGAATGATCAACCAAGAATGAAGAAGTTGATTATAAAAAAAATTTCTAAGCTATGCATAAAGTAGACAAAAAAATCCATATGAACTATATATTAATTGACTTAGTATTGGAATTTCTTACTCCTTGAACAACATATAAACCCTTTAATTCACTCAAATCTAAATACAATAACTTCTTGATCATGAGATCAAGGATCAGTTGATCATAGATATTACAGACAAGTAATGCACTACATTCTACTTCTTTATATAGAGGTCTTTGACACATTGAATGCCAACTAAAAATTAAAGAGATGAATGTATATTCATCCATAGTGTTAGTTATCTACTTGATATAAATTTTATTTTTTAAGCTTGTTTTTTTAGCTCCTACAAACTATAGTTCATGCTAGATGCAAGTGGAAAAAAATACTAAAAATTTATTTTTATCAAATGCAAGGAGATATGATTTAGAGTACAATTAATTTTATTCATGTGGAGAAATTACAATTCCAAAATTCTCCCCCTTCATTTCAACCACTACTATATTACTTCATCACAAACAAATTGACATCTTCTTCTGACTTTGATGTGATTTTTTCCTACTATGATGGATCATGCAATGATCTAATCTTGGACTGCACTTTTCTCAACTTCAACTCCTTCAAGCCTTTTTTTATGAATTGGATTTGACTTCATGTAAATGACTTATTTTGATCTAGAATCTATCCTATAAATTCAAATATGACAAGGCAACTTTATCTTTAGAAAGTGATTATCTCATTAACCTCCCTTCTAACTAGTTGGATCTCATTGTTGTTTAGAATTTTTTAATTAATCAGGAGATTATAAAACAACCTTGATTCCTCTTGTTGGATCAAGTGCATCCCATTGACTTTGATATAGTTTGGTCTCCTCCTATGATATTGGCTTCACCTCTTTTTAGACATGGCTTTTGCATTAATAACAAGGTTTTCTTCATCCTTTCAACTTCCAGATGACCTCACCTCTATTTGGAGTGGATTTTGCATTGATAGTAGGGATGTTGTCATTCTTTAACTTGGACACATTCACCTCTTTTGAGGTGGCATTTATACTAACAACAAACTTGACTTTAATGTCATTGAAATTACTTTTCGTTGCTCTTTGTTCTCTTTTTTTATTGTCCTTGATGACAAAACTAGATTCTATGGTATACATAATGCATGAACACACCCATAACATTGGTCTAATATAGTGATGGTATGGTCATTGGTTGATGGTGTATACACTGATGGTATGATCATTGGTTGATGGTATAAAGGTTGATGGTATGGTCATTTGTGGATGACATTTTTCATTTGATTAATACAGTATGAAATAGTATATTAGATTGGAAATGATACATAATGATACATTTGGTTGGATTTTATATTCTTGTTGATATTGGTATTATCATTTAAGATTGACACATTTCAGTTCATGACATATGATTGATACATAATTGGCATAAGGTATATTTCAGTCTACATGGCTTTTTGTTTCCTATTGATCAAATTTTGGCATATTCATTTGAATGGACATGTATACAAGACGTGATTTCATATTTCACCACTTAAGTGAAAATGTATACATGATGACTTATCATATTTTACCACTTCAATGGATAGGTATAAAATATTGTTTGTCTTTTCACATGTCATATGGTTTCATACATGGTTGATGCACTATATATCATTGATTTTCATAAGGTATTTTGTATTTTTTTTTTCATATGGTACATTAATTATTCTTGTCTTTCATAAGGTATTGATACCTTATACATCCTTGTCACTAATAAGGATGTGATATCTTATGAATATTTCATTGACAAGTTATCAATGACTTATTTATGCAAGATTAATAATTTATTGATAGCTTATATTATACAAGAATGGTTAATTGATTAATTACCTATTTTCAAATGACATGACATAACACTATGTGATATTGGCAATAGACCCAACACCTTGATCTTCACATGAAATGTGAAAACAATTTGATATAAGCTTATAACCATGGTATAGACAAGGAACATTTTGATATGATATATGTAATAATCTTGTCTTTTTGACTTTGGGCATAAATCATAATACTCATAATAAGTGTTGAAAGATATTATTGTTATACTCACCAAAGACATTGTTGATGAGGCTTTGGCATTAGGGTGCAGAAGATGTTATCTTTGAGACATTATTATCTTTGTCAAAAGTATTGTTTTGGAGTCATAAAAAGGAATTCACTTAGTCTCCAAACCCTAGCTGATATGTGAGGGTATGAGCATTAGCAAGTATTATTTACTAGATATTCAATGAGGATTGTGGTGGTTCCAAGTTAGACTCGTGGTGAGGTTGGTTTTTTTGTCAAATGGAATGGAGGTGTGTGATATTTATTTCTAAATCCTAATCCTTTGGTTCTCTTTGAGATTTAATAAATAGTTTTTTGAAATCAAATATTTGTTTTAGTTTCTTTGAGGCTACAATGGGATTAGTCAGTAATTGTAGAAAGTTGTTTTAATACTCTATTCTTTCAGTTGTCACTATGGTTATGTAAATTAGTTGGAAGTATGATTTTGGGTGAAAGGTTTTCAAAAGTCTTAAAAAAAAAAGTATATATGGTTCTATTGAAGATGTGAGGTCAAGTTTAAATAATATTTTGGGAAAGGGTTTTATTGAATAGTTTGTGAGATACTGGATTTATGTTTCATAAAATAATGTCTTGATTCTATGGGTATAAAATAGATATATTAATATTTTAAAGAACTTTATAATTTTGTATGCATTTGGTACATATATGTGGGCATAAATTATATACTTTATTAGATAAGTAATCATATGTTGGTATAACTAATGTAGAGATAAGCTGATAATGTTATGGTATGTGTTTGATGTGGATCTAATGATAGGTTGATCAGTTATGATGTTGTCATTGATGTCAACTTAGTGGTTTGTTCAGTTATGATGTTGTCATTGATATCAACTAAGTATTTTTTTAAATGACAGTGAGTCTGTTGTGCTAATGTATGTTCAAGAGGTTGGATTTAGAGTTGTGGTAAGAGTTGGAGTGTGCGATCATAGTGGAAGCCTCAATGATATCTCTAGTTATATCTATGACAACACATGTTTAGCATATGTATGTTGTGACTTATGATTGATTGAATGTTGAAAACTCAATAGGAAGAATGAGATGAATCCAAGGAGGAATGATTTGATGATAGTGTGAAATAGGTTTGGACTCAAGTGTTGTGATTTAGGATATATTATCTTGACTACGGTATGAGGTTGTTGTTGTGATCGCATCATGATTGGTGACTGGAAGAAAAAGTTTTAGTGGATAGAAGATCACTCATTGAAAAGGAAAATATCCTAGAATAATCGGTCTGATCCTTAACCGATGAAGTTGCACTATGTTGGGATAAGTGGTTATGTGTTGTAATAATTTTAGTATAGTGGTAGATTGACAAGGAATAATGAGTTTGCATTTTCATAATCGTGGTGATCAAATTTCTTGGAGTTGTGCAAGAACATTGTAGAGTGCGATGGATCTGGAGGCTGACGTGAACTTGAAATTATAATTGAAAATGGGTACTACATTTTTGGGCTCAAATTTTGTAGGGGAATGAATTTTAATGATTAAATTCAAATGTAATTAGGTCATGGTCGACCTAGTTAGTGAAAGCATATTTATATCTTTCTGATGTATTATGAAGTGAGTGTAGGACAGAAAGATCATAATGTAGATGTGTGATTGTAGGGTTTGGATGTTCTGCATGTGAAGCTGAGATTGAGCTTGAATTAGATCTATACAAGGAGAGGAGGAATGATATGTTCTCAACTCATTGTACTTGTTGATTCCTAATAGTTTTTAAAAGAAAATCCCTTAACCGGGTAGACCCTAAAAGGTTTGATTTGTAAATCCTTTAGACATGTGACTCTTTAACTAGGAGTTAAAATCCCTTAATAGGGTTACTCCTAACATGGTAAATCTCCTAACAGGACTAGAGGTAAATACATTAACCAACTGGATCCTAATAGGGTATATCTGATAACCTACAACTGATTGAATATCTTGAAGGAAAGTTTGAAAATGGAATGGATAATTGAAAGAAAATGATGGGTGAACCCACAATAGTGGGTTACACTTTTTTGCCTGAACCGACACTGAACTCTATATTTTGAAAAAAAAAATCAGATTCGGATGCATATTGTTGTTAAACCACTTGAAATAAAAAAGATGAAGTAAATTAGAGTCTTTTATGATTTTTTGTCTAGATTATAAATATATTTTTTATTTTTATTTTTGAATTGATTTGACTTGTTTTTTCTTTCTCCCACAAAAACTGGTATGTTGCTGAAAATGTCATTTTCAAAGAGTTACATTGTTTTCATAGAGCATAACTTTTTTTTCTAAAATTGATATCAATGTGATTCTTTTGAATTTAGTTTTTTGAGATCCATCCATAGGGCATGCAATTAATTTGATGACATTATCATGAATATTTCATATTTTATTAATGTTTGAAGCTGACTAAATTGTAATTTTGACATACCTTCACTACATAGCTTATAACTTGCTGTGTATTTGTCCAATTTCATTTTTATTTTTTTTGATAGAAAGATAACTTAAATTCCTAGGGCATAGATATTTTTAAAATTTTTTTTTCTCTTATTTACTATTTTTCCATAAGCGTAAAAAATAGAGGTAGACATACAGTGAAATATCTATGTTTAGTAAAACTAAACAAAGTCATAATAAAATTAACATATATTAACATTATAATCATTGGAAAGATTTTTATCATTAGTACCTTACTACATAGATAGTTTTGTCAAATGGATTCATAAGATTTTCCAAAAGACAAATTCGAAGTGATTTTTTGTCGGCATTTTAATAGGTGCGAAGGAGACTCCATTATAGGTATGAATGAGGAGTATAGATGTTATATCAAAGTTTTTTTTATCTAAGAGGATTTGAGCTAACAATTTGTAATTAAATCCTTCAAATGGAACCTCTCAAGGCTTAAATTATCATATTTTATTAAAAATGTGTTATTTTAGCAACAATCAGCATCTCTAAAAAAGTGTAACCCACTATTGTGGGGTCACCTTGATTGATGATCACTGAGCTGCTAAAGTATATGTAAGACATTAAATCACTTAATGTATTATCATTAATGTCAACTAGTTTTCACTATACTTATCATGATGGTTAAAAAAATCTCAAGAAAAAACAATGGTAAAGGGATGAGATATCTACATTGAGATGAGATGGATAAGAAGGATATGGATATGGTACACATTGGATAACTTATTGATGAGTCTATGGCATTATGTTAATGACTTGATTGTATTACATGATTCTATTATATATTGAAGATCAACATTGAACAAGTTTATGTGGCATGTAAATGAAGATTTTAGTATACACTGAGAAAGTGTAGTGTATACCGAGTATAGTATTCATCGAGCTAGTTATCACTGACACATTTATGATATTGACTAAGTAAAAGAAATAAATGGATTTTGTGACAACTGACTAGAGATGATGAGCTAAAAGATAATGTTTGTTATGATGATCAAATGGCTAAAAAAATTCAAAGATGATCAGATAAAGGAGAATGAATTGTGTTATTGACACAACTGTGGAGGAAGGTTAAAGAGGAAAAATCTACGGTGAAGATTAAGAGGAAAAATCTATGGATGGAAATAAAATAGTTTATAATGTCTATATAAGGAGAGATGAGATTCATTATTGAGTTTGGATGTTGCAAGAGAATTCACATGAAAAATATTGATTTCGTGCAACACTGATCAAATAGGTTGACAACATAACCAAACAAAACTACAGACAACATCAAGCATCATAGAAAGTAATTATCGAGAAAAATAGAGTTGGATGAAACAAAGATGTTGAATTTATTATTGATCAGAGGTATTTTTGAGCTGATCATAGATCTGAAAAATCTACAAATCAAGTTGTATTTGAATCAAATCCTTACTATATCAGGTTAACCATTGCTGCAGATAAATATTTTAACTAAGTAGGACTTAACAATCTTTATATTTTAATATGACATTCAATGAATGTTGATTGTTTTCTTGTTGACCCTATAGTGAATGTTTGGTCAAGGGAGAACTGTTAGTGATAAATCATCTAACCAAGTCACACCTCATAGTGTATTTTGTAATGTTTAATAGGGTTGGCTCCTAATAGAGCTCACTTCAGAAGAGTGACTTATTTTGGGTTACTGGTCCCATGTGGTTTTTCTCCTAATAGGTTTTTCATGTTGAAAATCTATGTGCTATATGTGTATAGATATGTTGAACTATTATTTTACTTTACACATTTCTATAACTTGATAGATTCGTAAACATAGTACATAATTTACTAGTAATTGGTATATGAAGAGAAAGGCACAATTTATATCTTACTGAGTTAAATATTTGATTTGGAAGTTTTGTTATATACATCTGGGAGTATTTGGGATTGTAGGATAACTGTCCTTGACTTAACTGATTCACCCCGCCCCCTCTTAGTTATATAACAATTGGTATCAGATCTTAGAGTTCTCAGAAGGAAAAGTTTGAAGGACTTAAGCTATAGATCACAAGATGCATAGTGAGGTGCCAAAGCTAAACAAAGACAAATTATTTACATGGAAGAGAAGAATGAGATTGTATCTATCAAGGATTGGAGAGTCAGAAACATACTACTTGGATAGTGAATTCATCTTGCCAACTACACCTTTGACTATTGATCGGATGAGAGAAAAACATGAACACAATACTTCAATGATATAGCTTGTTACTTCCTTATCAAATGCCAAATTTGAAGATGTTAAGACATGTACTTCTACTAAATAGATGTGGGACAAGCTTACACTAGTTCACAGAGGAAATGTGAATGTGCTAAGTGCTAAAGTTGAAAGTCTTAGAGGAAAGTTTCCTAATTATGTTATTAGAGTCTTTGGAATTCATGAGACGAGATCAGCTCATGGTAATCATCTTACACTTGACAGTCTAATCAGTAGATTGACTGCTTTTGAGTTGAATAACTTTGATAATAGTGTTTTTCCTACTGTTGAGTCTGCATTTATGTCATCTCTAAAAATTGGTAAATGAAGTAGTGAAGACATGATAAGAAATGAGAGTGATATGAGGATGAACTTGATGAGCTTGAAGAATTAATATCTAGAAGACTGTGTTAGGCCATTTTTATGTCATGAAAAAAATCCTTTGAAATGGCTTCCTCCTTGCAAATGATTTTGGTTTGAGTCCTGCCTTGTGTCCCTTGTGTTGTCACCAAACTCTGGTCCAATCTGCATCTCTTAATGTGCAAAACCCAGAAAGATTTTTGAGTTTCAAGGTCCACGGGAAGCATCTTTAAAATTTACCACAGTGTCAAAAACCCACAGTGGTTTTGAAAATCCATGTTGTTTTTGACCTCTTTGGCTTGCATAAAAAAACTCTGTGTGTTTTCAGCTTCTTTGTTTGCCTTTCGGTCTGTCAGAAATTCCTGTGTATTTTTGACCTATCACCAAAAACACTATGTTTTCGACCTTGCCTGTGCTCTCTTCTGCCGCCTCTCCTTGTTCTCTTTCTTAACCACGCAAGTATGATGATGTGGGGCCAGTGGGAGGAGATCAATGGTCAGCGTGTGATCACATGGAATATTCCTTACCCATGCAATCACTCGCCTACCATCGATTTAATATGTTCTAAAGTTGCTTCTGTTTGGTGGGCCTGTTGTCAGAGGGGGGACAGATGGCACGATCTTATAGGCTGTCGCATGGCTGCATGTCAGATTTTTTTGACATGTGATCATGCGACCACTTGCCATCTATCCACATGGGGCTCATTTTCTTTTGTTGCTGTTTGGTGGTGTGATGATGTTTTAGCAATGGGCCTGGGAGATGTAGAGGAGGTAGACATGTGGTAGCCTATGGTTGGCTATTGCATGATCGCATAGCCCATTCTTTGGCTATGCGATCATGCGTTCGGCTGACACGCATCCTTGTTCCAAGTGGCCTCGCAGTTGCAGAGTTAGGAGTGGGGTCTGTTATAGTTTGGTGTGCCCAAGCGTGTTTGACAGTTGGCGGTGATTGTTAGTGGTTAGTCGCATGTTTGCATAGCCTTTTCCAAAGCTATGCGATCATGTGACTGATGGTTTGCGGTGCTCCTTGCGGTGGCGGTAACAGTTATAGTGATGTTTGCAGGCTGTCGCATGTTCGCATAGCCCATTTTCAGGCTATGCGATCATGTGACAGGGTGCCACGTGTCCATGGCAATTGTGGTAACAGTTTGGTGGTAGGGGACAAGTGGAGGTTTCTGATTGATCCGTGATGGCGGGGTGCTAAGTTTTGAATGCGGGCCCGACTGGGGGTTCTCGGTGATGATCATCGTGAAAAGTGGGTGCATGGTAGCGGTTTGCCACATGTTCGCGTGGGCTAGTTCCATGGCTTGCGAACATGTGACAAACCCTTTTGTGGTGACGATCTTGCATCGGTAGTTAACAGTAGGTAGGTAAATAATGGGTGGTCACATGCTCGCATAACCCATTTTTGAGTTATGTAATCATGCGACCAAGCATAATTTTGAACCCATTTCCTATGGCAGTGAGGGATATGACTACGAAGTTGCGCGGCTAAGAGAAAAATGGTTAAAGGCTTATTGCCCGCGAATTACATGATGGTCGTTGCTGTTTCAAATTTGAATGTTTATGAATTTCCAGCGATAGAGGGTACCATATTTTTATGGAATTGAATGTCAGATTAGACCCTGTTTGGTGAGAAACAATTTGCAGTGTGGTCCTGAGTGCTTGGCGGTTGTTTGCAGAGGGATTTGTATCGTGAGGGGTGATTGCAATCTTTGCTCGAGGTGTTTGTAGGTGGCCGATTTGACTAATTTTGATGGAAGTTCCTAGTTTTCTGTCCTAATCTCAATGTGCTCATAATTGCAGAATCTGTTTGAGATTTCTTTCTCTACATTGCTTGGTTCCCTGCCCCTTGCAGTAATTTTTAATGTAATTTTTGATTGGCTTGGTGGGTGAAGGCTATGCCCTAGCTGTCCGTAGCTTGTTACAACCTGTCATGGGTTTCCAAGGCAGCTAGTGGTATAAAGTGTTGAAATTTTGTCTTTGTCTGGGTTCCTCTCTTCCACTGTTGTGGGGACTGGTTCCGTGAATGTTCTTCCTACTAGGTATTTCCCTTCTTCTCTACATACAAGGTGTTCCCTTTGTCCTTTCTGGTTATGGGAATATAATGAAATTGTAACAGGATTGTCTTATGTATGAGATTGCAACATAGTTGTTTTTGTATCAGATTATCTCCATTTGAATTTTGAATCATTAATCATACATTAAGGGTGTTTGATTTGTCTGTTTGCATTGCCTAAGTGTTTGCAAGTGGAGTTGTCTTCGCAGGGATAACTGGTTCAGAGTTAGTGTTCAGATATGTATGGGTTGGGGTATCAAAGATGCATCATGCTTGTCTTCCAGTGGATGCTGGTTAATGTATTGCCTGTTCCTAGGTCTTTTCTTTGGATAGGTGATAGCATATCTGGGTGCACAGGTGGTTTGGTAATGTTTGATTTGGTCAGGGTGAGTGTGTTGTCTTCTTGTTCATAGCCCTGTTGCAGTGAGGTATTTGACTCTGCTGCCCATTGGATAAGGCACTGGTCTATGAGAGATTCGGGGTACTTCAGGAGTCCATTCAGCCCAACATCAATCATTCATTGGAATCCTTTCCCTTCATGTTGGTAATAGTAGTAGGAGGCCTCTTTCTAGTTTTTAGACTCACTGCATGCAGATCAGGTTATTGCATGAGGTCATGGTTCATTGGGGTATAGGATACCTATAGGGGTCTGAGAACGATTCCACAGTAATGCATTTGGAGGCCTTTTATTCATCAACTCAGGTAGAGTCATGAGTGTGCAGATGAGGCAATACCCACCTGAGTGAATGTGGAGCTCAAAGCAGAAGGAGGATGTTCTTTATCCTCATCAATTGGTAATTTTTCCCTTGTCGGACTTTGGAGTGAAGACTAACCAGTTTGTCAATCATAGTGTAAACCTGGCACCGTGTGGGAACAAGTTTAAAAGCCAACAAAATGGTGACTCTACTAGGGAGAGTCTAGAAAAGAGTTAGATACAAAAATGAGCATTTGCAAAATCTTCTCACTATGTGCTGAGTGGCAACTTTGATTGTCTCTATTTGATCAGTGTGTTTCCTGATAAGCAGTGCATGTTACCTGGTGAAGTTTTGGTTGGATGGAATAGATACATGTCAGTGCACATTTTCCTCTCAAGGAGGTGGTGGCTCTACATTGCAAAGTTACCTGATGGAGCTATAGGGTGAGCTCTAGATCTACCCTGCCTTCCAACCAGCATGTTGATTTTTATTGTAGAACTTTCAGGTATGATATTTTCAAAGATAAGAAATTTTTCCTTATGAGATGATCTAAGCACTAAGAGAAGGAATGTGGTGTGATAGAGAGGTTAGCATGCTTCAATGAATATGAGTTGCAGTTCTGCAAATTTTTGGTGAAGTATGAGCATGGGTAGTGATTAGTACAGTCTCATTCTTCAGCCCATGAGTGCCCTGTTCTTGTCCAGTTGGTGGTCTGCTCTCTCAGAGATCTAAATTCTCACATGGGCATAAGTTACCCATCGTCCCCAACCAAAGCCACTGTTAGGCCATTTTTATGTCATGGAAAAAATCCTTTGAAATGGCTTCCTCCCTGCAAATGATTTTGGTTTGAGTCCTGCCCTATGTCCCTTGTGTTGTCACCAAGCTCTGGGCCAATTTGCATCTCTTAATGTGCAAAATCTAGAAAGATTTTTGAGTTTCAAGGTCCGCAGGAAGCATCTTTAAAATTTACCATAGTGTCAAAAACCCACAGTGGTTTTGAAAATCCATGTTGTTTTCGACCTCTTTGGCTTGCATAAAAAACTCTATGTTTTTTTAGCTTCTTTATTTGCCTTTCGGTCTGTCGAAAATTCTTGTGTGTTTTTGACCTTTCCCTAAAAACAGTGTGTTTTTGACCTTGCCTGTGCTCTCTTATGTCGGCTCTCCTTGTTCTCTTTCTTAACCGTGCAAGTAGGACAATGTGGGGCTAGTGGGAGGAGATCAATGGTCGGCGTGTGATCACATGGAATATTTCTTACCCGTGCGATCATGTGCCTATCGTCAATTTTGTATGTTCCAGCGTTGCTTCTGTTTGGTGGGCCCAGTGTCAGAGGGGGGACAGATGGCACGATCTTATAGGCTATCGCATGGCTGCATGTTAGATTTTTCTGACATGCGATCATGCGACCACTTGCCATTTATCTGCATGGGGCCCATTTTCTTTTGTTTCTGTTTGGCGGTGTGATGATGTTTCAGCAGTGGGCTCAGGAGATGCAGAGGAGGCGGACATGTGGCAGCCTATGGTTGGCTATCGCATGATCGCATAGCCCATTCTTTGGCTATGCGATCATGTGACTGGCTAACATGTGTCCTTGTTTTAGGTGGCATTGCAGTTGCGGAGTTAGGAGTGGGGTCCATTGCAGTTTGGTGTGCCCGAGCATGTTTGGCAGTTGACGGTGATTGTTAGTGGTTAGTCGCATGTTTGTATAGCATTTTCCCAGGATATGCGATCATGCGACTGACGGTTTGCAGTGCTCCTTGCGGTGGTTGTAATGGTTATGGTGATGTTTACAGGCTGTCGCATGTTTGCATAGCCCATTTTTGGGCTATGTGATCATGCGACAGGGTGCCACGTGTCCATGGCGGTTGCGGTAACGGCTCGATGGCAGGGGGACACATGGTAGTTTTTGATTGATCCATGCTGGCGGGGTGCTAAGTTTTGAACATGGGCTCGACTGGGGGTTCTCAGCGATGATCATGGCAACAGGTGGGTGCATGGTAGCGGTTTGCCACATGTTCACGTGGGCCAGTTCCATGGCTTGCGAACATGTGAAAAACCCTTTTGCGGTGATAGTCTGGCATCGATAGTTAACATAAGGCAGGTAAATAACGGGTGGTCGCATGCTCACATAACCCATTTCTAGGTTATGCGATCATGCAACCAAGCATAATTTTGAACCCATTTCCTATGGCGGTGAGGGATATAAGGGCGCAGTTGCGCAGCTAAGAGCAAAATGATTAAAGGCTTATTGCCTGTGAATTGCATGATGGCCATTGTTGTTTCAAATATGAATGTTTGTGAATTTCTAGCGACAGAGGGTACCATATTTTTATGGAATTGAATGCCAGATTAGACCCTGTTTGGTGAGAAACAATTTGCAGTGTGGTCCTGAGTGCTTGGCGATTGTTTGCAGAGGGATTTGTACCATGAGGGGTGATTGCAATCTTTGCTCAAGGTGTTTGCAGGTGGCCAATTTGACTGATTTTCATGGCAGTTCCTAGTTTTCTGTCCTAATCTCAATGTGCTCATAATTGTAGAATCTGTTTGAGATTTCTTTGTCTAGGTTGCTTGGTTTCCTACCCCTTGCAGTAATTTTTGATGTAATTTTTGATTGTCTTGGTGGGTGAAGGCTATGCCCTAGCTTTCCGTAGCTTGTTGCAACTTGTCATGGGTTTCCAAGGTAGCTAGTGGTATAAAGTGTTGAAATTTTGTCTTTGTCTGGGTTCCTCTCTTCCACTGTTGTGGGGACTGGTTCCATGAATGTTCTTCCTGCCATGTATTTCCCTTCTTCTCTACATACAGGGTGTTCCCTCTGTCCTTTCTAGTTATGGGAATATAATGAAATTGTAATAGGATTGTCTTATGTATGAGATTGCAGCATACTTGTTTTTGTATCAAATTATCTCCATTTGAATTTTGAATCATTAATCATACATTAATGGTGTTTGATTTGTCTGTTTGCATTGCCTAAGTGTTTGCAAGTGGATTTGTCTTCGTAGGGATAACTGGTTCAGAGTTAGTGTTCAGATATGTATGGGTTGGGGTATCAAAGATGCATCATGCTTGTCTTCCAGTGGATGCTGGTTAATGTATTGCCTGTTCCTAGGTCTTTTCTTTGGATAGGTGATAGCATATCTGGGTGCACAGGTGGTTTGGTAATGTGTGATCTGGTCAAGGTGAGTGTGTTGTCTTCTTGTTCATAGCCCTGTTGTAGTGAGGTATTTGACTCTGCTACCCATTGGATAAGGCACTAGTCTATGAGAGAGTTGGGGTACTTCAGGAGTCCATTCAACCCAACATCAATCATTCATTGAAAGCCTTTCCCTTCATGTTGGTAATAGTAGTAGGAGGCCTCTTTCTAGTTTTCAGACTCACTACATGCAGATTAGGTTATTGCATGAGGTCATGGTTCATTGGGGTACAACATACCTATAGGGGCCTAAGAACTATTCCACAGTAATGCATCTAGAGGCCTTTTGTTCATTAACTCAGGAAGAGTCATGAGTGTGCAGATGAGGCAATACCCGCCTGAGTGAATGTGGAGCTTGAAGCAGGAGGATGTTCTTTATCCTCATCAATTGACACTTTTTCCCTTGTTAGACTTTGAATTGAAGACTAACTAGTTTGTCAATCATAGTGTAAAGCTGGCACTGTGTGGGAACAAGTTTAAAAGCCAACAGACTAGAGAAAGGTAAAGGAAGATATATAGGAAAATTACCTTTGGTATTTTCTAATTATAAAGAGATTGGCCATATTGTAGCTAGATGTCCTAATAGGAAATAAGATGAGAAAGATAATGAAATATCTAGTGAAAGGAAATCTCATAGAATCTAGATAACCGAGAACACAGAAGAAACTGATAGTATGTCAGAAGAAGTAACTAAGATTACAAATACAAAGGCAAGAAGGCATGTTACCTTTTTGAAGATGATGATGATGACATCCACACTGACACTAATCAAGACTTTAAGGTGGTATTTGTAGCTTTGAAAGAAGATTCAGAAGAAGAAGAAAGTTATGTTGAAACAACACTTATTTCTAAAGTTAGCAAGAATGATACTTGGATCATTGATAGTGGTTGTACACATCTTATGACTGGTGATGAAGAAAAAATTGAATACCTTGAACATTATAATGGTGGATCTGTTAAAATGGGAAATGATACACCTTGTCTAGTAAAAGAAAAAGGGTCTATATTGTTGAACAATAAGATCAGATGTGAGAATGCATATTGGATCAAGGGACTTAATTATAATTTGTTGAGTATACCACAACTAAATAACATAGGTCACCGAGTTGCATTTGAGAATAGAAAGGTGAAAATCTATGATGAGATTAGAAAGTTGGTCAGTACTAGTGAACAATCTAAAGGTAATCTATTTTATCTTGATAATGTTGAAACTTCTTTTTTATTGGCTAGAATTGAAGATGTGTGGTTATGGCACAAAAGGTTATGTCATGTGAACTTTGACAACATGGTTAAGATCAGTAAGAAATGGAGAGTTAGAGGCTTGGCAAGCATATCTAAACCTGACCATGTCATGTGCAAACAATGTCAAATTGGAAAAATGTCAAAATCTAGTTTTAAGAGAAAAAACTATTCATCTAATGTTATTTTGGAATTAGTTCATACTGACTTATGTGGTCCTATGAGAACTCAGAGTTATCATGGAGATAGATACTTTATCTTGTTTGTTGATGACTACTCTAGAATGATTATTGTCATGTTCTTGAAAGAAAAATATGAAGCTTTTAAGATTATTCAATCATTTAAATATAAAGTTGAAAAAGAAAGTGTAAAGAATTAAAATGTTTGAGATCAGATAGAGGTGGTGAGTTTATTTCTAATGAGTTCAACTGAAGAAAGATTAAAAAAATACAACTTATGAATTATGGTATGGTTACACAGTGAATGTAAGTTATTTCAAAATATTTGGAAGTAGATGTTACATTCTGAAAGATGATAGAAATGGGAAATTTGATTCAAAAGTGTTTTGATCTAAAACATGGATAGGGTTTAGAACAATGGAGGTTTGCACATAAAAGAGACCCTAAACAAATATTTAACACATACATGAAATTCTTACATGATAAGGAATATAAATATGGAAATGCTTGCAAAGAATAATGAAATCAGATAAAATGAAATAGATACCTCATAACATAGCAGATTTGGAAATACATATTTTTTGGTGCATGTATCATGTTTCGGGAAATTCTGCAACTGGATCTGCAATAGAAACACAAAGATGGAGAAAACCCATAAATCTTTTTATTTTCTGAACCAGGTTGACCTTGACCCAAATACGGGGGCACAATTGCACTCCTCTATGTTGACCTTGACCTACACTATTCTGATGGAAATTTTGGTTGCAAATCCTAAAATTTTTCCAAAAAGGGTATCCAAATTTTCTATGCAACTCCCAAAATAGCAACTGTAGATATCTAAAAATAGTGTTTTGGGGTGGCTATATAGGGTTTTTCCTTAGTCAAACCCCCATTTTGGTGATTTCCACCTCCACGAATAGCCGGATGTAATAGAATATGTGTGTGTGTTGCTCATAAGAAGAGCTTTGAATGTACAATGCCAAGATATAATTCTCTAGATTGAAACCCTAGCATGAATTGAAATGAGAGATCAATGCATAGATTTGAATATGATAAAGAAAGCATACCAAGCCCCCAAGGCTAAAGTACTCCCACCAAACTCACAATTCATAATTGCTACCCCATGATTGTATCTTTAGAATGCTTGAATGTTGAAAATAGTAGATCAAGGAAGAAGCAATCTTTCTTGCTCCAAATGAATGTCCATAATAACTTGTCCACAAAATGTTTGCTTGCATCAAGGCATGATCATATCTTGTTATCCTATATCATCCTCTTGCAATCTTGCATCATCATCTCATCATTATGTCATCTCCTCATAACTTATGGAAATGAAGGTAGAAGAGAGTGCCTATATAGAGATTTCAAGGCAAGGCTCCTAAGGCAATGTAAGGTCCCCTAACGCAAGTTTCACCTCAAATTATGGTCCAATCACAATAGCCAACTAAGGAGGAAATGTATTAAATAAATTTTAAATAAAAACCCTTTCGCATTCAGATCCGTAGGCCCTTTTTTAATTTAGGGCCCTACAATGATCCAAATTTGAAAGCAAGAACCAAAACCTAACAAAGGTCAAGGTCAACCTCAACCTTTACCTGAGGTTTCAGGCCAGTCAACTTATAATTTCAGTGAAGTTTCTAGGTCAGCCAGAGACTTAGAATGATGGCAGAACATAACAGAATGCTGTAAAAGGGCACATAGGCCTAGAAGAAATGTGATGAAGGCTAGGAGGACTAGTACATAGGTCCTACCTAGAAAATAGAGCCATGAATAAGGAAATCAAGGAGAATCCTCAAGATTCTAACCCTAATTTTACCTAGAAATGAAGAATCAATTGCAGATGCATCCTAAATGCAAATCTATCATGAAAATGCACTAAATGAGGGTGCTAAACCTACCAAGATCAAAGTGCTTCCATTTTAATATGATACATTTAGCCACCACTTTATCTTAGATATGATACTAAGTCAATATACAAGATAAAGTAAGAAAATATCATATAATAAATAAAAAGGATATAACCAAGTCCTCAATGTAGAGATCCTAAAAAAAATTGTTAGTACCTACAACCTGTAGCACACAAGGTTAATGAAAATCTATAGATCACCTAAAACTTAATAAAATGAAATTGAGAAGTGCATAGAGCCCCTTATGCCCCCTTGTTTCGGCTTTCTACTTCTAAAGGGTGAAACAGGGTGATAAGGATAGCCCTATACACTGGATATGCAATTTGTTGAAAAAAGCCTTTTCCTAAACTGATTAGAAGGATTCCTACACTTCCTAAACTACTTCAAGGAGTTAGGTATCTGAATCACAATTCCAACACCTTGGATGACATTGAAAATGGAGCTATAGGACTCAAGTTATGATGAAAAGAGTGAATGTCTATCTAAAAGAATATGAAGGGAAATTCAAATTTAATATAAATAAACACTAAAAAACCCTAATTTTGATCTATAAATAAGGGAAGAGAGCACATACATACTCATTCTTACCATTTTCTAATTTTAGGAGAGAAAGTAGGATGCCACGTAGAGAGGAACTTCGAGAAAAATGAATGGAGCTCCTGAGACAGTGCCTGACCACAGGACAACCGCTTCCACAGCCCTATTTTCCAAGCTTTTATGCTCAAGTGTTGAGAGTCCAGTGTGTTTTCTGCTCAAGTGTCAAAAAACCAGTGTGTTTTCAACCTCTTCTCTGTAGGCTCAGGCTATTTCTGCCTTTTGGTTCAAAAATTTGGTGTGTTTTTGACCTCTCAGCTCTAAAAATTTGGTATGTTTTCGACCTTCACTCAAAAACCCTCTATGTTTTCGACATCGTCTATGTTTTTTCCCCTAAGCACACAACTCCGATCAGGTGGGTCCCAGTGCCTAAAACCATTCCACTGCAGTCAAGATCCGATGGCTATCGCATGATCACATGAGATCTACCGATCCCATGAGATCACGCGACAACCGTTGATGCGGTATCTCCAATCGGCGGTCAGCCAGCGGTTATTGGGGTGGCATCACATGGTTTTTTGCATGATCACATGGGCTCTTCTACACCCATGCAACCATTTGACAAACCGTTAGTCATTTCGGTGGCGGTGGTTCACGGTTCGGCAGTTAATGTCAAGCGGTTGGTCGCATGATCGCATGCGGTCTCGTGACCGCATGAGATCATGCGAAAAACCATCAACTACGATAGGCAATTGGTGGGGCCTGAGCTTTCTACATTGGCACAAGTGCGAGGAGATCCGACGGTGGTCATATGATCTCATGGGATCTTCTGATCCCATGAGATCATGCGACAACCATTAGAAGGGAATCTAGCGGTTGCTGTGGGTCCTATACTTGGGGTGCCGAGGTGTTTGCTGTGGGTCCGTGCCAGGGTGCCGAGGTGTTTGCTGGGATAGCAGCCGGGATGAGTGGGGGAGTGACATGTGGCATAAGTGGGCCCAAGGTTGGTAAAACAAGAGTGTAGTTGCACGGTTAAGGTTTTCGCATGGTCACCAAGTGAGCCCGAGGTTAAGAAAAAGATTGTGCGACTTTGCGACTGTAGAGAGGATGAACCCAAGGTGGGCCCAGGGTTAGATATATCTAGTGACTTAGTGACTAAAAGGTATCTCACGTTCACCAGACTTAACTAGGGTTAGCTAAGGAGACAAGCGGTTTAGCGACAAGGGGAATTTGGAACCCAAGGTGCAGCTAGGGTTAAGTTTGCAGTGCGGTCTTGCGGGGCCGAGTTATCTTGCATGGAAGAGCGATAGTTTTCAAAGGGTTGTCGCATGATCGCATGAAGCCTTTTGGGCTCATGTGATCATGTGACCACTGACTTTTCAAGGCCATGTGGTCAGCTCCTATTGGGCCACGTGGCAAGCTTGATAGGTGGTGGATTTTTGCGGGCCGGAGGTGTCATTTTGTGGCAAAGTGGTGGCATTTTCAAAGGTTATCGCATGATCATGTGAAGCCTTTTAGCCTCATGCAATCATGCGACCATTGCTATTACAAGGGTGGTGTGATTGCTTTGGTGAGCTTTCTTCTGTAGAGATGTTTGCAAAGCACAGGTAGCTAAGAATTAATGTTTCCAAAGGCATTTATGGCTGGGAATGTTTTCAGAGATCTTTGGGGTGCCATTTTGAGTCCTTTCCAGTCTGGGATTGGATTTTGTGCATTCATGACAGAGTGGGCTTGCAGGGAGGTAGATGGATCAAAGTTGTTGATCTGCAGAGATGGACATGCAAACAAAAATATCTGACCGGCCATGATATTCACAGAACACATTTATGATCAGATTGTGACTTGTTTTAGGGTTGATTATTATATTGTAAAATTTATGTAGCCCTAAAATTTTGGTTCCTGCCTGCGTGCAGGGGATGTATATAATCTTTTTTGGAGCCTGTAGTGCTCAGATTTGACATTTTGTAAAAAGGGAAAGTCTTTCCTTAGAGAACTATTTGTAGCATTTTTGCTCTTTGGTTTCCCACATCTTGTAAGTTTTCATTGATGAATTCAAATATTGCAAAGCATTCTGTGACATTTTCATTGTCCTCATGCCTTCATGTCTGGATTATCTCTTATTGAATCAAAGTTTATGAATGATTTCAATGATATCTCAGGTTTCCTGATTCCTCTTGCTTTCTGCAATTTTGTGTGTTTCTTGTGTCTGATCTAATTTAGGTGTTTTGTGGGTATACTATAGCCCCTAGCAGCCTTGTCTCATTCCTACACCTAGTTGCAGAAAAGGATGTTTGTTTGCAGGTCATAGGTTGAGTCCCTTGTTCACACCCTCCTATGAAATAATTATGCAAGCCTATTCAGTAAGTTGTAATCTCTTGGACTTGATTCCTTCATTGGTTTCATCCCTCTGTACTGAGATCCAAACCCAAGTTCAGTGCATCACCTAGTAGGTAGATTTGCTTTCAGTCATTTCCTTTCATGTACTCCTTCCAACCCTTTCCCCTCAAAGTTTACTTTCCTGTTAGAAGAAAATCTGGGTGACTATCCAAGAGGAACTAGCCTAGAACCTGGAGGTCTCATCTCGGTTAGCAAAAGGTTCCACAACCTTGAGATGAGTCCCTTGTTATACTAGATTATCAAGACTACGCAAGCTTGAGATCAGAGGTGCAAATGCAGTGTATAACAGTTCTATATTTCTAATATGATGTCAGTTTGTGCTTAGAGGACATGGTTCATCTCTGAGAGCACCCCTTTGGAGGTCCACTACTGATCATCAAAGAGAAGCTATCTGAGCTAAACGGGGACGAGATACAATTTTTGAGAGATGTAGGACTGTAATGGGTAACAATCCTACCACATATGAGATTCCACTGAGCCATATTATTGGCTCTATAGAGAGGTAGGACGAGGACAAATATTTCTTTTATCTTCCCTCAAGAGAGATCACAGTGACACTGGAGGATGTTTACAGGATCCTAAGACTTCCAGTTCGAGGCAATCTTGTTAGACCGAGAGTACAATAGGGTCCTAAGGATATTCACGTAGATGCAAAGTATTGCCTCAAATGGGTTCCACATATGCAAACCCAAGAAGACCATACCACCCTATCAGCCATATTGCCACCGAGTGATAGTTCCCCATTGGTCACAAAGATCCCGACAAGCATATCGATATCTTTTCTTGTGTCTAGGGAGAGTTGAGGTTATATAGAGAAAAAGAGGAGAGGCTGATGGCTGGCCTAAGGAGATCAAAAGAGTGTGTATGTGAGCTTAGCATATCGAGGATCCACTCATGGAGTACCATATAAAGACCTTCATCTTCTCATCATAGATGAGAGAGATCTGGGAGCCATCAACCACTAGAGCATAGGGATAGAGAGAGTGATAGATAGGGGATTGTGCCACATATGTATCAAACTCAAAAGAATTTATAAATGAAAAATTATCTTTGTTAGTTAGTTCTGTGATTGATTACTATATTTTCACCAATAACATAAAACTTAATAGAAAGAAAGAATGTGTATAAATGAGGTCAAATGTAATTTGCTAAAATCACATAACCTATAAATCAAACATAGCTATTTATAAGGAATACATAAATACACAAGGAAAGAAAGATGTACTAGCGATAATAATATTTAAGATGCATAATATTGATAGGTTCCGTAGAAGGAACACCATCAATATCAACAATTTTGTAAGCACCTGAACCAAAGTCCTAAATTACAACAAAAGGTCTATGCCAATTAGGGCTGAAATTTCCTTTTTCACTAGGTAAAACATTCACATTTCTAAGCCTTTATATGTTCCAAAGAATTTATTCATTGTTCATCCAACATTTCTAATTCTTGTAATCATTGTTCTTGAAATTTATCTTTGTCAATTATCTCAAGAAATGAAATGCATAAAGAAGGTATTTCCAATTCCAAAGGCATAATAGCATCAATATCGTAGACAAGATTATAAGGAGAAGTACCTATGGTAGTAGGAACACTAGTCCTATAAGCCCATAAAGCATAGGTAAGCTAGGTATGCCAATATTTTGCATGCTTATTAACTATTTTCCTCATAATTTGTTCAATGAATTTATTTTATGCTTCAGCTCGACCATTATATGGAGGATAATAAGGAGTCAAAAATATATGTTGAATTCGATATTTCTCCAAGAATTTCAACTTCTTTAATCTTAAAAGAGGTACCATTATCCAAAACTATCATTGAAGGAATATCAAATCATGTTATAATATTACTAAGATAAAAATCATAAATAACATCTGTAGTAGTTGAATAGAGAGGGACAACTTCCACCCACTTCATAAAGTAATCTATAGCTATCAGGATGTACGTATGTCCTTGAGAAGACGCTGGTGAGATTTTTCAAATAAGATCAAAACCCTAAATACTAAAAGGCCATGGAGCAACTTGATTACGAAGCTCACGAGTAGAAGCATGAATCAAATTACTATGTTACTGACATTGAGGACATTTCTTAACAAACATGAAAGAATCTTGTTTCATTTTTTGTCAATAATATCCCATTCTAAGAAGTTTATCGACTAAAGATTTTCCACCAAAATGTCCCCCACAAGAACTAGAATGATCTTCTACCAAAGCTACTAGAATTTTGGTTCTACCAAGACATCTTAATAGAAAACCATCATAAGAGTGTTTATAAAGCATATCTCCTAAAATGATATATAACATGCTGCAAGCTACCTAATATGATTACGCATGTTCCTTGTTGCTGATTCAGGAAAAATACCATCTTTCAAAAAATGAAAGATATGAGAATACCATTCATCTAAATAAAAATTGAAACAATCAAAGGTAAACTTATTGGAAATTGTAGGGTTTTTAAGAGTATGTATACTAAATTGAAAGTTTTCACTGTTATTCTCAAGAAAAAAGAAAGAAGTTACGCTTGCCATGGTGTTTGCATGTCGATTATCTTTCCTAGGTAAAGTTTGAATCATACAAGAAGATAATTGTGAAAGAACATCAAGAGACAAATCTCTATATTGTGTTATATTATCATTCTTAATTTGATAACTATGTGTGTGAATTTTGTACCTAGCTATAGACACAACACTTCAATAAAACATTAGAGGTTAGCTAAAATTGAAATCGTGCAATGAAATGAAAACTAAACTAACTAGGCAATTTACTACCTTCTAATAGATGCGAGTATGTATTCTCAGATTGGACCGAGATTAGTGACCTTGATGACACCTAAATGAAGGATTTGAATGCAAAATCTAGATATGAATTAGATGCAAATTAATCTATTTTTTTGGTTTTTCTATGCAATAATATGAAAAATGATATGAAATCTAATCTATATGAAAAACTAATATGCAATACAATTAATCTAACAATGATATGCTAAAATATGAATGATCTCACAAAAGTTGGTTATTCGCAAAGAAGCTTCAATTCTTCAGATACCAATTCGACAACATAAGTTTGCACAATTATGAGATGATTTGTGAAGAGCCGAGCCTTGATTTTATAGAAATCCAGGGCTTTGGGGATGCATGGAAAAATCCATAAATCACTCTAGTTGATTTTTGAGTGAACAAGGAATTAAAGATAGTTAACTCACAATAAATCATGCAAAAATAGCTTTTTGATTTAAATCAGAAGTTGAGATCAGCTTTCAACTCAAAATAGAGTTGAGTTTATTTTTAAAACAACTTGAATTGATTTTCTGATTTATAGTTTAACTATTTTTTTGGATGAGCATAATTAATATGAATTAAATAAATAAATAAAGTGATTTATCCTCAACTTTAACTGATTTTAAAAATAAAACAATTGATTTATGGGTTAATCAATTATTAAATCAAACTTTTATTCCAAAATAATATCATTAAATATGACAACTTGCTTTAATTAATTAAATAAGAATTTAATCAATTAATGATAGTAATTTTGATTTATTGTCAAATTTAAATAATAATAATTAGGAATAAATATAATTAAATTCAATTAAATAATTAAGTGATAAAATTAAATCTAATTAATTAAATATTCAAAATATTCAATTAATCAAACTTTAGGATAAATAGGATTTATCGCCAAATAATTATTAAATCAAAGATAATTTAGATAAATAGGAATATTACTAGGAATATTCCCCGATGCAAAATTTAAGATAATCAATTAGGATTCGATAATGTTCAGATGTGCCTTAGGTTAGGACTTTGATGTCGATTTCATTCGATTTGATGATGTAGGAGGTTAATGAACTTATAGTCCATTTTTAGGGTATTACATTTTGCCCCTCTTTGAATTAATGTGCGGAGCACAATGGTTCAAAGACAGTCTGTGTATGATGTTGAAACTGATGTTTGAAATTGAAATTGATATGAAACATAAATGTATTGATATGAGACAGAAACTAATTTGAAATTGATATGAAGATAATAGGTCCTAAATGACCAAAGATAATGTTAACTATAACAATAAATGAACCGATGAATGTGAAAAAGTGTCAAAACGCCTGATTCTGAACCTTATGATTGTGAAGAAGTGAGTGACCAATTCTAGACCTGATTGTCAATAAGAATCACATTGGTATCACATTTGAACCCTTTAGTTTCTGAAGAACCAAGGAAATAACACAACTGAACTGATAGTTACAAAAACTTATACAATTTATAAGATTAAGAGACTACCAGATTGATATGGATCTCAATGAATTTGATATGCCCCGAGTGATGATAGATTTTCCCTAAGTGATGAGGTCTTTTTGATGAATCATCAACTAGATGTGGTTGTTGTCTTGATTACCGAGGAAAGATATGATTTCAAATTTAGATTATAGACTTTGAATGATGTGTAATACCATACCCCCTTTGGGATTAAAATTGAAATCTGACAAGAAAAGTCAGTGTTATATGGTTCAGAAGCATGTTAATTGATTTGAAAAAGTGGTTAAATAAGTTTGAGAATGCATTCTACATCGTTTAGAGGTCCTAAAGACCAAGTTTGACTAGGCTTGACCATGGGTTGACCATAGTTGACCAATTTGAAATTTTGATAGTTTGATGTAAGATAATCAGTTAAGTTGAATACTGGATTTTTGTGATTAGGGAAGGTCGATTATGCAAGCAGTAGACCGTCTTGGGTCTGAAAATTTTAAATCATGATTTTGACATAGTAAATGATCTTAGATTTTAATTTTGATCCTAAAAATGGATTCAAAACGTCAAAATTAGCCAGGGGTGCAATTTTCATGAAAAATAGAGCACTTTTGAAAATTAGGTCAAAAGCTATATAAAGGTCGAAAGGGTCATTTTCAATTCATTTCAACCTTTTAACTTTGAAAAACTTTGTGGAGCCCTCTGAGAAAAATGGTAGATAAAGCGGAAGAACTAAAGGTACCTATGAGTTCTCATCAATTTGAGCGTAGCTAGAGACACGAGAGACCTCGGCAATATGGACATCTGGTAGGTGGACCTCTGTGCTTTACTAAATGTCAATTTTTCCATGTTTTATAAGATTTTAGCAATGTTTCTTACATTTTTCTATTTTTGAATTTTGCATGCACGGAAACTTGTACAACTCCCTAGCAGGACTCATATGACTTTTCAAATGTAGCTAGATTGTCATTTCATAAGCCCCCACGATGCATATCAGAGGGACCCATGAGTCATACGACATTTCATCGGGTCCATCATAACTCATACGATGAGGGATGCATTTTCATGCCACTATGCTTTGTCATTTGGTAGGATGTAGAAACTCGTACGACTCTTCATGCTAGTCTGAAGTGTCGTATGGAAAACAGTGAGCTTAAAACTCAATATCAGGGCAAATTTTTTATTTTTCTAATCTCTTAGCCTAATTGTTGACCTGTTAACCTACCTTCTAAAATATTGAACTGCCCCATTTCTTCCCTTGTAACCTATTCTGTGATTAAAGTACTGATAGGATTCCCTATTTCTATGCTGTGTAGGTCATATATCCAGATGTACATGTGTGGATCTCGCATCCTACTACACAAAGACTATGTGTGTCATTGCCAGACCCTATGAGGGTCCACCTTGTTTCTTGTGGATTCGAGTACTTGATACATTTACCCAAGATTAGGATAAATCATGGACTTTTGACTTTACTGATTGAGAGATTCCACTCAGAGACACAAACATTTCACTTGCTAACTGGGGAGATCACTGTTACCTCTGAGGATGTGTACCATATACTACACATTCCTTTCCATGTAGGCCGATGACCAAAGTATGTGAGTTCGGGGAACTCAAGCCTATTAGCTTTTAGACGTCTCTTCAGAGATGATACTCAAATGATGGCCTCCATTTCCTAGGAGACCTTAGTGCAGAGCTATGGATAGACACACCAGATGGAGTGCATCATTTTCAAGATGATTGGTGGTATTATCATGTCTGACCATCAGCAGAATGGTCTTTTGATGGGTTGGGCCCCTATGGTAGCATGTTTGATGGCCACTCCCTCTGAGTTGGCTTGGCATCAGTGTCTATTAGCTCACAAGTTCTTCGAGATGCATGAGGTAGTGTATCAGGAGAGCAAGTCTTTTTCTACAGGAGCTCTAGTTTTATAGATATGGGCTTGGGAGAAAATCCCAGTGTTGAGACCTGTATGTACTTCATAGAGGCAGCCCCAGGAGCCTGTCATTTATATATATGCTAGATATGTCATACAGGGATGAATGGGAAGAACTGAGTACTGGAGGTGATGCCTTGATGATATGAATTTTGTGCGCTAGAGACCATATGTAGCCATTGAGCCTTAGCCTACTACCCGAGTAGTTTAGTTTCTTTTTCTAGAGCCGTGTACTAATTGGGAGGTCATCCTCCACTATAGAGAGGTTCCTTATTACTAGGGTCTAGTGGTAGTATGGGCGAGTACAGGATGCCCCTGAGAATTATGCCACATATGCATAGATAGGGTGTAAAATTAGACTTGGATGGACATAGAGGCTCTCTTATGCTTTGTATTCTTAGGAGTACAGTGCTATTGTTGGTAGGTACTAGGAGTATAGACCAGATGTACTTGATGCTGGTGTTACTGATGGATTCATCTCATGGCTTGTTGACCATCCCATTCATAGATTTTCTGATCTGACGGAGCTGATACCCTCCATGGAGGAGGTGATGGACATGATAGGTGCTCCAATGGGATAGGGTCCTAGACCTACACAGGCTCCCATTATTCATCCCACACCTTCAAGACCCAAAGCTATGGCTCCACCCCAGAGACCATCCGGACAGATGAGGCCCCCTCGTCCCACTAGTTCTATAGTAGGTAGATCTTCCAATTCTCACAGATGGACTAGATGAGAGGGTGGTACATTAGGTGGAGTTGGTTCAGTAGATGAGGTACTGGAAGCTAAGTAGGTGGTAGGTGGTGTGGACTTCACAGAGGGGGACACTGGTTTTGATCTAGGTGCTGAGGTTAGATGCAAAATCCTTTCTGGAGACAAGATAGACTAACTGACTCAAATGAAGCTTCAAAGGACTCCGACTGGATATGATACATATAAGATACATTGGAGGCCATAGGATATGACATTGATTGCCCCCAAGTTTGAACATTGATAAGATATAGACACTTGAGCTACTTGGTGTACAAACTGACTTATTGAAAACAGGAATGCAGAAACAAACCAGGAGATATGTACAAACTGAAGCAAGACTAAATGCTGGGAAAGACCAATATTGCATTGATAGATGGAGCATTTTGAAACAAGTGGCACTCATTTGCCGGGTTTTCACAATCTTGGCAAAAATACTATTTTTGCTACCAAGGCGCCTATTTCCAGGTTTTCACCAAGGCACTTTTTCTTTTTTCTCATTTTTGTGTATTTTTCATTTTTCCTTTTTTTGTTTTTTGTACTTTTGATATTTTTTACTTTTTTTGTGAATCAGCAAGGTGCCTATTGCTAGGTTTTCACCAAGATGTTCATTGTTTCCCAGATCTTTTCTAATTTTTATAATTTTTTTCAGGACATTTTACCATAGACTGAATGCCTTAGGCATAGAATTTCTTTAGATGGAGAATGTTGATTGGTTCTCAGAGTTGTTCTTCTTTAGACATTGAGAGTTGATAGACACCAGAGCCAAAAGTACTAGTGATTACAAAGAGACCCAGCCATTTGGGTTTAAACTTCCCTTTACGTTCTTGATGTGATTGATTTTTAGGATTCTCTCTCAAGAATAGATCACCAACCTGAAATTCTCTGTGTCTAACTTTCTTGTTGTAACCTCTAGACATTCTCTTCTAATATACTCTGAGATGATCATACGTTGCTTGTATGCACTCATCTAGTAGTTCCAGTTCTTGCAACCTAGACACTTTGTAGTCATCATCAGTTACTAGACCATGCATTCTGATTCTTAGTGATGGGATTTCAACCTCAATAGGTAGTACTACTTCAGACCCATAAACTAAAGTGAAAAGGTGTAGCCCCAGTAGGTGTTCTAATACTTGTTTTGTAGGCCTAGAGAGCTAGATTTATCATGAGATAACAGTCTCTTCCTATTTTATTAACTATACGGTGCAAGATTTTCAATAGATTCTTGTTAGAAGCCTTTGCTTGTCTATTCCCTTGAGTATAGTAGATAGATGACCAATGTTGTGTAATCTTGAATTTGGCACATAAATCATCTAGGTCTTTGTTCTTAAATTGTCCACCATTATCTGTGATTATGGAATGAGGTATCCCATATTTGCATATGATATAGCTCAATATGAACATAAATATTTTCTTTCTAGTTGCTTGTGTCAAAGGGACTGCTTCTACCCATTTTGTAAAATAATCTATAGCTATGATTATATGGGTATGTCCATTAGAAGAATGAGGATGTATAGCTCCTATAAGATCAAATACCCATTGGTGAAAAGGCCATTGTGTAGTAAAGGAAATTAGATCTCTCCCTAGAGCATGAATTAAGTTGCCATGCACTTGGCACTTTTGATAGTTCTTAGCAAACTTGATAGACTCTTTCTCCATTTCAGGCCAATAGTACACAGCCCTAATAAGTTTTCAAGCTAGTGTTAAACCATTTGAGTGTAACCCACAAATACCATCATGTACTTCCTCTAATGCACATTAAGACTCTTCCCGTTCTAAAAATCTAAGTAGTGTACCATCTAGACCTCATTTGTATAGATCATAACCAATGATGACATATCAGGAGGCATTACAGATAAGGTATCTCTTTTCATAGTGGTTGAAGGTATCAGGAATGATTTGGTCTTGGAGATATGAGAATAGTTTTTTGTATCTAGATGAATGATGACCAACAATAGTGTAGATCATGTGGGTTTCAGGGGAATCATATACAGGATAAGATAGTGCTTCCACCAGGAACTCATAGCATAGCTCATGTTCAGGCTGCTGTAATAGGGTAGACAGTGTTGCCATTGCATCGACAACCTTGTTCTCTGTTCTAGGAATTTTCTCAAATGTGATAGATAGGAAATACTTCTTTAGATCATCTACCATTCTTTTGTATGGGATGATCTTTTCATCTTTAGTTTGGTACACATCAATCATAGGTGCATCTACTAATTGATCAGCAATAACCTATCCTTTGATAGCTTTTCTTTTCACATATTCAATGTCAAATTCACTTAAGAGCATGACCCATTTAGCTAATCTACCTGTGAGGGCAGCTTTGCTTAGTAGGTACTTGAGTGGATCAATTTTAGCTACCAAATGTGTGGTATGAGCTAACATTTAATGTCTCAATTTTTGTGATGCAAAGATCACATCTAGAAAAGATTTCTCAATCATTGAATAGTTCTTCTCATATGCAACCAATGTTCTACTGATATAGTATATAGCTCTTTCCTTTTTGATCTCATCATGTTGTGCAAGCAATGCCCCAGTGATGTATCTGTAGTAGAGACATATAAGATCAAAGGATTTCCTGGAATGGGAGGCATCAAGATAGGAGGATTTCATAGATACTTCTTCATATGATTAAATTTGTTATCACATTCTTCATTCCATGCAAAGGTCATACCTTTAAGTAATGTTTTTGTAAAAGGTTGTGATATGTCTGCTAGCTGTGATATGAATCTTCTGATAGATTGAACTCTTCCTTGCAACATCCTCATTTGACTAATATTCTTTGGAGGTTGCATTTCCATGATAGCCTTTACTTTAGCTGGATCAAATTCAATGCCCTTCTTTGAGACTATGTATCCTAAGAGCTTTCTAGAAGTGACACCCAAATCACACTTCTTAGGATTTAGTCTAAGACTAAATTTTTCCATTCTATCTAGTATCTTGCTCAAGTCATTTAGATGTTCAGCTCTAATCATAGATTTTGCTAAAGTATCATCAACATAATCCTCCATTGTCCTATGCATCATGTCATGAAAATAAGATGTCATGGCTCTTTGATATGTAGCACTAGTATTTTTAAGCCCAAATGGCATGACATTCCAATAGAAGGTGCCCCATGCACATGTGAAAGTAGTTTTCTCTTCATCCTCTGGAGCAATTTTTATTTGATTATACCTAGAAAAACCATCCATTAAAGAATACATCTCAAAGCCCGCAGTCATGTTCACTATCATATCAATGTTAGGTAATGAAAAATCATCCTTAGGGCATGCTTTGTTTACATCTCTAAAGTCTGTTCATACTCTTATTGATTTATCTAGTTTTGAAATAGGTACAATATTAGAGATCCATTCTGCATAATCAATAACTCGGATGAATCCAGCTTTTAGGAGCTTCTCTAATTCAGCTTTTACCAAGAGTGCAACATGAGGATTCATCTTTCTTAACTTTTTCTTAACAGGTTTGACATCTGGAGCTATAGATAAATGATGCATTATAAGATTAGGATCCAACCCTCGCATATCTGAATATTTCCATGCAAAGTTGATCTTCTTCTCCATTAGGAATTTTTTAAATTTTTGCTTCTCTTCTTCTGACAAAGATTGTGCTACATGAATCAACTATGGTTCTTTTGCTATTCCCAAATTTATAGATTGAGTGGGCTCAATTAGAACTGGAGACCTATCATGTAAATGACTTGGAAGGACATCAAATATCTCATCTTTAGGTGCCTCAAAGAGGTTTTCACCTTCGGATACATCTTTTATTTTTACTTTTGTAGGTTCTGAGACTGCCACAAAGTGGTTTTCATCCTCAGAACTCCTTTTCTTTTTCTTTTTCTTTTTATTCTTATTTTTCTGACTAATATACTTGATGTCTGACTCCGTCATGCTAACACTTGGTTCACTGATGGAAGTCCTCATAGGCTCAACTGCATTGAGGTAGCAAGCAAGGGAATAGTCATTTGGGAAGGTATAAATACCATGGCTCAGATTTGTGGAGGTTTGATCAAGAAGTTTAGGATGTTGGATAGTCAAAATGGGGAAAGATTGGGAGATAGTGTTTACAGATATGGATCTTTCATCATTGGTCCTAACCCAATGCTTGAGTTCAAAGGTGATATTACAACTTAAGACATTCAATTCATGAATAGGCTCAATGTCATTGTGGGAGTGCAATTCAGCCATAGGTGGATCAGACTTGATAGGCTCTTCATTTCATTCTAGACTTACGTTGGGTTCAAGTGCATATTGGTGAATAACATCAACATGTTTCATTGTAATAAGCTCATCTTCTTCTGGAATGGCTCCCCATTTATAGTCATTAGATTCTTCATCTATGCCTCTAGGAAATCTAAGAACATGAGTAAAGTTAGGATGAATACCCCAAGAAGGGTTACCCTTAGATTCTGATTTGAATTCATACTCATGAGAATCTATCTCAAAATAACTACCACCTTCCTCTTTTTCTGTTTGATTATCTTCGAGATTAGCTAGTTCTAGTGTTGCAACTATCTCTTGATTGATAGTAGGTTCTTGTGTTTCTACTACATTAATTTTTTTAATTGGATCATCTTCAGCATCAAGAAGGTCTTTGATTTCTTTAGGAAAATGCTCATAAGGAACAAGTTCTGAGCTGTCTGAATCACTATCTGATGGTTCAGTTTCTTCCTTCTTAAGAAGAGGTTCTCCTGGTGTGATATGCTCTATGACATGGGAATAATTACCTTTGAGGTGGAAGGGTTTCTTTTTAAAGCCTAAGCCAATAGTATCTTTGTTTTCCCTACTAGTATGTGAAATAGGTGTTATAAGACCTTTTTCTCTAACTCCTAGAGGTCCTTTACCTAAATATCCCATCTTAGCTATCAGTTTATCTCCTAGACCATATGCCTTAGAAGGGATTTTGGATACTGTAGAGTCACTAGTTGGAACAACTTGAGATTTAGGTTCATCTTTGTATAGCCATGTAAGCACAACTTCATCCTCTTCAAATTCTTGCTTGGAGACTTGTTCTGCTACAAAATTCTTTTTATATGCCTCAAGAGGTTCTTTAGAGTTTGGTTTGGATTATTTTAAAGATTGTCCACAAGACTTAGGTGAGATAGGTAGAGATGTCAAAGATAAGACTGGCTCTATAGTATATTCTCCCATACCATTTTCTTTGATATTGACCTCTTTTGCAAGATCTTCCATTTTAGATGTGGATGCTTCTTTTGTTGGCTCAATGGAAGATTCTCTATTATTAGGCACAAGTTTATCTGCACCTTCTTTCAATGTATTGCAAGTGGTGGATATGTCTATTGGAGTAGTGACCTCTACTCCTTCATAAAGAAATTTCAAGCATTGGTGAAATGTAGAAGGAATAGCCTTCATTTCATGTATCCATGGCCTCCCTAGAAGAATTTTGTAAGCCAAAGGTAGATCAAGAACTTGACATATAGTATCTTTGATGATTGGACCTACTCTGATAGGTAAGACAATGGTGCCTTTAGAAGATCTTTCTTGTTCATCATAGGCTTTTATAGTTATTTTCTTTCTGGGATCAATAGCCAATTTTGAAAATACCAATTGTGTGACCAAGCTGTAAGAACAAATGTTTAGGCCAGTGCCCCCATCTATCAACACACATTTGACTCTATGGTTCTGGATCAAGACTTCTATATGCAAGGGTTGGTTATGTGGGTGACTCAAGGAGTTGTCATCTTCCTTTGGAAAGGAGATATATTGCGGAGATGTAAGATGTCCAACCATAGTCTGGAACCTGTCTAAATCAAGGTCATTAGGAACATTGGATCCGAGAAAAGCTTTGTCTAGAATGGCTCTATGAGCTGGAGATATTCAAAGCAACTCAAACATGGAGATTTTCACATTAGTGTGTTGGATTTGTTGAACAATGCTATAAGATGTTGGCCTCGTATCTTTAGGATTGGAAGATTTAGAAGCCACCTTCTGCTTGGAAGCAAAAGAAAGATTGAAGGGCATCTTAGGGACATTTGATGAATCTGGGATTTGTCCATTCAGATGTGCCTAAGCTTGTGATTGAGTAACCGCATTAGTTGAAGTATGATCTCTATCTTTTTGCACAATTGTAATGACATTGCAATGCTCAAAGAAACAAGGTTCAACCATATTGATAACAACATTATTTCTAGGGTAAGCATAATTGACCTTTGCCCCCATATTAGGCTGAGAAGATGAAACTTCTTAACCATGTTTCAGAAATGGTTCTGTGAATGTTGTATGATCATTATTGCTCTTACGATTGTCAATCATGATGTCTCCCTTATCAATTAGATATTGAATAGTATGTTTCAAGCGTAAGCAGTTATTAGTTTTGTGACCTTTACCCCGATGGAAATCACATAATTCATTTTCTCTCCACCATTTTGGCTTAGGATCAGGAATAGATTGTCAAATCTCAGGCAAAGAGATGATGTTATTAGCTAGTAGAGTTCTCATGGCTGATTCCAAAGATTCCCCAAGAGGAGTGAACTTTCATTTATTATCAGCGGACCAAGATTTGTATTCTGGCTTCTTTTGAGATGGTTCAGACACCTTTTTCTCTGAAGCTTTGATTGCTTGGGTGCCAATAGTTAGATTGAAAGTTGGTGCCTTTGATGGGGCATGGATAGTATCAACAACACCATCTATGACAATGCCTTTATTCTTGTTCCAATTTTTGTTCTTGTCTTTAGAACTAGACCCTAATTCGTACTTGTCCTTTTGAAGTGTATGTCTCCTTTTTTCACAAGTACTTTTGATCGCATTGTCTACCATCTTATCAAAAGATGTATGATCTTGCATTTGTAAAGGGTAGTTGATCTCTGGGACAAGATTATTGATGAAGATTTCCAGCTTCTCAGTTTCTGGAATAGGCCTAGCATATAGAGAGAATTTCTTCCTCCATCTCTTGAGAAATGTCAGGAATGGTTCTCCTGGATATTGTTTGAGATTGCAGATATCAATCATGGTGACTGGATGTTGAATGTTGTAGGAGTATTGTTGATAGAACAATTTGATCAACTGCTCAAAATTTTTGATAGTAGAAGGCAATCGAGAGAACCAATGAATGGCTTCTCCCCCAAGAGATCAAGGAAAGAGATGTAGCAGATAGGTTGGTTCGTGCATGGACTCCATAGATTATGTACAAAATTCTTTGACATGATCTTGAGGATCTGAGTTTCCATCATAATTATCATATATAGGAATCTCCACTCTTTTCGGGAATGGTGGCATGTACAAGTCTTTGTCAAATGGAAAAGGACATAGGGCCTCCATGGAGAACTCCTTGGGTTCCTTTTCTTTCTCAAGTTTATTAAGTTTGACTTGCATGGCATGCATCTATTTCATCATAGTTGTGAGTGGAGTTTCTTCCTCATGCGTAATGATATCTTCAATATTAAAGTTGGGAGGAATTTTAGCTCCTTGATGAGCTAATTGTAAAAAGTATGCCTCTCTATCTTCTTTCAAGAAATGCTTCATCATTCATTTGAAGTTATCATCATTTTGATATTGAGCAATTTCTTCAGGTGTGGGTTCCTAATCTACACCATGTTGAGATTGAGCTCTTTGAGAGCCAAAGTTTGTCCCTGCTTGAGACATGGTAGGAGTTCTCCCTGGGATAGATTGATGAGGAGTTTGTTGATTACCTCCGTGAGTTGATGAAGGAGGAATGTAACCAGTTTTTAATCGAAAGTTGCCAAGAATTTCATCTTCGTAAAGACCAGAATTGTAGAGTTTCTCAAGAGTTGGAACCCTAACAGTGGTTATAAGTAAGGTATGGGATGCTTCTCCAGATTTCTTGTGAGAGGAAGCTCTAGTTTCCACCATTAACCTTGGGTGAAACAAAAGAATATGATGAAGACAACTAAAGAAAGATCTGAGTCAAGAAGATCAAATGATGGAACCTTGTTAGGGTTTGATTGATTGAAGCTTAGATTAGACATAAATGAAGGATATTGTGCCCTAGATGTATGGGTAGATTCCCAAAGGATAGCGGACATGAGTTCACAACACTTAGCCATTTTGAAGATGGATTGAAGATTGATAGTTATGACAAGGTTTTGACACAAGATGATAAAGACTCAAATTGATTAAATAGAAGGCTAAATCAGATTCAAAAGGCTGCTTTAGGAAAATGATTGGATTTTTAGTAGTTGCTGCTTTATTCCTAACACAGTGATTTTTTTGGACAGATTCTAGAAATAGGTTGGAAAAGATGGGTCTCTGATACTTCTGACAACTTTCTGACAACTTTTCAAAATTTCTCAAATGACTTTCTACAAGCTCGTACGATAGTGGGTATAGCATGAAATGACAATTGACAAACTTGTACGACTATTGAAAAAATCGCACGACAGTTGATAGCAGGGTTTTTGACTTTTTGGAATTGACTAGCAGCAAAACTCGTACGACAGTATACTTAATACCATATGACAATCTAAGGGTTCTGAAATGACAATAGCAAAAAGTCGTATGAGTTTTTGACTTTAAAAAATGACTGTTGACTCCAGAAAGGTGTTTGACATCAGATTTTGCAAGTTTTTAGATTTTTAGTTTCAAATTGTTCACAAAATTATTTGTCCAGATTTGAAGGTTGTAGCGGATTGATTCATTCTTAGTAACCAGATAGATAAACAAGAATGCAAAATAGCAAGCAAGTGATTCCAAGCATGTCTGAAAACAATGAACAAGGGACAAAGCAACCCTGGGCATAAACAATCAAGTGACTAAATTGTGCTAATCCTTAGGAGTGCTAATAGTGTATGTTCCAAAAAGTTTTGCAATAACGCACATATTCCTAGAAAAATGAAAATTTGGCCTCACTAGAGTTTTTAGTAATGGTCTGACTCTACAACTTTTATGATCTCAAGAGGGTGAACTCCAATCTAGGTGCACCAGGGTTTTGACATAGTTCGAGAACTTAATCTTCAAGATTTTCTAGGGAGATCTGAAAACCCAACAAGAGACCACACCTATGGAGATTTCTTCCACAAGGACATTTATATAGCAGTTGTCACTACCACGGCAAAAATGGCTATTACCGCTTGAGGTTCCATCAATGTGGTTGACCCAATTAATGGAATGTCCACTACAGTTAACCCTCTCTAAAGGTGACTCACAAAATATACCACATGGAGACTAGTTCCAGATTCAAGAATCTGAGTTTCTGGTACTACCCAAAAAGGGAGTAGAGCATAATCCTCTAACCTTTTCACTTTTAACCCAAAAAAAGCAGATAGATTAATCCAACATGCTAAGACCAAGATTATCTCACAAAGATCTATGATGTCAACCACTCATGATCTATCAACCTCTCTGGAGAGAGAATGTATCAATCAGAAGCTGAAGACGCACAAATCTAGTAGAATGTGAGACTCTCTCAGTAACCTCCCTACCTACAAGGGTTCCTTCGTTGAGAAGAGTTTTGCTGGAAACCCACTCTCTCAAGAACCATGAAGTGTTCATAGGGCCTATTTACTATGTGTAACAAAGATGCTGAAAAGAAAATCTATGTTCATTTTTTAATAGCCTAAAATGAAATCTGTGATATGAAAGTAATAAAGGTCACACAAGCTTGACACGCAAGAGTTCTTTTTAATCCAAATCAAAATGTTATCAGCTGAGAAGATTACCTGAATTCCTCACAACGTGCTTAGTAGATTCTTACATATAATTTTAGCAATTCTTATGCTTTCCCAATTAAAACCAATAGAAATCAATCAGAAACAACAAATTTCAATCGTTAAGGTTAGTTGTTAGTCCAAATCAGGAAAACAAATCTAGAAAACTGCCTAAAAAAGTGAAATGACAATTGAAAACTTGGCACTAAAACTCATACAACAGTTTGTCACCTCCCAGATGACAGTCTAGAATCTTGTATGACAATGGGTATCAGACCATACGACAATAGAGCCTCCAAATGACAATGTTATTATAGCGGTATGATCCTCGATCAAATAAACTATTGTACGATAGTGGTCATCCTCTAATATGAGTTTCTGACAAAACTTGTATGAAAATTGTATGGACAAAAATTAAAAATCGTAGCTTGGAACAGAAAACAACAAGAAGATGATAGAAATTGATAAAAATTGAATGGAAACCCATTTCAGGGCCCCACGGTGGGTGCCAGAAATGTGTGTGAATTTTGTACCTAGCTGTAGACACAACACTTCAGTAAAACATTAGAAGTTAGCAAAAATCAAAATCGTGCAATGAAATGAAAACTAAACTAACTAGGCAATTTACTGCCTTCTAATAGATGTGAGATTGTATTCTCAGATTAGACCAAGATCAGTGACCTTGACGACACCTAAATGAAGGATTTGAATGCAAAATCTAGATATGAATTAGATGCAAATTAATCTATTTTTTTGGTTTTTCTATGCAATAATATGAAAAATGATATGAAAGCTAATCTATATGAAAAACTAATATGCAATACAATTAATCTAACAATGATATGCTAAATATGAATGATCTCACAAAAGTTGTTGATTCACAAAGAAGCTTCAATTCTTCAGATACCAATTCACCAGCATAATTTTGCAAATTATGAGATGATTTGTGAAGAGCTAAGCCTTGATTTTATAGAAATCTAGGGCTTTGGGGATGCATGGAAAAAACCATAAATCACTCTAGTTGATTTTTGAGTGAACAAGGAATTAAAGATAGTTAACTCACAATAAATCATGCAAAAACAACTTTTTCATTTAAATCAGAAGTTGAGATCACCTTTCAACTCAAAGTAGAGTTGAGTTTATTTTTAAAACAACTTGAATTGATTTTTTGATTTATAGTTTAACTATTTTTTTGGATGTGCATAATTAATATGAATTAAATAAATAAATAAAGTGATTTATCCTCAACTTTAACTGATTTTAAAAATAAAACAATTGATTTATGGGTTAATCAATTATTAAATCAAACTTTTATTCCAAAATAACATCATTAAATATGATAACTTTCTTTAATTAATTAAATAAGAACTTAATCAATTAATGATAGGAATTTTAATTTATTGTCAAATTTAAATAATAATAATTAAGAATAAATATAATTAAATTTAGTTAAATAATTAAGTGGTAGAATTAAATCTAATTAATTAAATATTTAAAATATTCAATTGATCAAACTTTAGGATAAATAGGATTTATCGCCAAATAATTATTAAATCAAAGATAATTAAGATAAATAGGACTATTACTAGGACTATTCCCTGATGCAGAATTTAAGATAATCAATTAGGATCCAATAATGTTCAGATGTGCCTTAGGTTAGGAGTTTGATGTCGATTTCATTCGATTTGATGATGTAGGATGTTAATGACCTTATAGCCCATTTTTGGGGTATTACAATAACCTCCTTTAATGTGTTCCACAGTCAATTGTGATTCTCTATAAATTTCCAAGTTTTTTATGTTAAGGGATGAAGCTTCTTGTAAGCCAACTATAAGAGCTTCATACTCCACAATATTGTTAGTACAAGGAAAATTCAATTTATATGATAGAGGGATTAGCCTTTTTGTAGGAGGGATCGAGATAATGCCAACAATAGAACATGTCTTACATCTAGATCCGTCAAAATATAACTCCCAAATATCATCCTATTTAATAGCTAGAATGCTTTCATCAGGGAGTTCTATTGATGTAAAGCATGTATTAGAGTGAGGACAAGGAGCTTCAGCCAAATCATCTATTAAAGCTTGTCCTTTAATTGACTTTTGAGAAATGAAATTAAGATCAAATTTCGTAAGTAATATCACCCACTTTGCAAGATGGCTAGAGAGATCAGGTTTTTTGAGAAATGATGTTTCAAAGGATTAAATTTAATAATCACATTGACTTCAAAATTTAATAGATAATGCCTGAGCTTCTAACAAGCTTAAAATAAAGATAAGTATTATCTTTCTAAATCTGTATATCTTGTTTCGTAATTGAGTAAAGTTTGACTAATGTAGTACATCTAGGTGTTTCCTTACCTTCACTATCATACTGAGCCAACAACACACTCACCATATTCGGAGGGGCTAAAGTATATAGATAAAAGGGTTTGTCAAATTGAGCAAGTTGAAAAATAGGAGGATTGGCAAAATACTCCTTAAATTTCTCAAAATATTGTTTACATTCTTCATTCCAAGAGAAAGCGGCATCCTTTCTAAGAAAGGAAGTAAAAGGAACAGTTCTATGAACTAAGTTGGAAAAAAAGTGATGAATATCTTGAATTTTTCCTTGTAAACTTTGTAACTAAGAAATGTTCTTAGGAGGAGGCATATTAACAATAGCTTCAATATTTTTAGTATCTACCTCTATCCCTTGCTTAGAGATTATAAACCCCAATAATTTATCATAATCAACTCCAAAGGCACATTTCTTAGGATTCAATATCATATTGTAACTTCTAATCCTTTCAAATATCTATCGTAAAATACTAACATGACCTCTTCTTTGTATAGGTTTTTCCAAGGTATCATACACATAATCCTCAAGAATCTTATGAATGTAATAATGAAAAATCAAAGTCATGGCTTGCTAATAAGTTGCTCCCACATTTTTTAATTCAAAAGGTATCATGACCCAACAAAACGTTCCCTAAGGTGTTATAAATGTGGTCTTAAATTGATCTTTAAGAGGAATTAAAATTTGATTATATCCTGAAAATCCATCCATAAAAGATAATAAAGCATGACCCGTTGTTGAATCCACAATCATGTCAATATTAAGTAACATGAAATCATCTTTTAAGGATGCTTTATTTAAATCTCTAAAGTCAGTACACATTCTTATATTATTTTATCCTTTTGAAATGGGCACAATATTTGAAATCCAATTTGAGTAATCGATAGAGCGAATGAGTCCAGCATCCAATAATCTTTCAATTTTAGCCTTAGCTAATAAGGCAATTCCTGGATTCATCTTTTGAATTTTCTACTTCAAAGGTTTAACATTTGGTTTGGGAACAATATTGTGAGTAACAATCTTAGAATATATACCCGACATATCTAAATATGTCCAAGAAAAAATATCCTTAAATTCAAGTAAAAGGGAAACCAACTGATCATGTTCATCTTGATTCAAACATTTCCCAATTTTTATCAACTTCTCAAAGTCATTTTCATCCATTTGAACCTCAACAGTCTCAGTTATTAGAAAATTACTTTGTATTGGAGAATCCATTGGAAAAGGAGAAATATTTTGTTCATCATGTTCTCCAAAATAAGCTTTTGTATTTAGACAATAGGGCTTTTGTCTTTTATGATGAAACATGGATAGATCCTCATAGGCTCCTAAAAAATCCGCTAAGGCTTCATCTTCAGGAAAAACATCCAAGATAGGTTTTTGATCCATGTCAAGGAGGAGCAGGTTAACCAACTTCAAATGTCCACCACATATATGATTAACATTGAGAGGAGATGACTTTCCCAGTATGTTGATTTGGCAAAAAGGAGATGACTTTCCCACTGATTTGAAGATTATCCTAGAAAAGGAAAGACTCCATTATACTGAGGGTGTCATTTTACAACCACAATGATTTGCATCGAGGTTGGTGGCTGCATCCCTTTTAGTCACACCAAGAAAAGAACTGTCACCAACTCGACCTTCGGGCTATTTTCTCTTGCTTTTGCTTCCTTGGTTCGGGGTTTTTTCAGCTTTCTCTAGCCTTGTCTGCTCTGCTCTACTATGGCTTTTTGGCCGTGGCCTTTTTGTGGCCTACTTTTTATTTATTTTTTCCTTGCTTCATACTTCTTTATTAGACATGTGGGTTTCACGATCCCTGTAAAACCTATTTTACTCAATCAAAAACATTTAGAGGAAAATCTAATGGTTTTTTGTAAGGATTGAACCCCAATCCATATGTATAATCATAAATTTCATTATCCAAAGGTACTTGTATACCTTGTTTGTATTTACAACATCCTTTCCCATTAAATCCTGATTTCTTGAGCAGATTATAACCAAAACCATATCTATCGGCCATATCAGATTGAGTCCAAGGAGCCACATATGCCACAATGTCATAGAAATCAGGTTTTATTGTTTTAATTGTTTCTTCAATTGATGCAGAAACAATGTTACTTATGAATTCTGAAGAAAGTGCGGAAGGAGTACAAAAATGTTTTTCAAACCCACTTTGTTGTTTCATGAATTCCAAATCAGAAACTTTATATTCTCCAATAAAAGAAGGATTAAATTCCAATGTTCCCCAATCATCCCCAATCAAAGAAGAAGATGGAGCTGCAATTTGTTTAATCTCAGGTGGCCTTTCAGGCTCTTTACTTTGTTGGAGTGGTTCAGAAACTTTAGCATATTCCACATTTAAGCAAGGATTTGATGCATCATCTACATGTAGCGTATACATCAAATTGTTATATAAATGAACCTACCCTTGTGATGAAGAGTAGAAGGAACTACATGCATAGTATGTAACCAAGGTCTACCTAAAAGAAGATTATAATTGAGATTTCTAGGCATAACATGAATAGGTGTATTCAGAATAACTGGACCAACTTTAACAGGTAATATAATAATGCCCAAAGTTATCTTTGCAATATTATCAAGTCCACAATTAGGGACATTATTAGGCTGAATAGTTGTAAGATCAGCCTTAATTTGCTTAAGCATATCCATGCTAAAAATATTAAGCACAAATCCATTGTCAATTAATGTTCTACGAATGATACTCTGATTAATAGAAACAACAACCATAAGAACATCATATTGATTCTGCACCTCAAGAGAAGGTAAATCATCATCGGTAAACACAATAGGAGGTATAGAAGGCATAGTATGCATGCACTCCAAAAATAAATTAATGTTCTCTTGGTTAGGAGGTGAAGCAGGATGGGTAGATATATCCTTTTTCAATGCCTCATGATATGTCAGGTAAGTTTGAAGTGATTCCCATAAAGATATCTTAGTAGGAGTAGCACATAATTGTTCTACTAAGTTATACTCCTTAAAGGAATATGGAAACCTAGGGACTTGAGGAAGCATAGGTTGGGAAGGACGTAAAGAAACAGGAACATTAGGCTGAGAGTTATTCCGTGTGTGATAAGCATGTGAAATGAAATTTGTGTTATCAAAGAAATCCAAAGGATCTCTACGTTTACACCTAATTTTTATTCGAGGACATTCTTTTACCATCAACAAAGGTTTAGGATATAACATTCTATGTGCATCAATGTTCCAAATAGTAGAATATGAAGGTAACCATGCCCACACCCTATGGTAAAGGTCAATTGAAGAGGTTGTGGAGGAGGATGAAATAGGAATAGGATCAATGAAGATCATATTCAAAGAATTTTCATCCACATTTCCACATACCTCATCAAGGGATCTATCCTCTATTGCAATAAGAGCCTCATCAAAGTATTCAAAACAAAAATCATACATGTTGAACACAAAGAAGCACTACAAGCATTAAAAATGTAAATGTTTTTGTATTTTTAAAGAAATTTTGTGATTTTTTTTATAAATATAAATACAAGAGCATAAAAGAAATGTACTTTTATATGCATGTAAGATCTAACATAAAATGAAAATCTATGACTAAAAAGAAAGAGTTGTCGTAAATGGGTTCACCAAAATGTTTGGGTGTGAAATATGGATAGGGTTTAGAACAATGGGGGTTTGCACATAAAAGAGACCCTAAACAAATATTTGACACATACCTAAAATTTTAATGATAAAGAATATAAATCTAGAAATGATAGCAAAGAATAATGAAATTAGATAAAATGAAATACATACCTCCTAACATAACAAATTAGGAAATGCCTATTTTCTTGTGCCTGTATTGTGTTTTTGGAAATTTCGCAACTGGATTTGGAACAAAAACATAGAGATGGAGAAAACCAAGAAATTTTTTTATTTTCTTAACCAGGTCGACCTTGACTTAAATACGGGGGTGCAATTTTACCCCTTTATATTGACCTTCACGTACACTACTTTGATAGAAATTATGTTTGTCGATCTCGAAAGTTTGCAGAAAAGGGTATCCAAATCTGCTCTGCAACTACCGAAACAATGGCTGTAGATATCTAAAAATGGTGTTTTGGAGTGTCTATATAAGGTTTTTCCTTAGTTAAACCCCCATTTTGGTGATTTCCACCTCCATGAATAGTCGGATGTAATAGAATATGTGTGTGTGTGTTGCTCATAGGAAGAGCTTTGAATGTGCAATGCCAAGATCTAATCCTCTAGATTGAAACCCTAGCATGAACTAAAATGAAAGAGCAATGCATTGATTTGAATATGATAAAGAAAGCATACCAAGCCCCCAAGGCTAAAGTACTCATACCAAACTCACAATCTATAGTTTCTACCCCATGATTGTATCTTTAGAATGCTTGAATGTTGAAAATGGTAGATCAAGGAAGAAGGAATATTTCTTGCTCCAAATAAATGTCCACAATAATTTTTCCAAAAAATGCTTTCTTTCATCAAGGCATCATCATATCTTGTTCTCCTATATCATCCTCTTGCAATCTTGCATCATCATCTCATCATTGTAATGCCCCAAAATTGGCACCTTATAATTCTAATCAATTTTGGTGCATTCCTTCAAATTTTTGCATCATTAAAGTCCTATTGTACTAGGCAATTATATCTCCTATTTGACTTTATTTGACTCAGTGTCAGGTGACAAAAACCCTAATTTTGCATTAATCATACACTATATTTAATTCCTAAATATTCAACTTTATTTGCCAAATAATCCCTATGATTAATTAATTTAATTCTAAAGTCCTAAGTGCTTTAAATTAAATTAATTCCACCCCCTTTAGCTAATACACATCATGGAATTAAATAATTATTTGGTTATTTGAATGGACATCTTTATTTGGATTTAATTATTCAAATTATTCGAAAGGTCACCCATATGTGGCAATAATTCATTCTTTTAATTAAATAATTCCTCATATTTGTCTCACCATGCAAATGAAGAGTCAGTCGTTTCTTTTCAAGAAAATCTTCATCCTCTCTCCTGGCTTTTCTATATTATGAGCTTCTTTTCTTCATTTTGAAGGAGGCAATTGTGAGAGTATCCAATCTATAGTCGATTTTACTCCATTTTTATGCTTTCAAGCTTTGTTATTGCATAATTAGATTAATTTCTCATGCTAATTTAATTGCACTTTCATATTAAATTAGTTTGCTTATTTGTTAGTAGATTAATTCTCACATTCATTTCAAAGCTTTAGATTAAATCTGCATTTCTCATATTTCCTTCAAGTTCTTAGTTTAATTGCATTCTCATATAGGTTAATTTCTCATTTTGATCATTTCAAGCTTTCAAATCCTCCATCTTAGTTTGATCTAATGGTTGTTGGCTCTCTAATCTAAGAGTAATTCAAACACCCTGGCTAAATAGGAGGCAACAGGTCGAATCGATAGATATTGTAAATTGAGTAATTCATACTCATCTTCATGATTTGATGATCGAGCAATAACTATGTTGTGTATATGGCTGAATTATGAGGTCCATATTTAGGCATAAACATTTTGGCACCCACCGTGGGGTAGAAAATTGATTTCTGGCCTCACTTAAAAAAATTCTCTGATAAGAAATTTGCACTCTGTCCATACGGTTCGTACAACTGTGTACAAAATCTCATGTGAGCTTTCTGATTGTGCTCCATGAAGATTTTCTTTCTGGGTACTTTCTTGCATGCAGGTTTGCTGACAGTAGCATTTTCTCACATGCTTCACAATAATTTCTCACGCCTAGTGGTGTGCTTCCTCGTGCGAGACTTGGCATCATTTTTTTAAAATTTCTCAGTTTCTGTGAATTTTTTGCACTATTTTTTGACATTATTACATGTTGATTTCAATATCTTTATTTTTCTGATAGCATAATAGTGGGTTGCGGGTCACTTGACAAAGACATATAAACTCGCTAACAGTTTTCTTGCAGGACAGTTGTCGAAGATATTTAAAATGTTGTACTTGTTTTATTGCTTTCATCACATAGTATAATTAGGGCCTTGTGAAGATTTCTTAAGGGTCTTAATAGTAAGCTAGGGTAATAAGCTCTTCATTACATGGAAGTGATGCCCATGAATGAACTCAAGACCCAGATCTTACTATCATGATAGATACCTGGAGAGGCAAGGAAATTTAGTGAATCTTTAACACGTCTACTTGTTACGAGATTATGCTCTTCTCTCTTTGAGAGAACCAGAAACCCAAAAGCTTGTGGATTGGTTGAGGAGAAACTAGCTTAGTGATGAATATGTTTTGTGTGTTTGGGTAAGTTGAAGAGGTAGAGAAGTATGCTCTTCTCTCTTTGAGACAATTAGAAAATCTGACCTTCGAATCCAAGCCAAGTTGTGTCACCTTTAGAGGGCCTGCCGGAAGTTGAACCTCCGGGAACGACCCAAGTGACTACACAGCTATTGCTGGTGATTCCACCTCACTATAATAAAGAATTATTTTATGAGTCTAATGACTCCAAAGCCATGTTAACTTCATTCTCTTTATTTTGACTATCATCTTGAGAAGGCTCCATCTGTTGTACTAAGCGACGTCGCTCCTAGCCCTACTTGTAGGGGTGTATGACTTTTGACTGTTGGTGTGGCTGTGAGGCCCTAGCCCTATATCAGGGGCACCGAAGGTTAGTGTGAAAAAAAGTCAACTAAAAAATTTCTTAGTTAGTTTCCTACCTGGATCACCTACGAAATGAGACATAATCTTTGCGCAATGAGGGGGAAGAATCTCTCCCATAGATTCTCACCATAGGCATGCACCTGGATGTTTGAAGGTGGTATATGACACTGGCCCCTACTTCAAGGGTAACCTTTGAACATATACTATTGAGTCCTTGGAAACACCAAAAACACGGGTGCTCTCTAGGGGGTGACACAGCTGTGAGAGGTGAACGCATGCACATAAGATGTGAGGCACAGATTTTGTCTTCTCTAGCATTTTTTTTGTATGGATAACAATGTGTTTGTTATCAAGTTTTAAACTGTCCATCATGATCAAACAAAGACTCCCATGATTCTACCAAGTTGCTTTGTCCTTGGTTGAAATGTTTGCGACTACTTCTTATGTCACTATTGCTTGATCTAAAAGTCTGTGCTTGTAAATGAATGCTTGAAACCTTCAAAACTAAGATTGTTGATTCAAACTATCTTTAAACTGTCAGAGAACAGTCCTTGCTGTGTCTCAAAATCTGACTTTTACCTCGAAAACCATGTTGAACTGTCAAACTTTGATATTTTCCCTTGCAAAATTTCACTTTCCAGAGCACTTTCTCACACGAGACTTCATTCTCTCACGTGGAGTTTGACATTCTCTCATGTGGCCTAGCACTTTCTCACTCAAACTTGTATCCTAGTTTTCAAAACAATGACTTATTTCCCATTGACTGGTGAACTTTTTGCCTGATCTAATTTTTGTTTGAGGTCTATTTGTCTATTTTTCTATCATTCATTGTTTGAAACTGAGTGTCTCAAGCTACAAACCAAATTATTTTACTTAAAACTTGTGTTGTCTCCCTGTTATTTGTCTCATCTCTTTGTTCTTTTGTACCTCATGACATGATAGTCACATCTTGGCTATCCTAGCCATTCTCTTGACAATTCATGTTGTGTGCATCTCACATCTTAGCCATTCTATCCTTTATCTCCTTTTCACTATTCCTAGAGACAGAGTTCTAGCATAATCCTAAGTCCTCTCTCATTTCATTTTTGTCTATGCTTGTTACGACTAGAAGTGGCAATACTTTCCCCATTCGTGGAACTGGACAAGGTAGGGGTAAACCTTGTAATCAGAAAATAGGTCATCCTGAACCTATCGTGCAATCTAAATGTTGTGAGGGATGTACAAGTTCTTCTTCATTGAGTACTTTGAAAGATAGCCCATTGCAATCATCACCTCTAGTGTTCCAAGAGTGTTATAATCCATTGTTTCAAGTGCAATATGACTTATCATTTCAAGAACATGACAACTCATTCTTCCAAAACAACTCATTGTTTCACAATTTTGGAAGGCCACTTCCTCGGACCAGTCCTATTATTGAATCTATCAACCCTGCTGACAATATTGACTCATTTGAACCTATCAACCCTCTTGATCATGTTAAAGAACCAAATCTCACCTTAACCACACCCTTTTGGCATCATTCATATCATTTTACTGAGTCTACATTCATTGCCCAATCCTACAAGATGGGAGATCCATTTGATTTCCAACTGAGCAAATATAGTCAAACTTATGAGAAATCTCAAAATAACCAACATCCTGATCACTCCTAAAATGATCAGAATTAGGACCAATCTCAAAACAAACCTCAGGGTGGTCAACAAGAATATCATTATTGCCCTCCTTTGTATGATCAAAATTAATCCCAAAATGATCAATCCCAAAACAAATCTCAAGGTGCTCAACAAGCATATCACTATCACCCTCCTCCACATGACCAAGACCAAGATGATCAGCAACAAGATCGAGTCCCAAGTATTATGAGATTCTTGGTAACAAAGATGAGGTAATAACCCAAAATGACATAGATGTTGCAAAAACCAACAAGGGTCTTATCAAGATGATGGAGATCCTCCTTCTAGAGGAGAAGAAGAAATATTTTCTAGAACTAGCCAAACAAGGGGCCAAATCATCCTAAGACTACCAAGTCGAAATGGTTGTGGCCAAAGAAGAAGAGACTGAGACCAAAAAGTTGCAAAAGATGATTCGAGACATGCAAGACCAGATTATCCAACTTGCGAGGGATAAAGATAAACCTACACAACAATTCACAATGGAAAGCATATGTCCTTTCCTATTTGATAAGAATATTTGCATGTTGCCTTTTCCCAAATGTGTAGAGTTGCCTAAATATGAAAAATACTTGGGTACTATTGATCCTCAGGATCACCTAAGGGAGTTTTGCACTTTATCCATGGAATTCATGCATGATTAGACATATCTTATATGCCTATTTCCTCATAGCTTGGGTGGACCATCTATGGAGTGGTTTTCTCGATTGCCCGCTAGCATTAAGAGTTTTGACGAAATTGCTAATCTATTTCTCCAACATTATTCAAATAATATTCAACATATGGTCAACATCTGAGACCTTTTCAATTTGAAATGACGACAAGGGGAACCTTTCCTAACATTTCTCCAGAGATGGAGACAACTATGTACAAAGTGTCCTCATAAGCTACTAGAGTCTGAGAGGCTCAACATCTTTTTAGATAATATTGTCCCAGATTTTGGATATCAAGTACAATTCCAAGGTCCCCTAACCTTTGATAGAATAATTAAACAAGTTGTGCACATAGAAGCATTTATGATCAAGAAAGGAGAGTTGAATTTGCAAAAAGACAACAAAGAAGGGTCTTCCTCCTCAAACAAAGATAAAGGGAAGTTTGTCAACAAGAATAGAGATGTCTTAAATGATGGAGTGGTTGAAAATGTGAACCTAAAGCCTACAAAATCTATTTTCAATCTTTCCTCTAGTATACAAGTGGTCAAGGCTACAGAAAAGGCTGCAATGGACACTCAACAACCTTTGAGATTCGCTAAAAACAAACCTTGGGCATCTCGACCCAAGCGTGAGTTCACATCCTTAGGAGAACCACTTGAAGTGGTTTATAAAACTCTCATGTAGAATCAAATACTCGCTCCTTTGGAAAAGCATCTCTATGATCTGCAACCATGACCTCATTGGTGGAATGATAATGCATACTATGATTATCACCAAAATAAGGGTCATAATACTTCTACTAGTCTCCAATTGTGCTATAAGGTCCAAGATTTGATTGACAATGGTGACATTGTTGTGGACAGTCATAACAAGAATTTAGACCATTAGGAATTTAAAGATCCCTTTCCTCCTCAGGAGAAAGGTGAATCTTCAAAGACTAAGAATAACAATGCTAAGGTCAATTACACGTACACTACTAATGACAATGTCATTAGTATGATTGAACCTGTTGAGGTTGAGTATTGTGATGTGATTACTATTAAGGGGAGTGGAGATGCTCCTAAGATTAAGACTCTACTTGTCTTGGGAGGCCCCTAGTCTCATTCTTCCAAACCTAAATCATCTCAGGATTGTGCAAATGTCGTTACTCACTGTCATGAAAAAAAACCATTAAGGGTCCTGACTCTTCTATGTCTGCTCCGAAACAACCTGCAGATAAAACTATTGTTAGTCCTACCAAAAAGAACTCAAAATTGGTCCCTACATCTAGCATGGCTAATTATAGCATTCTAGACCAGCTGCAACATATCAACACTCAGATCACCATCTTTGAGCTATTGAAGATCTCACCTGCTCATAGGTAGATTTTGGATAAATCCCTCACTGAGGTGAACATCCCAAAAGATTTGGATCTCAATTAGTTTCAATCCATGGTGGGTCACCTAACCTCACCCCACTATATGTCCTTCTTTGAAGAAGATGACCACTTGCTGAGCCACCCGCACAATGCTCCTTTGCATATAGAAGTCATGATAGGTCCAAAGCATGTCCACCGTGTCCTCATTGACAATGGTGTCGGCCTCAATATTTGCTCTACTAAGCTACTTACCCAACTAGGCTATGATGAAGATTGCATAGATGTCGGTAAGAAAATTACCATTAAGGCATATGATGAAGAAGAAAGAAAATCTAAAGGTTTGGTTGTGCTACCAATCAAAGTTGGGCCTATTGAAAGAGATGTCATTTGCTAAGTTCTAGATATTCCTCTCACATATAATATATTGTTGGGTAGACCATGGATCCATGAAATGCAGCCGGTTCCATCTACATATCATCAATGTATCAAGTTCTCGTTCCATGGAGTAGAAGTGACAGTTCCTGCCAATACCAATTATTCTTGCAACATGCTTGAACAATCTACAAACAATATTGTTCCAACTAATAGAGAAACCACTGAATTCTATGATGCCAAGCTCAAGGAAATGGAACAAACTCTGAAACTTAAGGAAACAGGCATGGGAGGGTATCAAACTGAACCTGTGCTATCATTGGCAGATTTACCTCCATCTCCACATTCCTATAGGAGACCCTCTGAGAACAACAAACCTTATGCTTGTTCTCCCCAAGTAATCTATGATGGTGCCTTTGTTAAGGCCACAACACCATTAGAGGATGAAGATGAGGAAAGAGATATTACAGCTTGGCTTTACAAAGGAAAAGAAACATCCAAATAGATCACTCCTGCTCCTTAATTAGAACAAGAACCATACAGTGAAGCCTTTAAAATCATGAAGTGCTTTGGTTATAAAGGGATTGGACCCATAGGGGTGAATGACAATGGTTTTCTTAAACTAATTGAAGCCATAGGTCATCGGACCAAGGGCACCTTAGGTCTAGGCTTCAAGAAAATCCTGTTTCATCTAGGGATTAACAAATTTGTACCAGAGCCAAAACCAAAACTAGAACTAGAATTTCGGCCTACTTTTGAGGACATTACCACAGCTAATAAATCAAAGAATAGTTCTGACGAGGATACATTTCCATATCCTATTCCTCTGGCTCTTGCTGCATTCTTTAAAGGACCAAATGAACCTATTATACATGTCCATCTGGTAGAGATTGATAGTGATTCTATTGACACCGCTTCAAAGCATCGACTCACATATGACCAATGGAGAGAAATACAAATGGTTGATCTCAATTTTCAAGATGAACAGTACATACCACCACATTTTTGAGAATGGTTTGAACAAGATCAACTTCAGCAAACCATTAATACTACAAGAGATGAAGATGAGTTAGATGGTATAGCTAGTGTTGATGGAATTCCCATATCAATCATTACTAACTCACATGAATATTAGTTTGACTCTCTATCTGACACCACTTTTGATAAAGATATAGATATTGTTCATGTGTATAAAAACCTTCTTGAAGTAGGTGAAGGGTCTAGTGTTAGGTCAACCGAGTGTGAATTTACTAACACTGACATTCCCTCTACTTTCATTATGAGGACTCAAGAAGAATCAAACACACCTTTGGATGAGATCGCTCTAGGACTTGACTTACTCATCCATGCTTTCGATGGCTATACTATGAAAACACTTGAACCCACCACTACTCTTTCACTTCGCCATCCCAAACTTATCAATTGGAACTCTCCCTCTCCAGCTAGCTATGTCCTTGTGTTCCAAAATGAATACACTCTTGCCTGTTATCTTAACGTTGTTGAACCTGTAATGTTCTCCACCAATGAAGATAGTATCAACATGACTGGAGCTGATATCAAGTATCTTAGTCATAAAATTAAAAGAAAAAAGAATAGGTGCTCTGATGGTGAAAACCACATTGTGGCAATGTTAGAGCCAAAAAAAGTAAAAATAAAAGATGTATCCAAGGGTGAAAACCTCTTTGAGATGCCCAAGGATGAGATGCTTGATACGCTTCTGAGTCATTTTCAAGAGATATCATTAGTGTTGATTGAGCCAACCCAACCAATGAATTTGGGCACAAAAGCTACACCAAAAATCATTCATCTAGCACATTTATTATCTATAGAAGAGAAAGAAGAGTTCACCAACTTCTTTCGAAGCAAGAAAATTAATTTTTCATGGAATTACTCTGATATGCTTGGATTGGATGCCTATCTAATCATGCATCATCTGTCTATTGCACCAAGCAGCCTGTCAAATAGAAGCTTTGAAAAATGCATCCACATGTGGCACTTCTGGTCAAAGCTAAATTAGAAAAACTTCTCAAGGCTGGTTTCATCTGAGCTATTGATTATGTAGAGTGGAACTCTAATATTGTCCTAGTTACAAAACATGATAAGTCTATCCATGTGTGCACAGACTTTAGAGACTTGAATAAAGAATGTCCTAAAGATGATTTTCCATTACCTAATATTGACATGATAGTGGACATGATAGATGGCTAGCAAATGTACTCTCTAATTGATGGATTTTCTGGTTATAATCAAATAAAAATTGCACCAGAAGACCAAGAAAAGACAACCTTCACATGTTCTGGGAGAACATTCTATTGACATGTCATGCCCTTTGGACTTAAAAATGCCGGAGCTACCTATCAAAGAGTTGTAACTACTATTTTTCATGACATGATGCACAAAACAATGGAAGACTATGTAGATCACACTTTGGCTAAAACAATGCAGTGGAAAATATATCTTGGAGATCTAGGTCCTATACTAGATCAAATGGAACAATTCAGTCTCAGACTCAATCTGAAAAAGTGTGCATTCGGTGTCACTTCTAGAAAGTTGTTGGGTTATATCATATCTACTAAAGGCATAGAGGTAGATCCCGAGAAATTCCAAGCTATCATGGAGATGCCTCCACCAAAAAAAATTAGTCAAATGAGAGGGCTTCAAGGTAGACTACAATCTATTTGGTGCTTCATCGCATAACTAGCTGATAAGTCACAACCATTCACCAAGACTCTACATAAACGTGTGACTTATGAGTGGAATGAAGAATGTGACAAAGGGCTCACTCAAATCAAACAATACCTTGCAAATCCACCAATCTTGATGCCTCCTATTCATGGGAAGCCACTCATCCTGTATATTTCAACTACAAACACATATTTGGGTGCACTACTAGCTCAAGAGGATCAGAATAACAAAGAAAGAGCTATATACTATATCAACAAAACTCTGGTCTCTTATGAGATGAAATATTTAGTCATTGAAAAGGCTTGTTTAGCAGTGGTGTTTGCTTCATAGAAATTACGATACTATATGCTTTCTCACACTACAAGACTTATTGCTAAAATCGATCCATTAAAGTACTTACTCAGCAAAGCTGCTCTTACAAGTAGACTGGAGAAATGGGTCATGATACTCAGTGAGTTTGACATTGAGTATGTGGAGAGAAAAGCTATTAAAGGATAAGGTATTGCAAATAAACTTGCAGAAGCTCCTCTCAAGGATCATCAACCATTGAAAATTGAATTTCCAAATGAATATATAATGCTTCTTACACATCAAACATGGAACATGTTCTTTGATGGCTCATTTACCCAGTAGGGGTCGGGTGCTGGAATACTATTTGTTGCACCATAGAGATACTCTTTAACAAAGGAATAAAATATGTTGTTCCCTTGCACAAATAACATCGCTAAATATGAAGCTTTAATAAATGGTATGAAGATAGCCATTAAATGGCATGTGGATGAACTTAAGGTCTTTGGGGACTCACAATTGGTTATCAATCAAGTCAATGACACATATCAAACAAAGGATGAAAAGCTGGTACCTTATAAATGAATGGTTGATGATGTGAAAAGGTAATTTGCACACATTATCTTCCAGTAGATTCCAAGAGTAGATAATAAAGTAGTCGATGCCATGGAAACTCTTGCCTCCATGCTACAAATTCTAGAAAATGACTTCAGACATGAATTTCTAGTGGAGACATTACTCTACCCAGCCTACAATTCCCCTGACTCCAAGATGATCTATTCAGTCATTGGACATGATTCATCTCTCTACCATCATATATATTCCTACCTCTAGGACCAAATTATTCTAGATTCTTATACCCAGAATGATATGTCATAGTAGCTAATTAATTGTATATAGACAAGGTCTCGATGGTACCCTCCTTAGGTGTCTAGAGCCCGATGAGTCCAAACATGCGTTAGCTGAGGTGCATGAAGGCATATGTGGTTCTCGTTTGAGCGGTCTGACATTAGTTTGTAAACTTATTAGAGCTGATTACTACTGGCCAGAAATGGGAAAGGAAGCTATACAATATGATAAATCTTGCAAGCAATGCCAATTACATGGAAATCTGATCTACGCTCTTACCAAGGAGCTCATTCCATTCATCAGTTTCTAGCTGTTTCAATAATGGGCCTTTGACTTGGTGGGTCAAATCCATTTGTCTTCCTCAAGGGGACACAAGTTCATTATCATAGCTACAAATTATTTTACCAAATGGGTCGAGGTAGTGCCTCTAACTATACCTAATGGAAAGTTTGTAGCAAGGTTCATACTGAATTACATCATATGTAGATATGGTGTACCCTCCTCAATAATCACTGACAATGGGGGACAGTTCAAGAACAAGGATCTAAAGGAACTATGGACTAAATTTAGAATCATTCAGCATTAGTCCTCGATCTATTATCCCCAGGGTAATGGATAGGCAAAAGCTTCCAACAAGATAATTCTCAAGATCCTGCACAGAACAGTTCATAAATCTAGTAGAGATTGGCACCTCTAGATTAATCTAGCTTTATCGGCCTACAAAACAAGCATTCAAACTTTAATAGAGGCTACACCCTTTGCCTTGGCCTATGGCACAAATGATGTGTTTCCTATTGAGGTTGAGATTCCCACATTATGAATCTCTCTAAGGAACCTCATTACTGATGAAGATATTAGAATATCTCAGCTACAAGAGCTAGAGTTACTCGATGAACGTCGGCAAGTGGCGTTCGATCATCTAAGAGCATACAAGAAAAGAATGTCTAATGGATACAATAAGAAAGTTAGACCAAGGGAATTCCAAGTAGGTGATCTCATCCTGAGAGAAAACCCCAAGAATCAACAGCAGGAGATACAGAAAGGAAAGTTTGAACCAAACTGGCTTGGTCCATACATTATCACTGCAGCATTTGGGTCTAGTGCTTATCAACTATCCACTACTGAAGGAGAACAACTCAAAGAGTTGATCAATGCTCTGCACCTAAAAATATTCTATACATGAGACATTCTTCGTATGCTCATGTACATACTTATTAATCCTGAAAAAAATCCAAAAACAATTTATATTGTCAAAAAATCCTAAAAATTGCAAAATGTCCTGAAAAATGGATCATCTTAGTGAAAACCTGGTAAATAGGCACTTTGATATATCTATTATCCTTATGAAAACTTGGTAAACAAGCACCTTGATAATAATAGAAAAAATTGAAAAATTGACAAAAAAATTGAAAAAATTAAAAAAATTGAAGAAATACAAAAAATGTGAAAATACAAAAATACAAAAAAAATAAAAAAAGAGAAAAGTACAAAAAATTTGAAAAAAAAAAATGTGCCATTGATGAAAACCTGACAAACATGCATCATGGTAGCAAAAATAGAATCTCTGCCAAGATGGTGAAAACTTGGTAAACAAGCACCTCTTGTTCCCTAATGCTATACCTATTACAACACTTCTTGGCTCTTGTTTTCCTACTTTAGTTTGCTTTCCTGTTTCCTACTTTAGTTTGCTAGCTCATGCACTTGCTTTCAATTACTTTAGAGATTTTTCTCAACTCTTCATGGATTGAAACTAGTCACACTTGGGGGCACCTTCCCAGTCTTAGGGGCTTTGTCCTATGATTTTCAGAGGATTTTCCTTGCATCAGTCACCAGTGGTTCTCACTGTGTCTGCCTACTGATGCTTAGCTACTTTTGAGATTTCTCTCCTTGATGATCTCTCACATATCGGTCCCTAGTGGTTCTCACTATGCCTACCCACTGATACCTAGCTATCGCTTGGATCTATCACCTTGAGGATCCCTTGTACATCAGTCACTAGTGGTTCTCACTGTGTTTTCCTACTGATGTTTCATTCGCTCTTAGATTTCTCTTCTTGAGGATCTATTGTATCAATCACCAGTGGTTCTCAGTGTGTCAGCCTACTGATACTTCATTAGTACTTTGATATCCCCTTGAGATCTCATCTCTTGTGATAGTCACCAATGGTTCTCACTGCGTCTGCCTACTATCGTCATCCTATTGAAACTTCTCATGTTGTATACTTCTGATTCGACTTCAATCTGCTGAAATTGAAACTACAACTGGATTTGTAACTCTCTAAAGCATGTTGAGCTTTTCCTTTATTTTTTTGTCTTTTCACCTTATCATTCCTCCTCGAGAAACTCTTAAGACATCTCTCTTAACTAAGAGGAGTGAAGACTGGGGGCATGATCTTTTCTTTGCTTTATGTTTTCTAGTTTAGTTCCAATGATCCAATGAATCTATATAAGAGGGGTGTCCATCTATAAGATCCTTCATCACGTATTGGATGGCCATGTGTACCTTAACCCCTTTTATATGGAAACTTTGGTGAGGTTGGTTCTTCTCCTTGCTTGTTTGAGTAACTTCTTTTTTGCTACAAGTGAAATCATAAATGCTTGTCCTATGAAGTGAACGTAAGGGTCACTGCGAGCACCTTGATATGCTTATCATTAACTTAGAAAAAGGAGAAACTCCTGCATGTCTAGCGTGTTTTTATGTAAGAAATATTTTAGTCATTCTAGCACCTATGCTTTAATTCTTATGTTAATTTGCTAAATCAAAAGGAATAGGTGTTCAGGTCATTCTGGCTTCTTATGCCTTAATGCTTACACCTCATTCTGAAAAATCTAAGACTAATGTCATATTCATATTCTCATGATTGAAATGTCAATGAGGGTTGCATGGCATCCTACGAATGTCCATTGGCAAAAACTCTATGATGATAATAAGATGAGTCCGACAACCAAGTCCTAGGGTTTGCATCTAGCTTAGGCTTCCATTCTCATTCTAGGCTTGCATTGAGATAGTGTTTTGATGCTCACTTCATGGTACTCTTTTGGATCTATTCACTGAGGGTTCTCATCTCATGTCCTGGTTTCATCATGATTGCACAAGTTTTCAGGATCAAAATCGAAATCTGACACTCCGAGATAGCTCAAAATCACATTTTAAAATTTAGGGACCATCGGGACCAGACGCTTGTGTAGTTGACCTTCTGGTGGCATTTTCTTGCTGGAATCCTATCTCATCATCATTTTCTTGAGATCTTTAATTTTTTCATCAAAATTCAACTCTAGTCAAATCTTGTCAACCATGGTCAAACTTGGTGAACAGGACCTCTTAATCGCTCCATATCGCTTTTGCATCCTCTTGATGCTTCCTTAATCTATTATGAGTTCCTCTAGATCTCTAATTTTATCTTTATTTGCAACCTTTTTATGTCAATCATCTTACTGATGTGTCATCTTTCAATTTCTCTCCCGAGGGTGCAGGATGATTGCATCATTGAATCTTGTCAAATCAATTCTTGAATCAGTCTAATCTGAATCAAAAGTCCTCATTGCTTGGGGCATCTCTTCACTAGGGGTATCTTTGGACCTTGCATCTTGTCATCTTATCATCTATCTTTTAGGTATCTGAGAAATCTAACTCTGATCCTTGGGAATCAAGCTTCATTATGGAGATAGTTCTCAAAATCTATTAGGTATTGAGGCAATCTAACCCTAATTCCTAAAAGTCAAGCTTCATTCTAGAGATGGCTCCCAAAATCACTTTTGGACCATTATCCGAGAAATCTAACCCAGATCTTGGAGGACTAAGCTTCATATTAGGGCAATCTAACCCTGATTTTGGAGATAGTGCTAAATCTGCATCAGTTATCATCTACCAATGGGTATTGGGGCAATCTAACCCTAATTCCCATTTTCTCTCAAATTGTAATCTGACTGTTGTCTTCATAATCTAACTTGGACTTCATGGAATTACACTTCGTTCTGAAGTTGGTTTTGCATCTCAATCTAATCGATGCCTTGGCAATCTAACCTCGACCTCCAAGGGTTAAGCTCTATTCTAGAGATAATCTTGAAACCTCATCATCTGTCACATCAAACTACTCTTTGAATCAATGTGCTGCTCGCACATCAATTCAAAGAGGGGCAAAATTTAATACCCCAAAATTGGCACCTTATAATTTTAATCAATTTTGGTGCATTCCTTTGAATTTCTGCATCATTAAAGTCCTATTGTACTAGGCAATTATGTCTCCTATTTGAATTTATTTGACTTGGTGTCAAATGCAGAAAACCCTAATTTTACATTAATCATACACTATATTTAATTCCTAAATATTCAACTTTATTGGCTAAATAATCCCTAAGATTAATTAATTTAATTCTAAAGTCCTAAGTGCTTTAAATTAAATTAATTCCACCCCCTTTAGCTAATAAACATCATGGAATTAAATAATTATTTGGTTATTTGAATGGACATCTTTATTTGGATTTAATTATTCAAATTATTTGAAAGGTCACCCATATGTGGCAATAATTCACTCTTTTAATTAAATAATTCCTCATATTTGTCTCACCATGGAAAAGAAGAGTCAGCCATTTCTTTTCAAGAAACTCTTCATCCTCTCTCCTAGCTTTTATATATTATGAGCTCCTTTTCTTCATTTTGAAGGAGGCAATTGTGAGAGTATCCTAGCTATAGTCAATTTTAGTCTCCATTTTTATGCTTTCAAGATTTGTTATTGCATAATTAGATTAATTTCTCATGCCAGTTTAATTGCACTTTCATATTAAATTAGTTTTCTTATTTGTTAGTAGATTAATTCTCACATTCATTTCAACGCTTTAGATTAAATCCGCATTTCTCATATTTCCTTCAAGTTCTTAGTTTAATTGCATTTTGATATAGCTTAATTTCTCATTTTGATCATTTCAAGCTTTCAAATCCTCCATCTTAGTTTGGTCTAATGGTTGTTGGCTCTCCAATCTGAGATTAATTCAAACACCCTAGCTAATTAGGAGGTAGTAGGTTGAATCGATAGATATTGTGAATTGAGTAATTCATACACATCTTCATGATTTGATGATCGAGCAATGACTATGTTGTGTATATGGCTAAATTTGGAGATCCATATTCAGGCATAAACAATCATTATGTCATCTCCTCATAGCTTATTGAAATGAAGGAAAAAGAGAGTATTTATCTAGAGATTTCAAGGCAAGGCTCCTAGGGAAATGTAAGGGCCCCTAATTCAAATTTCACCTCGAGTTATGGTCCAATCACAATATCCAACTAACGAGGAAATGTATTAAATGAATTTTGAATAAAAACCCTTCTGCATTCAGATCTGGAGACCCATTTCTAATTCAGGGCTCTGCTATGATCCAAATTTGAAAGCAGGAACTAAAACCCAACAAAGGTATAGATCAACCTTCGACCTCGACCTGACCTAAGGTTTCAGGCTAGTCAACTTAGAGTTTTAATGAAGTTTCTAGGTCGGCTAGAGACTTAGAATGATGGGAAAACATAATAGAATGTTGGAAAAGGGCACAAAGGCCTCAAAGAAATGTGATGAAGGCTAGGAGGACTAGTACATAGGTCCTACCTAGAAAATAGAGCAACAAAAAAGGAAATAAAGGAGAATACTCAGGGTCCTAACCCTACTTTCAACTAGAAATGAAGAATCAAGTGCAGATGCATCCTAAATGCAAATCTATCATGAAAATGCACTAAATGAGGGTGTTAAACCTACCAAGATGGAAGTGCTTCCATTTTAATATGATACAAAAAGGTGATGAAGGACTATTCTTAGGATATTCTACTAAAAGAAAATCTTAAAAATGTTTTAATAAAGCTACTAACAAGATGATTGAAAGTGAAAATGTGAGAGTTAATGAATTTGATAATAAAAATGATGAAGAAAGGAAAAAGGAACCAAAAGATTATGGTAGATTCACTTACACTGAGAAACCTGACACTTTAGATGAGCAATAGTCGAGTGTAAGCGAACAATAGGATAATGCTACCGAGAATCAACAAATAGTTACTGATGAAGATCATGATCCTACACCGAGTAAAGAACATAATGAAGAACAAAGAACTGAACCTATACTTGCAAAATATGTGAGGAGACATCATCCATAGAATCAAATTATTGGTGACCATAAATATGGCATGATGACACGAAGTAAGTTGATAAACAACACATGCTTAGTTTGTGAATTTGAACCTAAAACTATTGGAGATGCACTTAAAAATGATGAATGGATTAAGGCCATGAATGAAGAAATTGAGCGGATATTGAAAAAAAAACATGGACTTTGGTATCGAGACCAAATGATAAAAATCTAATTGGAACTAAATAGATATTCTGAACAAGTTAAATGAAAATGGAGATGTCACTAGGAATAAGGAAAGACTTATATGCAAAGGGTATGCACAAGAAGCATAAATTGACTATTGTGAGACTTTTGCACTAGTTTCTAGACTTCAAGGAGTTACAATATTTCGTTCTTATACTACTTAAAAAGGGTTTAAGTTTATCAAATGGATGTTAAATCTATATTTCTGAATGAAATACTTGAAGAAGAGGTATACATTGAACAACCTAAAGGTTTTGTTGATCCTAATCAAAGAGACATGGTATGTAAGTTTCACAAAGCATTACATGGATTAAAACAAGCACCGAGAGCATGTTATGAAAGACTACACTCCTATCTTATCAATCTTGGATTTGTTAGAACAAGTGACAATAGAAATTTATACTTGAAAGGTGAAACTAATGACAAGATTCTTATTGCTGAAATTTTTGTTGATGATATCATATTTGAAGGACATGATAATCTATGAAAATCATTTGTTCATGAAATGAGAAAATAATTTGAAATGGCAATGTTTGGAGAGATTAAATTCTTTCTTGGCTTGCAAATTTTATAACAAAGTGAAGGCATATACATTACTTGATCAAAGTACATAAAAGAAGTATTAACGACCTTTGGTATGGAGGATTCAAAATCAATTGCTACACCTATGGTCACCAAATGCAAATTGATAAAAGATGATTAGTCAACTGAGGTAAATCAGACACTATACAGATCAATGATTGATAAATTGATGTATGTTGTGCATAGTAGACAAGATATTGAACATGCAGTTGGAATTGTAGCAAGATTTTCTACTAATCCTAAAGAATCACATATGACTGTTGTAAAAAGAATTTTGAGATACTTGGAGAAAACTAAAAACTATAGTTTATGGTACAAGAAAGAGGGAAATTTTGAACTAAAAGTTTACATAGATACAGATTGGGCAGGAAATATTGATGATAGAAAGAGCACAACTAGTGGAGCATTGTTTTTGGGAGAAATATTAGTTACTTGGATAAGAAAGAAACAAGGATGCATTTCTCATTCCACTACAGAAGAAAAATATGTTATTGTTGCTACTAATTTTTTGAACATTGCATAGATAAAATAACTTCTGCCAGGTATGAATGAAGAGATCAATGACCCAGTGATAATATATTTTATAACACTAGTGCTATAAATATTTCTAAGAATCTAGTGATGCATGCAAAGACCAAGAATATATCTATAAAGTATCACTACCTGATGGAATAAGTACATGAAAAGAAGGTGAAACTAAAGTATGTGAAATCAAAAGAGCAACTTGCAGATATATTTACTAAACCCTTATGTAATGATAAATTTGAGTACTTTAGGACTAGATTAGGGGTACATCCCCTGTCTATTAGTCACTAAGGTGATCAAGAGGTTGCATCAACCTATAATTTATTAGAATATAAAATGATGTTGATGCATGTTGTTCACACTTTAGGTTTCCTGAGGTTGTGAAAGCCAAAAGATGAAGGACAAACTAAAACTACATATCGGTACATGAAAGGTACCTAATCTGAACTGAACACCAGAGATAATATTTTGGCTACTAAAGAGTTGTTTATTATTTTTACATTATCATCAAAGGGAGAGAATAATCAAATAAATATCTATCTAAAGGGAGAGAAGATAATAGGAAAGAATACGATACATATAGAGGGAGAGAAGATCAAATCTGCACGAAGAGACTGCATGGAGTATTAATCTTGTGTAGTGATTAAACATATTAAATGTACAAGCTAGGGAGAGATTACTAAGTTACAACATTTTCTTACAGATTCATAGAACAAATGTTTGGTATTTTATGATATATTTCATATTGTGTTGCCATCAATGCCAAATGGAGAGATTGATAACTGACAACTGATTAAATATCTTGAAGGAAAGTTTGACAATGGAATGTATAATTGAAAGATGGTGATTGATGATCACCAAGATACTAAATTATATGTAAGAAATTAAATCACTTAATGTATTTGAATTGATGTCAACTAGTTTTGAGTGTACTTATCATGATGGTTACAAACATCTTAAGAAAGAAAAATGGTAAAGGAATGAGATATCTACATAAAGATGAGATGGATAAGAAAGATATGGATAAGGTACACATTGGGTAACTTATTGATGAGTCTATGACATTATGTTAATGACTCAGCTAGTTATCACTGATGCATTTTTGGTATTTACCGAGTAAAAGAAATAAATGGAGTTTGTGACAAAAGACTAAAGATGATGAGAAGGATAATTGTTTATGATTCTGAGGTAAAATATAATGTTTTTTATGATGATCAAATGGCTGAAAAAATTCAAAGATGATCAGATGAAGGGGAATGAATCATGTTATTGACACAACTGTCAAGGAAGGTTAAAGCTAAAAAATATATGGTGAAGATTAAGAGGCAAAATATATGAATGGACATAAAATGGTTTATGATGTCTATCTAAGGAGACATGAGATTCATTATTGAGTCTGGATACTACAGGAGAATTCACATGAAAAAAGATTGATTTCATGCAACACTGATCAAATGGGTTGAAGACAGAACCAAACAAAACTATGGACAACACCGATCGTCAGAGAAATTAATTACCAAGAAAAATAGAGTTAGAGGAAACAAAGATGTTGAATTGATTATTATTCAGAGGTATTTTTAAGCTTAGTGTAGATCTAAAAATCTACAAATCAAGTTGTATTTGAATAAGATCATTACTATATCAGTTTAACCATTGCTACCAATAAATCTCTTAACTGAGTAGGACTTAACATTCTTTATATTTTAATATGCTAGTCAATGAATGTTGATTGTTTTCTTATTGACCTCATAGTGAGTATTTGGTCAAGGGAGAATTGTTAGTGATAAATCCTCTAACCAAGTCACACCTCATAGTGTGTTTTTTAACCTGTAACATGGTTGGCTCCTAACCGAGCTCATTTCAGAAGAGTGAATTATTTTGGGTGACCAGTCCTAGGTGGTTTATCCCCTCGGAGGGTTTCCATGTTAAAAATCTATGTTATATGTATATGGATGTGTTGAATTGTTATTTCACTTTACACAATTCTATAACTAGATAGATCGGTAAACACAGTACTTAATTTACTGGTAACTGGTATATGAAGAGAAAGGTACAGTTAATATCTTACAGAGTTAATTATTTGATTTGAAAGTTTTGTTATATACATCTAGTAGTATTTAGGATTGTAAGATAACTGGACTTAACCGATTCACCCCCCTCTTAGTTATCTAACAATTTCTCTCAATCAAGAATTTGTAAGCTTTTAATAGGGCTAAGCTCTTAACCATGCATACTTTAGAAGACTGCAAAATTATTTTTTGGTGCCATCGCCACATGTGGTTTTTCCTAGTTGAGTTTCCATGAGGTAAAATATTAGTGTTATTATGTTGCCTGGTTGTGGATGTTTATCTTTATTGGTTTTTTTATTCATCAAATAGATGTTAATTGATGCTAGTTGTTGAATGGTGTATGAAACTTTTAATTGTTATAGTACTAATTTACTACTCCCCCCCCCTCTTAGTAATCTTGGACCTGATAATACTAAAAATTTGTATCAGATCTTTGGTTCTCTTTGTGGCAAGCCTAACATCTTGAAGAAAAGATCACAATGATGAGGAAGGAACCTCCCAAGTTCACTGAACGTGACTACTTGGTATGGAGTGAGAGAATAAATTTATATAGATAAAAGGTATGGGATCACAATACTAGAGGCATGTCACACACATGTATACCACTCCTTCTTGAACTCTTAGTTTTGAGCAACTAAAGGAACATTGAGAGAATACTCAAGCACAAGAAGATATAGTAAGTTCCTTATCTGATATTGAATATGTTGATGTTCGTGGACTCGATAAGTTGTCTATGATGTTTGGAAAAAGTTGACGCTAACCTATGGTGGAGATATTGATGTTAAAAAAGATAAGGAAGATAGTCTTACAGTTAAGTATGATGACATGAAGATGGTAAAAGGAGAGATCATTGTACAATATGGTCAAAGAAATAAAATAAGTTGTTGGTGCTATCAAAGGTGCTGGTGGAACTATTGAGGAAGATGTTGTGGTAAGTAAAATATTGAGAAATTTATTGCCTCTAAAATGTTGGTCAGCTCGAACTATTGTTGATGATATTAGAAATGTAAAGGGTTTGGAAGAATGGAGGAGAGAGTTTATGGAGTTTCCATAGAAAATATTGACCTATTTAATTAAAGAAAGGGTTTTCAAGATTGATGATTTTCATGTATTATTTGATAAGATTATTGTTTTAGAAATTAAAGTTGTCAAATTCCAAACAAAGGTTCAAGTTGCTACAGGGAAAATACGGTTAGACCTTATCTTAGTCCTCTTTGATATCAAGGTGTTCAAATGGCCTTCTCATGCATAGATTGATTGATGGTTTGATGATTATATGAATATTCTAGAGGAAGCACCAAAAGAGTTTGGGAAAGGAGGCGAGGAGGATTTGGTTCTTTTAGATTAGTTTTTATTTTATGTTATTGTAAACCATTGGTGATTTAGTTGCATTTTAGTTGTTAGTTAGGAAACATTTTGATGTTCTAAAGCTTGTACGAATCCTTTCATTTTGTATAAGAAGGATACCAAGACCATTCGCTATAGAAAAGGAGAGAGGATAGATAAAAAAAAAAAAGATGATAGATATAGATTTAGATGGAAGCATTAATTTTTAAATAGGATTATATAGGACAATGCAACTGAAGCTCAAAACAATTGTACCTATTTTTTGAAATTAATATGTAAAGACACTCTTTCTGTCCATATTGAAGATTATAAGTTCATTAACCATTGGTAATACTAGTCCTCTATGATTATTGAATTTAAAATCAATTATTACCATTTAAATATTTGGTGAAAGATTGAATTGTAATTTTAATCTTGGATGATCATAGCTTACATACGAAGTGTTGTTTGTGTACCTCTTTCTAATTGATTTTCTCAATGAAATTAAATTAAATTAGAGTAAGGTTATTTCTATAGAAATCTTTTCTATCATTTAGGTAGTATATGGTGTATGATTCACTATCTCACAGAGTTGTACATGAGGGTATAATCAAGGATTTACTTTATCTTCCCAATCTGAGATAAAGGACTAGTCTAAAGATTGTTTCATAATTTAGGGAATATTCATCAAACTAGGTTCATTTGTTCCATCAGTTATATTAACTATTCATAATAATTTTTTTCTTATAAAAAGAATTCAATTCACAACATCCATACAATTCATTTTGATTAGTCTCAAGGACCAATTCCACCTTGGGGAATCATAAGTTTTAAATTCTCTATAGAAAATCCTTTGACCAATTGATAAGGATTTGAGGTGAAGGTATACAAACCTATGTTTAGTGAAGCCTAAAGTACAAGAAAATTATATCAAGATACCATTCTCATTTTTTGGCTAAAGTTGATTGCATAATCTTACTAGGGAATTGAAAAAGCTCTTGGATTTCCAATATGTATTTTTGGGAACCAAAATGACTTTATTGTTTAGATCACCAAAATTAACTTATTTTTGTTGCTAAGATCTCTACAAATAGATCAAACAACTCTTCTTTCATTCCGCAACAAGATTCATAATGTGCAAGGTAAAAATGAAATAAAAAATAACCTTTTATCTAAATTCACACGTGAGCATTTAATGCACTAACTGGTTGGAAATACTCTTTTCATCGATTGATATACAAGCTTATTACTATTTCAAAAACCTTATACAATCGATAAAAAATTTCTCAAATCAATTTAACATACCTCATTTCATCTATATATGTTGATAAATCTTAGCATACACTTATAGGGGGTTTTAACATCAATTTAACAATACTTTCCCCCCTAAGGAAATGGTGACTTAGTTTGATGAAGAACCATCTACACCCAATGGTGATGTGGATACTTTTGGTTTCTTACTCTCTTCCTTGACATCTTCTTTATTCTTCCAAATCTTGTTCATCTCTTTTCTCATCTCTTCCACATTAACAATTTATTTTCCCTTTTGATTTTCTTATTGGTTTACCAGTGGGTTTCTCATTCTACAATTGCTTGCAAGATGACCAATCTTGTGATACTAAAAATATGTCATGCTAGATGTCCTCCATGGTCTATAATTACCTTTTTTTTCCTCATTCTACAAATCATAACCATATGTCCATAATTCCCACACATGGATCAGATAACATTGAATTTCCTTTCCCTTTTGTAAGGGCTTTCCCAATTTAGAGGTGGTCTTGGATTATTCATTCTTGACCTATATTTATCATCTTTGTGGCCATATTTGTTGCATGTATAATAGTATCCATAAAAGCATCCAGATCTACTACTAGATCAAGATCTAGAATCATATGCAATGTGTCCATGCTTATTGCAATTATAGAAATATCCAAGAAAAGTGTTAGGCCTATTAAATGACCTACTTCTACAAACATTAGCGGTATGAACCACTTTATGACAATTGAAATATATATGCTTGTATGGTATGTTACCAAGAATATTATTATTTACCTTAGGTGTAGATTGTCCTGATGGCTTTCATCCTTAGTTCTAGAGGATTCACCATTCTCTAGAGTATTCCGACCAATATATCCTAGATCATTTATGTTCTTTCTTCTTGTTTGGCTTCTCATCTTCTCATCAAGTTTCTTAGAACTCTTGTGCAATTTCTTTATCTTTTCATTGGGATTCTTTAGTTTTCTTTTCAATTTCTCATTATCTCTTCCAAAATTCTCATTTCTCACCTTTGGATTGTTGATTTATCCTCTCAGATCTTCTATTTCCTCTTTAGCCTTATATAGATGTGTATGCAAGGTACCTATCTCTTTCTCTAACTTTGAAAGATCATTTTCCTTATCCTTCAAGGCCTAATCCTTAGCTTATAGGGAATCTTCAACAGTCTTCCTTACTTCCATGTCTTGACCCATCTTGATAGACACTACTACATTTGGGGCCAAATTTTGATGGCCATTTGTCAGATTTGCAATGCTCATTTGTCAGAATTTTGACACCTGAGTCTGTTGCTATTTTTGCGTAGAAGATTGCAATAGAAGACCTATCTGTCGGTTTACTGACACCACGTCACGTCAAAAACTAGCACATGACAACAGCTTCATTATGGAATTTCCTACGGTTCATCCATCAAAATTTCAATAACAAGACCTATTGGAAATATACAATCTCTGTCGGAACTAACTGTCGAAAACATATTCTTTCTGACATTAGAACTATTGGAATAGTGACAGTTTGCATCAATTTTTGATAGATCTTCCTGTCGGTGATATGGCCTCACTGTCGAATAGTCTGTTGAAATTTCTATCAAATATTTTCTATTTACGACACTTAAACTATCAGAATAGCGACAGTTCTGCAGCATTCTCTGACAGGTTTCCCTATTGAACATATAGCATTACTATCGCACGAAATGTCATAAATTATTTTTTTCTGACATTTTGTCTGTTGAATGCATAGCGCTTCCGTCAGAATTAATTATAAATTGTCAAAAAATTGACGAATATGCACATTAAAGTTAACACAGCTCAAGAGACCATCATAGGTTGTCTCTTCCTTCAGTCTATATTATTGACAGAATGTTTTACCTTTCATTAGCTCATCAAATCTGGGGATTTGAAAGAATTTAATAGAATATTTTCATGACAATGTATATTATTTAAGTTGTTGTTGCATGAATTTATCTACTTCACACACTTGTAGACTATGAGGATGGTGATAAAGAAGTATTTCCATGGGAGGAGATGCTTCTTTATCACCATCTTCATAGTATACAAGTGCGTGAAGTAGATAAATTCGTGCAACGTCAACTTAAATAATATACATTGTCATGAAAATATTCTATTAAATTCTTTCAAATCCCCAGATTTGATGAGCTAATGAAAGGTAAAACATTCTATCAATAATATAGACCGAAGAAAGAGACAACCTATGATGGTCTCTTGAGTTGTGTTATCTTTAGTCCTAGCTACCTGTCAATCATTGAGAATAATCACCGCCTTGCATTTATGTACACTACACAAATTGATCACAGTCTCCCAAAAACATTTTACACTTGTGCAACTCATCAATACTGGAGGCCTAAAGTAATTTTATACGATCACTAGCACATTTCATGCATGGATGAGAAAACACTATCCAAAGTTTCTAGATAACCATTTTTTAGAAGAGGAATGAGTGGAGGCCAAAGAAGTGATAATTGTGAAGGTTTTATAGATGCAGGTTACTGAATCATCATCTCTACACTGGTACTCAATCTGGCCTCCACTCCATATATGTCTTCTCATAATCTAAAAACTCTCCATCATTGATTCTCATCATTTTTTTAGCATCTCCATGGACTGAGACCTTAAATTATTGAGCTTCTCTTTGTTTCGAGAATAATTTAACATTCTCTACATAACAGGGCTAACCACGTGAAGGTGGAAGCTCACCTAGCCCCTTCTAGGAGCCTCTTATGACCCTTTATGACATTTTAAGACCTCTAATATGTATTATTAGGGATCGTAAAGGGTCATAAGGGGTCCCGGGACACAATAGCTGAGAAACATAAATGTAGGCATCATGGTCACAATTTTTTGGAGACACAACATAATTGAGTGGTTTTTTGAGACGATGCAAAGTAGTGGTTCGTTTGCATCATCTGGGAATAGCACTTAATTATGTTGTGCCTCCAAAAAATTATGACCATGATGCCTACATTTATGTTTCTGAGTTGTTGTGATATGTACATTGTAGTCTGTCGTTGTTGCAGCAGCAGAGCCTATATTCCACAACAAAAAGAAAGACATCTTTTTAGCCTGGGTCTCGATCCTACCCCAATTGTCAAGGGATCCAGAGCCAGGCTCGAAAGATGTCTTCCCATTCTATCTGCAACATTGTGTCCATCCATGATCTCAGGAACATCATCATCTTTCCACTCTTCATTTGCCAAAATATATCACTTCTTCAAGCTTGCAGAGTAATCTTATTACTAAAAGAACTCTTGCCAACATTAGGGTACCCACAGATCAAAATAGTTGATGTTATTGGTGCTTGTGCTCAAGGATATCGATTCACTATTTTGAAACAGCCAAAACACTTTTATTTCGATTGTAGAGAAAATGAGTGGGAGAAAACAAGCGGGTGAAAGTTGATCAAGAGCGAGAGAAGGCATTGCATTTTATTTCATCATAAATGCTCTCTGAAATGACCAATCATGTTTTCTATTCGATTCTTTTTGGTGTTTTTTTTTCCCATATTCAGTAGATAAAAATTGTGGCGGCAGCCACTTAGCCATCTTTTTTATGTTCCAAGTATTTTACAAAGATACAAGTATGTAGATTTATCGTTCAATTGCTTGCAGTTATTGGTCAAATGCAAATATTTTGTCACATTGCAAGGGAAAGATATCAGTTTAGTGTTTTTGGTTTATGTTAAAAGTAGATTTGGTAAAATCCTCAAAAAACACACTACATGTTCTAAAATGTAAAGAATTTGAATGTTAAATGTAAGATATATATCTCATCCATAGTAATCAAAAGAAAGGACATGAAACTTATAAGGAGATTTACCAAACCAAAAATATAAGTGAATAGGAAACATGGATTGGTACCTTATGAATTGGTTTTTGAGGTGCACAATCTTCATCAATCTCCTCAGAACAAGACCCCTCCTCACAAAAAATGCATTTAACACAAAAAACAAATCTACAAAACTGAACCAATGGCATGTTTAGAACAAAGAAATAGATTGATAATAATATGTTGAAAATTCTATTATGTTTAATACACGCAAAAGGACCAGTCCCAACAATTCTTAAACATACTTTATTTGATATGATAATAACATGCTAATTAAACTAATAAAGGTTTTATCTGCATTTAATCTACCAATAACTAATTACACAAAAAACAAATTTACAAAACTGAACCAATGGCATGTTCTTTGTATGTGATTTCTTCATCTTTCGAGCCTCTGGCATCATATTCAATTGCAAATTTCAAATGCATTGCATTTTATTTGATCATGAATGGTCTTTGAAATGACCACATTCTACTAGTGTCATGCCCTAGCCCATGCTTTATCTCCATTATTTGATGTTATTGGTGCTTGTGCTCAAGGATATCAATTCACTATTTTCAAATGTTTGGATCATTTTGGTCGTGATTGTTCCTCTAGTCACAGTTAGGAAATGTAATTGTCTAATGATTATATGTAATGTTCAATGGATTAAATGCTTTATTCTTGGTAGAAGTGAATGGAAGCAATAGTGTTGGTGTTAGGTTTCATTTATTATTGAATTCAATGTTTTCCAAGATGTGTTGAGGAGTTTGCTCCTTGTTTAATGTTAACTGTTCCTGCACAATCCACTCATACAATAGTGAAATGCTATGTGATTGACAATTTCATACAACTAGTCCTTTGGCATGTATTAAATACAATCTAGTCACTTATTGAATGCTTTAGAGACTATTGGTTTGACTATCCATGCGTTACCAGTGACTGAGATTCATTAAAGGATACAAAACCCTTCATTTTGGGGTTATTATGTGTGGATTCAAATGTAGGTTTGATTTGGTTAATGTTTAGAAGAGATCAATAAAGTATTTAAAGACAATCTTACATGTTTGGAGAGGTTTGAGAGGCACTTATAATGACTGTACCCTCACAAACAATGGCATAGACTATTTTTACTAAGTTTCCTTTCTCTATTTTGAGGTTTCCTTTCTCTATCGTAGGGGTACAGTCAGAGGGTTCATTGAAAAAATGATTCTTTGAATGGTTACTATGAATATGAATGATTTGATATGGCATATTGCTCATTTTACTTGAAGTTTGGAATAACTTGTGCAAGGGTGAAAGTAGTTTTGGTCGTTTTGGTATTTTGGTCGTGACTGTTCCTCTACACACTCAAAAAATGTAACTGTCTAATGATTATATGTAATGTTGACTGGATTAAATGCTTTATTCTTGGTAGAAGTGAATGGAGTTTCCAAGATGTGTTGAGTTTGCTCCTTGTTTAATGTTAAAACTGAACCAATGGCATGTTTACAACAAAGAAATAGAATGATAATAATATACTGAAAATTCTATATATTTTGTTTAATACACGCCAAAGGACTAGTCCCAACAATTCTTAAACATACTAGTTATCTGATATGATCAATTGTTAATAAAGGTCTAATTCTGTAGACTGCTAGCACAAAGGAAGATTTGACCTAGCCAAATTTTCCTTGTACCACACAAAAAAAAGTGTGATAACTATGTCTACTCCAACCTTAATTGTTTAAGAATTCATCATATCAGATAAAGTATGTTTAAGAATTGTTGGGAGTTCTATTAGACCTTTATTGTAAACATGTCATTGGTTTTCAAATGTTTGGATTCATGTTTGTTGATATTACTGGCATATATGTTTAATGATGCCATTGTATATTGTTGTCACTGAAATGACCACATTCTACTGGTGTCATGCCCTAGCCCATGCTTTAACTCCATTATTTGATGTTATTGGTGCTTGTGCTCAAGGATATCCATTTTTTTAAAATGTTGACTGTGGTTATCAAATGGACAACCTGTGAGCTTCTAGCTAGGCATCATTTATATTGATAGCTTAGGGCATCAAATGTATTGTATCATTGATAGTTGAGACTTTGTTAAAAGGAAATAGGAAAAAGAACGATTCTGATTTAGTTTCTCTATTTTGATCTCTAAGTGGCTTACAACCCTAGAGAAGTATATGCAAATTTACAAATGCAGTTGCAGGATACATAGTAGCTGATAATTCACAAGAAATCCATGCATCCAATTTGAGTAGAAATTAATACAAAGAAAGAGGGTCCTCCAATGGCCCAATCATCCAGACCTTGACTGTCCCCTCAACCAGTGACCCTTCAAAATTGGGTTATCATGCAATCAATGAATGATCCTTCATTCTCTTGGTTTTCCCTACATCCAAACATATTGGAAATACACAATACAATGATAACAAGTCCTTCACAATCCCCCTTCCCTCAAGGGACACTATCAATCATCCCTTCCACATAGCATTTCACTATTGTATGAGTGGATTGTGTAGGAACAATTAACATTAAACAAGGAGCAAACTCCTCAACACATCTTTGTTGTAAACATGCCATTGGTTTAGTTTTGTAAATTTGTTTTTTGTGTTGAATTAATTTAAATGGAACATTAAGATAGAAATAATATGCTTAATCTATTAGTAATTGTAGATTAAATGCCCATAACACCTTTATCAGTTTAGCATGTTATTATAAGATACTAAAGAAGACCTACTATTTGTCAGAGAAATATTCATTGTCCCCCACAATGAAGACAATGAAGATTGACCTCCTATCCCACAACAAAGAACATTGTAATAAGAATAAGATATAATATAGCGTTAGAATAAACATTGAACAAAAACATGTAATGCTTAAGTTAATGATCTAAAAAGCTGCAAATATAGGAATTGAAAAAGAAGATAGTGCCAAGAAACATTTTCACAAATATGAAACATGAGGAAAAGTAATAACATTAACAATGCCAAGATTCATAGCATTAAATTTCACCTGCGGATGAGTTTCTGTAGTGGGTTTCCTAGCATCAAAAATATGTTGATTTGCATTTGAGCTATAACTAAGAGTATCATGTGGAATAGACCCTAAACTTTGAAAGTGTTCTCCAACCTAGCAATTCAAAATTCAATCTAGGCAAGAATCAGTAAGTGAAATAAATTATAGACATCAACATCAACATCATCATAATCATAATCATTAGAAATAAACTTTAAAGACATATTTTGGATAGTACTATGTTTCTTGAAAGTTTTTGTGATGCTTCTAAACTTTAAAGACATATTTTATGGCTTGATGATAACATAGATTAGTGTTTTGTTTTCTGATGGAATGTTGTTGATCATTAATGGTCTTGAAGAAACTTTTGATTGTTTTGATTCTCAAGTCTTGACATTGTTTCTCAATGTGATATAGACTGACCACAAGATGGTTCAGTTGGTCCTCTCTTTCTATTTAATCATTTGTCTTCTTCATGGTGTAAGTGTTCATTAATATTCATTAATGGCGGGCGGTGATTCCTTGGTAATAAAGGCATTGACAACATTCATAATCGTATAGTTGTTTACCTGATCTAGTCACATCATCAACATTAAGGTTAGTTTGTTTGGCCTCAGCCTCAACCTCAACTTGCTCATTAACAATGACCTCTACACTCTCTATAGTTGCAATACAAATTGTTACATTAATCCAAACACCAATTGCAATTAAATTTGTATTACTACACCAATCAATTTAAGATGTTTACTTGTATTACTGTGATGCACATCCTCATTGTCATCAACACACACAGGTTGTGTATGGAAAGAATTGGTAGGCTCCAAAGTTTCTAGATAACCATTTTTGAGAAGAAGAAAAAGTGGATGTCAAAGAAGGGATAATTGTGAAGGTTTTCTAGATGTAGGTTATTGAATCATCATCCCTTGTTGATATATTTCAGATTCTACTCCGGAATGAACAAACTATAGAGATCTAACATAGCTAAACATAGAATAAAGTAAACAAGAAGGGATAGAAGATACCCGGATATCAACCAAGTATACTCCAGTCTATATGCCTCCAAACTGTACTAACAAAGGTGCTGAGGAGAACCTGATTAGTACCTTAGTGTTAGTGTATTGAGGAAGAGTCCAGTCCTAACAAAGGCTTCCAGCCCTAATCAACTCATAGTTAACATTGCCAATAATTGTTGGTTGTATGGATCAGATCATAATCTGATCTTTATTCATGCTCAGACTTGTTCTTATCTATTAGCCGAAGTTGCTTATCTTTCACACCAATATATGTTGATCTAAGTTTGCTTAAGGTAGAGAATCAAGGTTTTGTGGGAGGGAAGCATGTTATGTTTTTGGTGCTTCTCTCCCTAGAATCCAACACCATATATATATGAATTGAATTATCTTCAAGAGGGCCGACCTGGTCTTATTAAATATATTTAATGTTAAAGCCAAGAGGTCGACCTTGGGCCCTTAACTAATTCAACCAACACATATATATAAATGAAATAATAATCTCTTTTTTATTATAAATCGCACAAGGGTATTTATTTGATTAGTTTGATCTTGGGTGAAAGGCTATAATTATTAACACTCTGCACTAGTACTCAATCTGGCCTCCACTCCATATACGTCTCCTCAGAATCTAAAAAATCTCCATTGTTGATTCCTATCATTTTTTCAACATCTCGATGGACTGAGACCTTAAATTATTAAGCTTCTCTTTGTTTTGAGAATAGTTAAACATTCTCTACTTAATAGGGCCAACCATGTGAAGGTGGAAGCTCATCTGGCCCCTCCCAAGAGCCTCTTATGACCCTTTATGACATTTTAAGACCTCTAAGATGTATTCTTAGGGATTGTAAATGGTCATAAAGGGTCATAAGGGGTCCTGGGACACAACAGTTGAGAAACATAATTGTAGGCATCGTGGTCACAATTTTTTGGAGACAACGTAATTGAGTTGTATACCCAGATAGTGGAGAGCAACTCCTCCACCTCTAATTCCAAGTTGACTACATCTGTTGCTCATGAATACAAGGTCCTCCAACAGATGTATTCAAGTTGGAATCGGGGGTGAAAAAGTTGCTCTACACCGCTTGGATACACAACTCAATTACATTATCTCCAAAAGATTGTGACTATGATGCCTACAATTATGTTTCTCAGCTATTGTGAAATCTACATTTATGTTTCTCAATTGTTGTGTTTATGTGCATGTTTTTTAATGTATTTTGGATAGTAAGTCTAATTTAATTTGTCCGTGGACTAAGACCTTAAATCATGTAATGAGGATGCTTAGAACACTAGTATATGAAAATTTCATTATTTAATAATAATAATCTATTAAAATGTTTCTACCTTCTCCCATTTGCTGGTGTAATTCCTCTTTGAGTATCCCCTTTCTCCTTTGCATCCAAAATGAACTCATTCCAATCCCTCATTGGAATAAAGGGAGGATGCTCAAACTTTAGCAAGACTTCATACACACAACGTTCGTAGATTATGTTCAATGCATTATTTACATTCATAAATCAGCATTGCGTACAAATCTACGGATGGTGCCTGGTATGAAGCCACGCTCAAGCTTGAAAATGATAGTCAATCCATAGTCAAGGTCAAGGAACAAATGGAACAACCAAGAAAACACTATATATTAAATCATGTGATTGATAGCAGATTGGGGCTCACTTGAGCCATAAACATGAAGAATTATTCTAAAAAAAGATGTAAACCATATATATGCGCACTTGAGGCAAAGAGAAGTTATGTCATATCTATATTAAAATATTAGTTACAATATGAAAATAATAAACTAACTAATTCCTGAGTTCACCTCTACATATGGTCGCAACAAAGATATGTGATTACAATATAGAGAAGGCATCGTAAAAATATAATTTCAGAATTTTCCCTATCCTGACACATTTTTCACTCAAATCCTTCATCGCAAATAAGTGGAGATGGGTGGATAGATATAGATGAGTTGTCATCGACCCAAATAAAGTATCCATAGCCATTATTTCCCTGTGATGCCTAGTCTACATTAGTTCTTATATTATAATGAATAGTATTTACATTAGAAACATTAAATATATACACATCAGCAACCTTTTTTCTATTTGGGCAGCACTAAAATTGTCATCCAGGGTTGTTCAGTGTCTGTGAAGTCTTCAACACACATTGCCCACCACCACATCGATAGTTTGGCACATTGACAAGAGTCATCGAGCCTATATATTAATAATGCACTGCACCATCGTTACTACATTTATTATTTTTATATGATTATTTTTATATGAAATACACCAAGGAGTACCATCAAAAATATTAACCATTTACAATAATGAAAAGTAAACCTAAATCAAATAACTTATTTTTTTATCAGCATGTGTAGTCTCTGTGTATATGAAAAATGAAAGAAATATGAAGCTGAAATAAAATAGTGAACACAATAGTATTTGATCCACATAGACTGAATGAAATATACCATCAAAAGAAGGTGACAAAATCTTGTCACGAAGCATAGACATAGGAAATCAAAAAGGGACAAAAGACAAGAAATAAGAAAAATCATTACGACTATAGAAAAATCATTTATACTATAATAAAAAAAAGAAACACTCTTTGTCAACAATTTTCAAAATCATTAGGACTATAGAAAAATAATTAAGACTATACAAAATCAATTTTAGAAATGGATGGTTCTGATGCTTTTCCATTACAACAATTGAGCATTCATCATTTGGTATTGTGTATTCCATTTAAGTATGTCAACAATGTTCAAAATCCTGTCACCAAGCATAGACAAGAAATAAGAAAAATCATTAGGACTATAGAAAAATCAAGTTCTATAAATGGATGGTTCTGATATTGCTTTTCCATTACAACAATTGAGCATTCATCATTTGGTACTTCTTGGTTTATTCCATTTAAGTTTTTCAGTTGTCATGTTTATGTGCATGTTCTTTATGTGTTTGGCTTCTCTCCCTAGCAAGGGATGTGTCGATAGGTAATTGATTTGAAAGCATAATGATTTGACAGTCTTTTTTCAGGATAGGATTAATCATCCCACCAACCTTAATTAGAAACATTTGTGATATATGTCAAGTACTTATAATCAGTATGCCCAAAAAATAGAGACTTAGTAGTAAAAGCATGTCCTTTGGTTTACTAGTTTACGTATAATCAGTATGTCCTTTGGTTTACTAGTTTAATCTAGTTTAAGAATGGTTTGTTTCATGTTTGAATGTACCATTGAAAGAAGCTTCGCTATATTAAGTACAATCTTAAGACTCGTGACTCTTCAAATTCTCTTGTTTCCTTCAGACCTCCAAACATGTGTACTTTGAGTAGCCCTCCAACAAATGGACTTGTGATGATTTTCACAATAGTACATGTGTAGGAGGACTACTCAAAGTACTACATAGGAAAATCTGAACGTTCATCACCTGTGCATATTAGAGTTGATTATAGAAGGTATATGGTAGACCTAGTAGCAAATAGATTTGTGGTTATTTTCACAATAGTACATGTGTTGCTGGGTAAGCTCCCAATAGCGCTCAGGAAAATATCCATGTGCATCACTTGTGCATATGAAGTGGCCCAAATGGAAGATACAATCACTAAATTCTGCATACTCCTTATTTTGTTCTGTGTTGATATTGTCAAACATGGTCTTTCTTGAATGGAATGACTCGTTACTTGTACATTGACTAGAATGTTGGTGGAAGAAGGATGATTTGTTTGCAACCATTTTTTCAACTCTAATTTTCTCAACACAAAGGGACATTTATCATAGCCATAGAAAAATGATTATTTTAAAATGAAATACACCAAGGAGTACCATCATAAATATTGACTATTTACAATCATGAATAGTTAATCTTAATCAAATAGCTCATTTTTTTATCAGCATGTGTAGTCTTTGTGTATATGAAAAATGAATGAAATATCAAGTTGAAATAAAATAGTGAACAAAAATTTAAATTCAAGGCCTAATTTATCAAGAGCAACAAACATTAGGATGAAAGAAAAATCATTAGGACTATAGAAAAATCATTAAGACTAGAAAATCAAGTTCTAGAAAAATCATTAAGAGTACTATATAAAAATCATTAGGACTATAAAAAATTCATTAAGACTAGAAAATGAAGTTCTAGAAAAATCATTAAGAGTACTATAGAAAAATCATTAGGACTATAGAAAAATCATTAAGACTACAAAATCAAGTTCTAGAAAAATCATTTCGACTATAGAAAAATCATTTAGACTATAAAATCAAGTTCTAGAAATGGACAGTTCTGATGCTTTGCCATTACAACAATTGAGCATTCATCATTTGGTACTTCTTGGTGTATTCCACTTAAGTTTTTCAGCTATTGTGTTTATGTGCATGTTCTTTATGTGTTTGGCTTCTCTCCCTCGCAAGGGATATGTTGATAGGTAATTGATTTGAAAGCATAATGATTTGATTGTTCTGAGTAATGTTTTTAATCCTTTGAAGTTTCTCATGATCTTGATGTAAGTTGATTGGATTAAGCAATTTGGGGATCCAATAGGACTTTAGGGGAGTTCAATAAATGTTTTGGAAGACTTAGAGGAACTATTAGCATAACTATTCCTTCATCTACAACGACTTAGACTGAATTTGCTAAGTTTTTCCTTTGTTTTGAAGTGTATTTTGTAATCTATTTCCTTTCCATGGACCCAAAGACCTAGGACCCATGGAAAAAGGATACTAATAATGTATTATACAACTCTAATGTTCTTGACTTGCAGAGATTTGAGAAAGTAAAGAGAACATTGGCTATGTTTAATGTTAACTGTTCCTGGACAATCCACTCATACAACAGTGAAATGCTATGTGATTGACAATTTCATACAACTGGTCCTTTGACGTGTATTAAACAGAATATAATTTTCAGCATATTATTATCATTCTATTTCTTTGTTGTAAACATGTCATTGGTTTGGTTTTAATCTACTGGTGTCGTGCCCTAGCCCATGCTTTATCTCCATTATTTGATGTTATTCACTATTTTGAAATGTTGATTGTGGTTATCAAATGGAAAAAATAGAAAAAAAAATTTGTACACATTAACCAAATCAAACCTACATTTGAATCCACACACAATAACCCCAAAATGAAGGGTTTTGTATCCTTTAATGAATCTCAGACACTGGTAACGCATGGACAGTCAGACCAGTAGTCTCCAAAGAATTCAATAAGTGACTCGATTGTATTTAATACATGCCATAGGACCAGTTGTATGAAATTGTCAATCACATAGCATTCCACTATTGTATGAGTGGATTGTGTAGGAACAGTTAACATTAAACAAGGAGCAAACTCCTCAACACATCTTAGAAACCATTGAATTCAACAATAAATGAAACCTAAAACCAACACTATTCCTTCCATTCACTTCTACCAAGAATAAAGCATTTAGTCCATTCAACATTACATATAATCATTAGACAGTTATATTTTCTGACTGTGTAGAGGAACAGTCATGACCAAAATGATCAAAACTACTTTCACCCGTGCACAAGCTATTCCAAACTTCAACTAAAATGAGCAATATGCTATATCAAATCATTCATATTCATAGTAACCATTCAAAGGATCATTTTTTCAATGAACCCTCTGACTGTACCCCTGCGGCAGAGAAAGGAAACCTCAAAATAGAGAAAGGAAACTTAGTAAAACCAGTCTATGCTGGTGTTTGTGAGGGTAAAATCATGATAAGTGCCTCTTAAACCTCCCCAAACATGTAATAATGTCTTTAAATACTTTATTGATCTCTTCTAAACATTAACACATGGATAGTCAAACTAGTAGTCTCCAAAGCATTCAATAAGTGAATATGAATGTTTGAAAACTTTCCTCTCAGCTTCCCCAACCACTCCTAATCAGTTAGAGGGATTAGTTGAGTGTTTAGACACTAAAACTTCTTAAACATACTTTATCTGATATGATGAATTGTAATATAAACAAATGTGAATCCAAACATTTGAAAATAATGAATCGATATCCTTGAGCACAAGCACCAATAACATCAAATAATGGAGATAAAGCATGGGCTAGGGCACAACACTAGTAGAATACAATCATTTTAGTGAGCATTCATGATCAAATAAAATGCAATGCATTTGAAATTTGCATTCGAATATGATCCCAGAGGCTCGAAAGACATTTCCCATCAAAGATATCAATCAAAGATGAAGAAATCACATACCTTCTCTCGCGCTCAGCTTGCATGAAGGAAGATTTGATAGCCAAATATTCCTTGTACCACACAAAGAACATGCCATTGGTTTAGTTTAGCATGTTATTATCATATCAGATAAAGTATGTTTAAGAATTGTTGGTAAGGATAGGAATAGTGGAGATTCTAGAAATATCCCTCTAACAGATTAGGAGTGGTTGGGGAAGTTGTGAGGAAAGTTTTCAAACATTCATATTCACTTATTGAATGCTTTGGAGACTACTGGTTTGACTGTCCATGTGTTACCAGTGACTGAGATTCATTAAAGCATACAAAACCCTTCATTTTGGGTTATTGTGTGTGGATTCATCCGCTTTAGCCATGAAGATCAAGAAGATGCGGCAGGAGGACATTATGGTAGAAGAAGTATTTAAAGAAGCAACAAGAAGCAATAGAAATTTTTTTAGGAGTTTGGAACAACATTTCAGAATCCATGAATGGTATGCATAAGGTGACCTTCATTCTTGGCCGTGACTTTAATGAAACATTGGATATGGCTGATAAGAAGAAGGGTCACTTGTTGATAGTGTTCCTTGAGGGAAGGGGGATTGTGAAAGACTTGTTATCATTGTATTGTATATTTCCAATATGTTTGGATGCAAGGCACACTAGGAGAATGAAGGATCACTCACTAATTACATGATAACCTGATTTTGAAGGGTCATTGGCTGAGGGGAAAGTCAAGGTCTGGATGTTGATAGTAATTCATTGAGGGAAGGGGGATTGTAAAAGACTTGTTATCATTGTATTGTGTATTTCCAATATGTTTGGATGCAGGGTAGACCAACAGAATGAAGGATCACTCACTGATTGCATGATGACCTAGTTTTGAAGGGTCACTGGTTGAGGGGATAGTCAAGGTCTGGATGTTGATAGTGTTCCTTGAGGGAAGGGGGATTGTGAAAGGCTTGTTATCATTGTATTGTGTATTTCCAATATGTTTGGATGCAGGGTAGACCAGGAGAATGAATGATCACTCACTGATTGCATGATAACTCAATTTTGAAGGGTCACTAGAAGAGGGGGGAATGAAGGATCACTCACCGATTGCATGATAACCCCACCAAGCATTCTTTCCTTTAAGTTTCCACAATATCTCAAAATATGATCATTATTCTTTACTTTCTTCTATATGCTATTCTTTCTATGGTTTTGTTATCTCAGAAATATATCAAAAACATTGCAAATGTCCATATAAAAGTAAAATATTGTCCTTTAATTGTTCCACATTGAAGCATTTCCTCTTGGGAGTATTCTCTTCATTTGTACAATATCTATCAAAAATGGTTCCCATATTTCTTCAAGATCTATTTTAATCTTTATACTACAATTTTGATTAGATTTGACCAATAGTTGATTTCATTGGTATTTTATAGCATATACTCCTAATGTGAAATGTGGAGAGAAAGAAATAGACACACTAGGTATGAATTATATGATATACCCATCATCACTTAGCACTTAAATAATAAATTATGGATAGGGAACAACCCCCTAACTTCTAGATGTTTGTTTCATGTTGGCCTCTTATTATATGCAAAGGTAGGCCTATCTTAGGCTAACAACCATAGTGTAGGGGCCATAAATTAAGGATCCCAAAATAGTGCACACTTGTATTAAATTAGGTTCACTATACTACAAGGGAATGGAAACCATGCAATAGTGCCTCATGGGGATGGAAGCAACCCTTCACGAAGAATATGATTGTGTCTACAATATTTACTAGAGGCAAAGAACATAATTTGGTTCCAGCAATTACTCCTAGAAGATAATGGCACCCACAAAACACTTGGAAAAGATAGCACTCACTATATCTTTTATCACTCTTTTAAAGTTGGGAGAATAAATCTCAAAGATTGATCAACAAATTCTTGAACACAAAGAACCATTGATAGTTATGATTCATGTGTACAATAGCCAACAACCAGTTGTTCCAATCATGGTGTCCACTAATTATGTTAGAAAAAGCATCTACAAATCCCTTACACAACCATAATAGATTCAAACCATGAACCGTAAGAACCTAACAATGGGACTAAGAAAGATACAACCTAAACAAATCTTGATCATATTCCACCCTATTGTAAGGCCCAAGAAGTAACTCTATCTTAAAGCTACACATTCCTCTAGATGAAGTTCAAAGGTCAGGTAGCTAAAGCATAGCAATACTTGAATGAATATAGGAATAATTTGATGTACAATCATTTTCTAGCTTGGTTTGTGGGTTTTCCACATAATATTTTCCCTTTAACCACATTTATAGTTTGAGAAAATTAGAAAAATTGTTTCAGATTTATATTATCCTTTTGAACTAGCACACTGCCATCAAAATGCATAATCATTGGTCATATCAAGAAAATTCCTATTGATTAGTAGGATATCCTTATAAAAATTTGATGCATGGATTTCTTGTGAAATATCGACTGCTATGTATCTTGCAACTATGAAAGGAATAGTGTTGGTGTTAGGTTTCATTTATTATTGAATTCAATGGTTTCCAAGATGTGTTGAGGAGTTTTCTCCTTGTTTAATGTTAATTGTTCCTGCACAATCCACTCATAAAATAGTGAAATGCTATGTGGAAGGGATGGTTGATAGTGTTCCTTGAGGGAAGGTGGATTGTGAAAGACTTGTTATCATTGTATTGTGTATTTCCAATATGTTTGGATGTAGGGAAGACCAGGATAATGAAGGATCACTCACTGATTGCATGATAACCCAGTTTTAAAGGGTCATTGGTTGAGGGGATAGTCAAGGTTTGAATGATTGGGCCATTGGACGACCCTAGTTCTTTGTATTAATTGCTATTCAAATTAGATGCATGGATTTCTTATGAATTATCAGTTGCTATGTATCTTGCAATTGGATCTATAAATATGCATATACTTCTCTAGGGTTTTAAGCCACTTAGGAATCAAAATAGAGAAATTAAATAAAAATTGTTCTTTGTCCTATTTCCTTTTAACAAAGTCTCAACTATCAATGATACAATACATTTGATTCCCTAAGCTATCAATACAAATGTCACTAACTAGAAGCTCACAGGCTATCCATTTGATAACCACAGTCAAAATTTCAAAAAAATGGATATCCTTGAGCACAAGCACCAATAACATCAAATAATGGAGTTAAATCATGGGCTAGGGCACGATACCAGTAGAATGCGATCATTTCAGTGACAACAATATACAATGGTGTCATTAAACACATATGCCAGTAATATCAACAAATGTGAATCCAAACATTTGAATATAGTGAATTGATATCCTTGAGCACAAGCACCAATAACATCAAATAATAGAGATATAACACTGGCTAGGGCATGACACCAGTAGAATGTGGTCATTTTAGAGAGAAAATCCCTCAACAATAAAATGAAATGCATTCGAATATGATGCCAGAGGCTCGAAAGATGAAGAAATCACATACCTTCTCCCATGCTCAGCTTTCACTCTTTTTCTCCCGCTCTCCAATCGAAATAAAAATGATGAGGTTGTTTCACTTTTTTTAAATGTATACCCCAAATCTGTCAAAGTTTCGATGGTCAATTAAACACCCATCGGAATACCGACATCATTGGGGCCTATTACAAAAAAGAAAACACCAAATTCATATGAAAAAGTTACCCGTCAGAAACTTCTGTCAAAATTTGGCCCCAAATGTAGTAGTGAGATAATGGTTCTAAACCCCTTCTTGATACTCTTATTGTCCTTGTGCAATTGTTCATTAGATTGAGACAAGGCTTCTAGGGTTGTTTCATATTCCTTAGATCCACTTTGTTAAGAAAATTTCTCAATGTAGTCTTGAGTCTTATTGAGTTGTTCAACAAACTCTTTTCACTTCACTAAAGAATGCTTCAACTGATCTTTTAGTTCATTGATTACCCTTTTAGATTAATCAAGTTATCTTATGTAACTCAAATATTCCATGTTTTCTATTAAGGATCTACCCAAGTTGTTAGGCTTCTTCAAGGGAAAAAAGCTCTCATACCCATTGTTATTATAATAAGGTGCTAAGTGGGGAGGGGAGTGAACCAGTGCAACCACAAATATGATACTTTTACTAATTCTCTTTTAAATTAACAAACATGAAAACATGAATATTAAGTAAAAACACAAGACATAAATATCTACATATTTGAACACTTGACACCAATATTTTTCCCATGGAAACCCTTGTTAAAGGGAGACAACATGTGGGGATGATGCCCATAAATTTCACTAGGGCACTTGGAAATTAACTCTATTAGGAGAAATTACAATAACCTTTCTGAGGTTTGTACCTAGTTAGAAGGACTTATAGTCCCATTAAGAACTACAACAATCTTGTTAAAGTCTACCTTGCTAAGGGATTTAAAAACTCTAATTAAAGAGCTACCGTGTTAGTGGATTTATACTTTAGATCTATTAGGATACTATTCACCCTATTAGGAGTGACCCTATTAAAGGATTTAACTTTCCAATCTATTAGAGTCAACAAGTAAGAATTACATGATATTTTCAGTCAATGCATGATAGATCCAATAAATTCTAGATTAATTGCGCTTCTCTGAATACTTTACTAAATCTTTACTATCTTCAACAATCATCACACATCATCACAACAACATTGCAACTCTTTGAAATAATAATTTTTTAACAATTTATATACTTGTTGGCATTTGATGCAGATGATTTGTACTTAGAATTTATGGTTGTATTTTTCTGATGTCATTTCTAGAAACATGTTCAGTTCAAGTTAATAGATCATTTGTACTGATGGAGTTGAAAGGTCAAATTAGTAATTTTCCTAAGTGTCCAAGCAATTGGTGAATATCCAGTACCCAGGAATAGTCAGTTAAATCTGATAATGGAGATCGATTTATGCTATGTGATCATTTATTAATCATATACATGGGTATATATAATTGTTTCTCCACTCATAGAATCTAAGGTGAATATTTGCATGAGTTATCAAGGATTCAAGTGATGCTGCCATGAAGAACAAGAGATAGGATGAAAAAATTTGGTTTGATTGACCTTATCAAATCACTTTTATGGTGGACATTATTTTATTTTTTATTTATTATGTCTAGGATTGACCTTGTAGGTTTCAAATTTTATATTTTGCGTAGACGGTGAAAAATTTAGGTTGATAGGGTGACTTAATCTAAGGAAGTGAAAAAATGTTTTTGCTGACCTAAAGAAGTTGTTATAAATGGATGATGGAATAAATTTTTTGGAGAGTTAGTGAAGTTGCGGTAGTGGAATTTTTTATCCATAAAGTGAAGTGATAATAGAGCTAAATTGGATGTTTTAAGTATAAAGTGTTATGATCATATCATTTCATTTTGGGTTCATCTCAAGAGAAAACCCAATAATTTTGTAGGTTAAATCCTCATGTGAGGTCACTCCAAATAGGGTGAAAAGGATCTCTAACAAGATTTGTAGATAAAATCCTTTAACTAGGTAGATCTTAGAAGGATTTTGATATCGCTTAATAGGGTGTTCTTAATAGGACTTTGATTATATCTTTTAGCTGAGCTAACGATACTCTTAACTGGGTATTCCTTAAATGGTGGTTGTAATTTCTCATAATAGGGAAAATCTCATTAGTGTTCTAGTGAAATATTACAGGAATCACTCCCACACGTGGTTTTCTCCCTCTAACAAGGGTTTAAATGTAAAAATATTTTGTCAAGTGTTCTATTTGTGTGAATGCTTTATGTGATTAGTCTCTATGTTATATTTTCCCTTCAATTCTTATTATTGTTAAAAATTATTAGAAACAAATTTTAGATTTTTGGCTGCACTGATTAACACCCCCCACTCTTAGTGCCTTATAGACCTAACAATTAGTATCAAAGTCAAGTTTCCTTAAAGAAGATTAAAAACTAGGGTGAGATCCCTAAGAAAGGTATGGAGAGTTATACTTGTACAAAAGGAAGCTCCAAGAAGAAGAGAAGTTAATCAATGAACTAGAAGATCAAGTAAAGATGTCTATGCTAAGAGGAAATAAGTTTCTGAGAAACTGGATGAAATCCAAGACTACATTGAACACCTAGATCAGAACATGGATGTGAAGAATCTGAGGAAGGTATTGCAGATCTGATGAAGGAAAATGAGAAGTTGGCCAAAGATAAATAAATCCTAAGGAAAGAGTTTGAAGATCAAGCAATTTGAATATGTAAAGAGATGGAAGCAAGAAGAACTAGGGAGAATTCAAGGAAAGTTGCAAAAGATGCCAAAAAGGTTGTTGAGGATGCCCTAAAAGAAAATCTGGAAGAATTGTTGACAAATATGAAAGTGAATTCCATAATGCAAGAAAGTCTTCATGATACAAGTGAAGAAAACCAACAAATCCTTAGTGAAAATGAAAGGTTGAGGGAAAAGAATGAGAAGTTGAAGAATAAATTGAAAATTGAGAAAGAAGCCAATGGGAAACTGAAGAACTGTAATGAATGTTCTGAGAAGCTTTACGAAAAATTGAGGAGTCAAAGAATAACCAAGAAACCAATCAGTCTTGGATATATCGATCAGGGTAATTTTAAAGTTGGTGAATTATCTAAACCAAATAAGCCCTATCAAGATTCAAAGGTGAATCCAATAATTTCTTGTAAGAAATACTAAAATATTTTTTTTACAACTGTAGCAAGGCTAGTCATACAACATATGTTTGTAGAAGTCAATCTATTACTAGGTATTACACTTTTAATGGATATTTCTATAGCTATCACAAGTATGGTCATACTACAAGTGAGTGTAGATCCAAGCCAAGCAATAGATCTGGTAGTAGTAGCTTTGATGGTTACTATTATAAATGCAATAAATAAAATAATAAAGATGATGAATGTGGGTCTAGAGTAAATGTCCCAAGGACATAAGTGTGAACCTAAAAAATCCCTTATGAAAGGGAAAAGAAATTCAATATCACATGAACAATATGAGGTAATTATTGTCACTTGGATTTGAACAGTAGAATGGGGACACAAAATGTAGGACCATGGAAGTCAACTAGTATGGCATGCTTTAAAAGTCATTGAATTGGTCACTGTGCTAGGAGCTATTAGTTCAAGAACCAATCAGCTTACCGATCAAAGAATCAAAGATGAAAACTACCTCTTAATGTTGAGGAAGTCATAAATGAGATGTAGAAGACATGGAAAAATAAAGACTACACTAATGAAGGAAGAAAGGCATCAAATAGTTCCATATCATCATCTGGTGTGGAGATTTATTCACTAAACTAAGCCTACTTGTGGCATAGGGGAAGAAAATATTGTTGAATCTATTTTAGAACCCTCTTTGTATGCTATATTAGATCTAACATCATTTCAAGATGCAATGAGGTAATGGTGAATGTATTGTAAAATTTTTGATGAATTTCATGATATTTTTGACACTTGGTGAAAAAGTAAATTCTATCTATGAAAAAGTAAATTCTATTGGTGAATGCATTTATTACACCTATATGAGGTTGAATAAAAGGTTATTTTGTCATTTCATTTTCACCTTGCATATCTGTAAATTATTTGGAGCGTAAACAACACTATCCAAGTCAACTCTAAGGACTCTTGCAAAATGAGAGATTATTTGTAGTGATTTCAAAGAGGAGATCGATTGGTATCAACCTGTTATCATGAAAAACCCTAGTTTTGTAGATTTTAAGGTATTTAATTAGTTATCTACTCTTGGAATTGAAATTTTAAGATGGACAAACCAACTTCAATTGAAATAACTCAGAGGCCTCATCCTTATTTTAAGAGGCATCCATATAAGTCCATGGAAAATGATCCAGCTAGTACCCTAACTAGTGTTCCATTTGGTATCTTACACATTCAAGACATACAATCTTATATCCACTACAATTTGTAAATATTAGGAACATGAGAAATCTATGAAAAATATAAAAATTCAAGTGATTAAAACTTGGTGTTGAAGGATGAACACAAGTGTGTCATTATATAGTGTTACATCATGCAACTAACTACTCAGTAAATTTCAAAGATGAGTAGGTAAGATACATGCTGAGAAGAATCAATGACCAATTTATGTGGTTGGATAGGATGTACAAAATCCCAAAGGAAGTTATCCCTATGGTAATTAGTCTTTGTGAAACTAGTGATGTGCATGTTCCTCACACAAGACCTAAAGAGGAGTTTATCAAACTAACCAAATCTAGTATGGATGGGCATGCAATGATAGTAAATGATATAGAAAATGAAGAGGTAGCGTTTGCATCTATAATAATCGATTATAAAATTTATCACTCTATTCGGTTGAATAGTATCCCAGGAGGAGTCATTCATACAACATATTTGATGGTAAAGGAAAATGAAGATTTTGATCTTGCTAAAGCAATGAGGGAATAGTTAATTCTTAACTTAGAAAATATCAATAAGGACAGAAGAAAGGAGTTCAAGTTCAGTGAGTTAATTATGTATCTATTCTTCTACTTTCAGAATATGTTCCCTGGTTTTAACAATATTTATTTCAAAGTAGGTACCCGGCTCTATGTTAGATCAATTTAATTGTGTTAGAACCTTAGGGAATGATTTCACTAGTAAATTATCATGGGGTTATTTTAAATATTTCAAAAAAAGGATGCATGAGAAGGAAATAATACAATCAGAGATTATGGAGAAGTAAACTAATGCAATATGCACTTCATGGTTGACATAGATACATGTAGGATGTAAGTAGTTGACACTAGAACATCATGGCTGATGCCAATGGGTTATGCAGTGAAAGTTGATATTATCACTCTATATGTTTATAAGTTTCTAAGTTAACCAGTAGATCCCAATACTCCAAGATTGGTACTTATGCAGAAAAAATTTCACAAGTGCATAATGAGTTGATCGATCTGGTAATAAGTAAAAAGGTAAGAAAGGAAGTTGAAAAATTTATGAATAATAGAGGCTTTACTAAGGAACAAATAAATAAACCAAAGGCCAAACATGCTACTAATAAATCAAGTGCATCATGTGCAGTTGAAGATGATGATGTTGAATTTATTGGTGCAATAACTAAAACTATAGAATCTAAATCTCGAAAGCTAATCGTTGTAGATGCAACAATTTAGAATGTTAGTAAGTATGAGATTATAGTAGGTGTGAAAAAGTATTATCATCTATTTGGAAAGGAAGATTAAACTAAAATTGAAGATGTTGTAATTTCTAGTATGGATAATCTTATTCAAGTTCTAATGTAAATGTATTAGACAATCCAAAAGAAATTACCAACCATTCATATAACTCTTCATTTGTCTTGAATGGAATTTTCTACCCATCACCTTCCCTTATTCTAATCTGATGATAACCACTTTTCAAATCTAGCTTGGTGAAATATCTTGATCCACTCAAATAATCTATAAAAGCATTAATTCTTGGGAAAGGAAAATAGTACTTGATTGTTATCCAATTTATGGCTCCAGAATTGGTACACATCCTCCATTTTCCATCCTTCTTAGGTACTAAGAGTTTAGGCACTGCACATGGACTAAATATTTCTTTGATCAATCCTTGCTAAAACAAATCTTGTACTTGGTTGTTGAGCTCTTTATTTTCTAGTTGGCATCATCTCGTATGTTGGTTTGTTATGAAAACTAACTCCTGGTATCAAGTCCATACAGTGAATGATACTTCTTACCAGTGGTAATCCATTAGGGACATTATCAGATATGATGCTTGTCTACTCATTCAGTAAGCTGGTGATTTTGTCAAAGTGTTCTCTTACCAATAAAGTCTCCTTATACTTCTTGGTTACCAAAGCAAAACATAAATTATCATGCCATAGATAAGAACTTCCTTCCATCTACTAAATAAATTATTGCAATGGTACACACTTCACGCTTAAGGGGTTCATCCAATGGTAAAATTTTTTGTTTCATTCCATTAGCAATAATAGTGTACACATTCTTCCTACCATCATGCATAGTTTTCCTATCATGCTTCCAAGGCCTACCCAACAAGATATGACACACATCCATAGGTATAAAATCACACAAAACTTCATTGTAATACTTCTGAATCTTGAGTATAACTAGGCATTATTCACTTACCATTACCTTGTGTTCATCTTGAATCTATGTTATTTGATAGGATTTAGGATGCCTCAATCTCTGAAAATTCAATTTGTCATCCAACTCCTCCAAGGAAATATTTTCTGAACTTCTACTGCCTATGAGCACATCACACACCTTATCTTGTATCCTACATCTGGTTCAGAATAATTATTTCTCTACAAGGGTTCCTCCTCTTTCTTTTCATGGTACAAAAATCTCTGTATATCAAGGTTGCTACTTCCTCTACCTAATTTTTGTTCACTAATTTAGTGGATTCCTCATCTATGAAGGTTGTTCGCTTACTTATCTCTACTTTCCTTTTATATTGTCCTCATTTATATTCAAAGGCTCAGTGTCCCTATTTTCCATATTTAAAAGAAGTGCCACTGAACTTTATTTTATCTCCACTATTTTTTCCTTCATTGCAATATGAACTCCTAGTATTCCTTTAGTAGTGGTCATTATCCTTAGCTTCTGATCCACTCTTATCATGATCTGTAGAAGATCTACCTCCTCCAAAATTATGACTGGATTGACCTCTCTGAAATATCCCTCCTCTACCTCTTTGTCTTTGTCCATGTCTTCAGTTCAACTTGTATTCATCCTTCAAGGCCCACTTACAAGCTTCTTCCACACTTTTAATCTATATCAGATTAATTTCATCATGTATTGATATCCTTAAACTATTAATATAGTGAGAAACTTGTTCAGCTTCATCAAATCTACATGTGCAGATCTAATCTTTAGCTTGTAAAACTCCTCGATATAACATTGAACACCTAAGTCCCTTTGCTTCAAATTTTATAGCCTTTGAATATATTGACTTGATAGTCCTTAGTCAATAACTTAGCCTTTAATTTACTCACCATCCTATCCCAAGATTTGATCTTATCTTTGCCCCTTCTCTACCAAGTTATTTGCAAATTTTCCCACCATAAGGGTACATGCCCTTTCAACTTGGTACAAGAGTATTTTACCTTCTTCTCCTCATCAGTTCCTTCGAGTTCAGAGTATTTTTCCATCTCTAATATCCAATCTATCTATTCATTAGAATCCAAGTTTCCATGATAGTCTTGTGGACTAAAATGAGGCCTCTTGTTCACATTGGTCAAGGATCTAATAAACCTTTCCTCTTCTTTATTTAACACTAGTTTCTCTTCATTTTTTTATCTTCCCCTAGCCTAAATAAGTTCATTTCCTTTTTCATCACTTACATCATAAATGTCTTTCCCTCTCCTATGAGATAATTCTACCACTTCCAATCTAGCAGCAATATCCATGACAACTAGATTTGCATTCATTTCTCCTCCTCTAGTATTTCTTCTAGCCATCTTCATAATTTTCATAGTTGTAGGCTAGATTCTCTCTTCCGCCACCCCACAAGAAAACCATAGGTTTCAAAACCTCACTCTAATACCTTTGATGTAGTTAAGGATAATATGAACTCCTAGAGTCTGACAAATCCTTGCAGGAAAAGTCAACATGCAGAAAACAATCAATTCTAAATCTTAAAAAACTCGATGAGGAACAACAAATAGACCTATTTAGAGCTTTGAATTATCTTGAAATCAAAATTTCTATCACATTGGCCTACAACATGTAGATTATAAGGTTTCGACACACAAGTCTAATTACAACAGAATTGTAGACTAAAATCCTAGCACTAACCTTCAAGGCTAATCCCTCCTAAAGGCTCCTAACAAAGATCATAAGCCTCAATATATAGAGCTTTGCAAAACATATGTCGGTGAAGAAAATTACATTTTCTAAGAACAAGAAAATGTAATACAAAAATATAGGTAAGGACCCAAATCATAAGATCTCAACACCAAGATGTTGAAATGATCTATGATCCAAGAATGACATAAGAAAAAAAATATAAGAACATTGGAATATGAGTCACCAAGCTTCATCAATTGGAAAGTTACTTCGCGAGATCAAAAAGCCCAACTAACTGTTAGAACATGAAGAATGCATTGCCCTAAACTTGTACCCAAGATAACTCCTCAATGAAGACTCCAATCAAGGTTTGAACCCAGACATGAGTAAAATGCGATGTCTAGAAGGTTCCCTAATGTTCACAATAGCAAATGATCCAAAACAAAGGAATGCGACAAAAATTGAGAAAACTAAAAAAACCAGGAACAAAACTGAAAGGAAATATTTTTGGGTGATGCAAGATTGCCAAGAACCCAAGATGCTCCTCAATCGATGGGAGAAAATAGTTTAAACAAATTTGAATTTGAGCGGGATTGAGAGCCAAGTGAAAAAGTGATAGAGAATGTTCAAAAAGACATGGATCAAACAGGTCCACACTAGCCACCTAAATATTCAACGCTTAGTGTGTATTGATTATGTTCAATGTTGATTTCTAGTGAGTGAAACTCAAAATGGGAACATATTGCTAGCATCCAAAGTCGCAACAATTTAATACTAACAACTATGGCTAAGAACAAATGCTTAATTTCCATTGACGTAGTGAATAGAAAATGAATAGGGGTGCACAATGAATGAAATGGTTGAAGTAGTGATGTCAATTTTGAATGTCCAAGTTTGGGAGATTAGCACAAGATTAGTGCCCTAATAAATTCTAGAATACTATGGCCCTTAGCTTCAGCAATAGTTATTTTGGTTATTACATATGAAATAAATCAAAAAGTTATTATCAACCTACAGCTCTTTTTAATTCATTTTTTCCTCTCTCATATTTTCTTTTATTTTTTGGCTATAGATATAATGTGAAATTTTTCTTTTCATTTCATTCCTTTCAAAAGAAATAAAGTGACCAATTTCTTTTCATTTTCTTCTTTTAAAAAGAAATAATGTGAAAACTTTGTTTAAAAGAAATAATATGAACACTTGATTTTTATTTCTAGATAAACAATTTCTCTTACAATTAAAATAGATATAGATATCCGCATAATTCTTAAAAATAATATATAATTTAAATGAAACTATAAAATGATAACAAGTATATAATATATTTTTACTTAATTTTAATAAAAAAATAAATATAATAAAATTTTAGAAAAAAATAAATTATTTTTGACATAATAATTTTTTTCTTTTAATAAACACATAAAAAAAATTTATAAATACTTTTAAATTACTCCATAGATAATTAACTCATTTTTTCAACACTTATTAAATTACATATCCAAAGTTAAACAGTTATACTCAAATAATTTCAATAACCTTCATTGACTTTAAGACGTATAAAGCAGAACGTATTTGTAGAAGGCATCTCATTCAACCGAGCACTGACGAGGAATCAAATAAAGTAGAGATTTCACAGCGCACTGACCACACTCCGTTCTTTCGCCTCTCACGCGTTAATTCATAGTAAGTCAAGTCTATTGTAAACGGGTGTGTTGCGTAACTCCAGTGGCTGGTGCCGGTCCAGAGACGGACATGCAGCGGTAAACGAGAGTACAAACTGAAAATGAAAATGATTTGCACAAATAATTGGACCCACGCATTCAATGGTAAATTCTATTACGAATATTTTTTTTAGGTCAAAAAGTTGATTATTTCGTCATCTCAATGATGAATAACTCGAGTGTGATTCTAAATTTTGATTTAAATTCATAAATAATTTAATTCATAAATACGTCCATTAAAAGTCATTAAGTTGCTCGATAAATATTTTATTATCTAAAATTTTTATTAGATGGAAAATTAATATTTTAAAAATTTAATTTAATCATGGAAAACAATTTTTTTTAAAGAGGCTTAAAAAAAAAAAATTAGTAATAAAAGTTTGTTATAGTTAAAATTTCATTTTCTTTAAAATTTGTTAGACTTAAGCATTTAAGTTAGTGTTTTCAATATTTGAAAATGAATGCAATTTCATTGGTGTGTTTAATTTGAAATACATTTTCTTTAATTTATTTGTAATGAGAAGGTTTTATGTTTTGATAGGTTCTAAGTTTGAAGCATATTGTATTTATAATAAGAAGAAGAATATTGAATAGATTGTAAATTTGAGGAATATTGTACTTACTATAAGAAGGTTCTAAGCTTGGATATCAACCTATTTAATATGTTTGTAAAATATAGTAGAAACAAATACAATCCTTATTTCAAATTAGTGAAAATATATAGGACTCAAATAATTTGGGTATATGACTCAACATCAATTTGTTTAATATTTAGAGAAAAAATAGACTTTACTGGTAAAAACATTTTTAGACATGGATTAATTGTGAAGTTGTTATTAACTATTTGATCTTGAGGTCATAATTAACAATATAAATTCAATAATCTCACTAATATCTATAAACATTATTAAAGGTTTAAAAAAAGTACTTCAAGAAAATTATTAAAGATGACAAGAAAATTAATGAAATCAAATTATTTATAAAGTAATTAGTGCTTTTGAATTTTTATTCATTTTCTTAATATAATTTACATTTTTAATAAAATAAAAAATGTTTAGAAATATTACTATTTATCATTTCTTAGATTTATGAAAACAATTTTCCATTAAAATGTATTTAAATAAATGAATTTTGTGAAAGAAGTAAAATGTAATAAATCCAATAAAAAGCAAGAAGATGAAAAACAAAGAGTAAAACAGAATAAAATTTAATTTTGAATAAATATTAGTAAACCTTATTACGCCGAGAGGCGTAACAACTACAGTGGCATCCAACCCCCTTATAGAGGTCATCTATAAAAATGGTGTAATTTTAAAGAACCTCTTCATGTTCCACCGGTCATGTTCCATTGTCAACCTATTAAGATCGTGTTCCATTACAGAGCGATAATACAATGTAATAAAACGCTCCATCTGTCACAAAACACTTGGCGTAATTAATGCCCTGTAAATTGAAGTGGCATAACAAATGACAAAAAAATGGAATGCAAAGAGTTTTGGCGATCCCATGTCATTTATCTTTTCTCTCTGTTACAATTACCCGTCATTTGGAAATTAAAACTTGGAAGTTGACAAGAAGTATGCTTATCATTTTCTCTTTCATGTCTGAGCAGAAGAGAATCCTGGTGGGAGTACACGACAGCGCGCAGAGTGTATACACCATGGAATGGACCCTGGATCATCTGGTTGCCCCCTTCATTCATGACGATCGTCCGCTCTTCAGGCTTTTCCTCGTTCATGCCCGCCCTACTGCAATATCCGTTCTTTGCATGGCAGGTCCCGGTAATTTGAAACCTCTGCGCAATTCCATGCATTTTTCTTTTCAATTTTCTATTTGAAGTCCTACGATTCTATATCTGCGCAATTCCTTTCATTTTTCTTCTTTTATTTGTAGTTTTCGTCCTGAGATTCTATTCCTGCGCAAATCCTTTCATTTTTCTTTCTTTTTTGTCGTCCTGAGATTTGATCTCTGCGCAATTTCCTTCATTTTGCTTTCTTTTATTTCTAATAAACTCTTGTGATTTGTAACCTGGTGGATGATACAAGCAAAGATTTATATCTTTGCTGTTGGGATTGCAGCCACAAAGGTTATATATTTTGTGCACATAATGTTTGGGATTTGATAGAATCATAAAAATTTGATGCATGCATTGTTTCTACCACCTGCGTTTTCCTACAATTTTCAAATTTGGGGTTGATGATATTTGAGAAATAAGTGATGATACATTGCAAAATTTATAGAAATTAATATAGAATCTATTTTTAGGTGAATATTTTTTGCAAATTTAAAAGAAAAATTAATTACCTTTGCAGGGTACTGAGATATTAAATTTCAAAAATCAATTTTGCAGTTTATTTTAATGCATTTGTTTTGATAATTTTTTTTTTTTTTTTTGGCAAATCTTTATATTTATATTAATATATTCAACTGGTTCATAACCCATAATATAAAAAAGTATATAGCACCTAAAACTACCCAAGAAGTGAGTTGGCATAAAGGAGGCCAAAACTCAATTACAATGTGGAAGCCATAAATGGCATGAAAGAAGAAACATTAAGCACCTGAACCCAAATTACATGATAAAGTACAATTATACATTTATACAATGTGCCACTTGATACATGGAATCCCTGAGGGATCAAAATAGAAATTTATGAAACTAATGAGCATAAAAAAAGAGTAGATAACTGAGAAGCACCAAGCCGCATGAGAGCATCGAGCTAACAGTAGGAGATAAACCATATAAACCTTCATGATAGGAAACAAAAAACAAAACGGCATAAGAAACAACAGATGTGAAGAATCATCCTTGAAGACCAAGCTGAGGAGGTGGAGAAAATAATAATAATAATAATAATAATAATAATAATAATAATAATAATAATAATAATAATAATAATAATAATAATAATAATAATAATAATAATAATAATAATAATGAGATCCATAATAAAGTCAGCAAGGACGAGAATAACACCAGGTGGAACATGCCGAATAACCATAAGTGGGATCAGCCATTTGAACAATGCTATTTAAGTGATAAGAAATTAAGAAGATTTCGACTGAATCAAGTGGAGGATCGGCAAGTAGGTGTCCAAAGTGACACTATCAGATGGATAGAAAAAAGAATGGTTATCGGAGCCATAATTAGCAAGCAAGTCGGCCAGAGAATTACCTTCACGAAAAACATGAGTGAGAAAAACCTCATGAAAAGAGTCAAGCAAAGACCAAATTTGAACAAGAACATAATGAATGTGCCATGCAAAGGAAGACCACCTAACATAGGCATTGATAATAACAGAGGAATCACCTTCAACATGAATATGGCGAAATTGAGACTTCTTTGCAGCTGAGAGACCCTGAAGAAGAGAAAGGGCCTCAACAAAGTTGTTGGTAGTAGGAGCAATAGGGTAGGCTTCAAAACATAAGACAGCCCCATAATGGTCACGAAGAACATAACCAATCCCAGAATTACCCGGGTTTCCTTTGGAGGAGCCATCAAAATTAAGCTTGACAAAACCTTGCTGAGGAGGGGACCATTTAACAGAGGCCCTAGTCTGAAGTTTATCTTTGGGGTAAAGAGGAAATGGGAGGAAAGGGAAATTTAAACCTTCCCATCTTTTAGAAACAATATTGTCCCAAGAAGAAAAACCATGATTGCCCCTGAATTTGCATACATATGCATTTGTCACATCAACAATGGAATGATGGAGTCTATTAAGGACTGAATCCAAAGAAGAGGGAGAATTATGAAAAATGCGCTTGTTACACTCCCACCAAATAGCCCATAATACCAAAGAAGGAGAGCAAATCCATATGCATGTAAACATGGATTTGGGGTAAAGAGATGGCCAGGCTTGAAAAAGGTCCCAAACCCTTAGAGGAAGTGCCATGGAATAGTCAAGTTTACCAAGCACAAATATCTAGCAATCACGAGCAAAGGGACAATTAAGGAAAAGGTGATCCACCATTTCAAGAGCCTGATTACACAAAACACAAGAGAAATCATTAGCAATATTAAGTCTTGATAATCTATAACTGGTAAGAACCTGATTCCTCAAAACCAACCATGAAAAACAACCAGCTTTAGGAAGAATAGAACTGTGCCAACAAAATGTATAATCCCGTTGTTGAGACATGGAGAGAAGGTCGGAATTGACCAAGTCATACCCCAACTTAACTGAATAGTTACCATCATGAGAAGGACACCAAAATAGTTTATCAGGTGAAGGGGATAGAAAAATAGATTGTTTAGCTAAAAAAGAATTAGCGTCGGAGGCAGATTGGGGGTCAATAGGAAGAAGAGAAAAATCATGCCAAAGAACCAAACCAGAAAACATAGAGACTGCTGAAACATAGTTGACAAGATTGGAGCCCCAATGAGAATGAGCAATTTCCCAGATATGAAGGAAGGGATGGATAGAAGAAAGGGGAGGTAAACTGTTCCAAGAGTCCAACCAAAAGTCAACCGATTCACCATCATGGACTTCCCAAGAGATGGAAGAAGTGATGATATGACGAGACTTAATGATGAAGTTCCAAATGGCGGAACCTTTGGGAGGATCCAAAGCTGACAGAATTCTAGAAGGATCCAAATTATCAAGATATTTCTCCTGCATCAATCTACACCACTTAATGTTTGGTTGAGAAAAAACTTTCCAAACAAGCTTACCACCAAAAGCCAAATTTCGAGCATGCAAGTTATGAAGACCAACACCGCCGGACGAAGGAGGAGTAGCCATTTGAGAAAGAGAAATAAGTGGAAGCTTCTTTTCACCCATCATATTAGCATTCCAAAGAAAATCCCTAATTAATTTCTCAATTTATACAAGAATAGATTTAGGGGCAAGAAAAACTGAGAAATAGTAGTTGGGAATGGTAGACAAGATAGTTTTGATAAGCAAAATTCTATCCGAAAGGGAGAGACATCTAGCCTTCCAAGCCAAAATCCTAGCCTTAATCCGACTAACAATAGACTGCCAATAAATGGCTTTATTGGAACCAACAAAAAAAGGAACACCCAAATATGTCGAAGGGAGCTCATCAGAAGGAAAACCAAGGATCCCCTTAATCCGAGAAGCAAGAGAAGATTCAGTATTAAAAATATAGATTTTAGATTTCTGAGGATTAATCTTCTGGCCAGATACCAAACAATAAGAATCAAGTAATTAGCGAATGTGATTAGCTTCAAAAAGAGAAGCCCTACCAAAAAGGAGGGTATCATCAGCAAACAAAGAATGAGTAATCACAATTGATGTGTTTGGAACTAAGACACCAAGCCATAAACCAGCCAAATGTGAAGCATTGTTAGCATGGCTCAAAGCTTTAGCCGCAATAATGAAGAGAACAGGAGAAAGAGGGTCACCTTGCCTAACACCCTAGGTTGCAGAGAAATAACCTGAAGCTGAACCATTAATAATGACAGAAAAGTGGGCACCAGAAACACAAGCCATTACCCATTTGGACCATTTTTTGGAGAAACCAAATTTCAGAATGACCTTAAGTAAGAAGGACCAACTTAATCTATCATAAGCCTTCATCATGTCGAGTTTAACTATAAAAGATAGAAGAGAGTGAGACTGAATGGAGTGAAGGGTCTCATGTGCAAGGATAGCCCCATCTAAAGTATCCCTACAAGGAACAAAACCCCCCTGTTCAGGGGAAACAATTGAAGGGATAATGTGTTGAAGGTGCATATAAATAGCCTTAGTGATAATTTTATAAATGGTATTACAGAGAGAAATAGGTCTAAAATCAGCAAATGATTGGGGATCATCAACTTTGGGAATGAGGACAATATTTGTAGAATTGAAAGATTTTAACATGGCAAAATTTTGCCTTGACTCTTCAAGAACATCCAAAAGGTTAAAGCAAATGGCATCCCAAGCCTTTTGGAAAAAAAGGCCAGTAAAGCCATCTGGCCCAGGAGCTTTATCAGGAGCCATGGAAAAGACAACATTCCGGATCTCAGCCAAGGTGAAAGGGGCCATTAAATTATGATTGTCCTGGGGTGAGATAGAATTGGGGATAGCATCCAAAAAGGAATTCAAAAGACCATCAGAAGACTGAGAAGGAGGAGGAGGGGCCAATAGATCAGAACAAAACTTAACACCTTGATCCCTAATATCCTCAGGATTAGTGAGAATGTTTCTGCAAGAATCCTTGATGGAAAAGATTGTTTTCACAGCAACTTTATGCATAGAAAAGGCATGAAAAAATTTGGTATTCTGGTCACCCGAATGGAGCCAATACTCCCGAGACTTCTGGCGCCAATATTCCTCTTCATGAGCACAAAGTTCAGCCCATTTAGCGTGCAAGCATTTTTGAGAAGCATATGACTGAGGATCTAACCCAAAGGAAAAAATGTGTTGATTGACCGCAGATAAATCATTTTCAAGTTGGGATTTTTGTTCAAAAATATTTTTGAAAACATTAACATTCCATGCCTTAATCAGAGACTTGATATATTGCAATTTTTTAAAGAAAATGAACATCTTAGTACCATCCATTGAGGGAGCAGAGAGCCACCATTGCTTAAGGAGGGAGTGGAATAAAGAATGCCTGAACCAGACTGATTCAAATTTGAATGAAGCTTTGCGAGGAGTGGGGGTAGTGAAGTGAGGCAAATCAATCAATAGGGAAATAGGAAAATGATCAGAATTAGAAAAATGCAAGATGGATAGGGACAGTGAAGCAGGTAGAAGTTTCCAATTTTTAGAAGCAAGGAATCTATCAAGTCTAACAAAAATTTGTAGAAAATCCAATCTATGATTAGTCCAAGTGAATGAACCATTAGAAGGTAAGATGTCATAAAGGTCATTATCTTGAATAAAGTTACTGAAATCAAAAATAACACGAAGAGGTGGAGATATACCTCCAATCTTATCATTTGACCCTAAAGTAGCATTGAAGTCGCCAGCAAGAAGGAATTTGGATTCCAGGAATTACTGAATAACATTTGTTAAAGATTGCCAAAGCTGGAATTTGGCAGGCGAAGTAGTAGGATGATACAAATTAATAAGAAAATTTTTTAAGGAAAAATGCTTCACACTGAGAAGTTGCCAATTAGTCCCTGATTGAAGAGGAAAAACAGACATAGATTTGCCTTTCCAGAGGGTAACAAGACCACCAAAGGCACCATTGGACAAAAGAAAAGAATGCTGCCAACCAGTCCACTTACCCAGTGTAGTAGAAAAGTTGTTCGAAGATAATTTTGTTTCTTGGAGGAGGACGATATCCCAGAAGGAAGAATCAAGTCTATTCTTGATCCGGGAGTGCTTGTTAGAGGCATTAAGGCCTCTGACATTCCAAGAGAGAATCTTCATACTGGACAAGGAGAACCTTTAGTTCTCCTTGTCGAATAGTGCTTGGAAGCAGAGAATTTAGCATCCAAAGTAGACTGAACCCCGGCCACAATTTCCTCTAAAGCCTTAGATGCCTTGGACTTCCTACCGTGAGGTTTGGGAACTGAATTTTTAAGTTTAGGCGACAAAGGGGTTTGGACAATAGCAGCCTTATCAAGCTTCCTAGCCATGAGATCAGAGGGTGCAGACACGAAGCTAGAATCCAGCATAGAATTGGATCCCTGAGGATTTACCTTGACAGAAGAAGGGGAAAGACAACTAGGTTGATCAGGAACACAATGATCTGACATAATAGGTGTTGCCGAAGGCTTAACAGGAGAATCCAATGGGAAAGAATTGGGAATAGGAACCATATCATCCATGGGATTTGCAAGAGGAAAATCATTCAGAAAAAGAGACTGAGCAGTAGAGGATATTGCCTTAGCCATAAGATTAACATGCTGGGAAGTCATACAACCAAGCTAAAAAGGATCATGGGAGAACATTAATTTTCTAACAATTGAATCTTTTACAGGCAACCAGACACCCTTAGATAGGATTGGGGAAATAACAGCACCAGAAAAATCAACACCTTCAAGGATCTGAATAATTATGGGTAGGAATAATTTTAGCATGCCAACAAAAGAGCAGATAGAAGGAAAAGGAAACTGAAGACTCTGATCTTTGGTAATCAATTGGCTATTGATATCAGAAGGAAAGCTCTTAGCCAATGTAGATAACTCAACACAAGATGGCGTAGAAATATGAGTCGGATTGGAAACCCTTGGAGCAGGGGGTGATGAAGGGGGAATCGGATTAGGAGGCATAGAGCATCTAGTTTGAGCCACTAGAGAACATTGTGTAGGAAAGGAAGTGCGATCTGAACAAACCACCAATTTGGAGGAACTGGGATCCCTACATTGGTTGGTGAAATGACCTAAGAGATTGGCATAGAGAGAGAGATAGAGCGTGCATCTTGAACAACAATGTTTTGTTTCCAAGAACCCCAGTTAGATTGGAGGATAATGGAAGTACGGAGTGGTTTGGAGGTGTCTAATAAGAGACAAAATTGAATTGAATGATGAGGATAATCAAAAGGAAGAAGATCATGATGAATAAACAACCCTAGATTGTTAGCAATTGCTTCCACAATGTCCGTGTCCCTATACTCAAGTGGAAGGGAAGGAAGTTCCAACCAAAAGGGAACCCAAGCATAGGAAGAGTCATTCATAAGGAAATTAGGAGACCAATTAATGACCGAAATACCAAAACCCAAACAAAACCAATATTTGTTATTAAGAACCCTATCCCTGTCAGAAATAGAACGGAAGATTGCAACAAAAAAATTAGATGCATGATCCATGTAGAAGAGATCAGACAAACCCGTCCAAGAGGAGGAGGCCCAAGAGCTAAAATCTGAGATAGGAATGAAAGACCAGATCTTACCAATCAAGGCGATATCCTTCATCAGTGAAATTTGAGGACAGAGAAGACCATCATCCAGGACAAGCATAGGCTCCTTTTGACCTAAATCAGGAAGATCCCGTGTAGGAGAAGAAGAAGCCTGCAAGTTTGATCCAATGGAAGGAGGAGCCGGTCGAGCACCTAGAATATTTTTGTGCAGCGTAGAATTCAAACTTGAAGAAACCTTGTGGGGAACAATGGGAATATTGTTAGGCGCAGAAACATAATTCGGAGGGTGGAGTGGCAATGAATTAGGCTAGGAAACAAAAGAGGTTGAACTAAGGCAAACACCATCAGCCGAGGGGGTGGGAGGAGGTGGAGAAGCGTGAGGAACAAATTTTTGGCCACCAGAATGAGTTTGGAAGAACCTCACCTTGCCCTGAGAAACCCACCGCCCATCAAGAGTTTTGAGCCCAAACCGAGACCTACGAACATTATCGCCAGAAGAGGATTGAAACTGCAAACCCTTTTGATGCCCACCACACAAAGAACCATCCGAAGAAGTAGACTTCTGAGACATCCTCATTTTTGTCCCAAGTCATCCCGTAAAAATAAAATTGTTATCTTGTAGTATTATCTAACAAATAGAGAATAATGGTAAGTCATAGTAAGCTCTCCCCTTACCCTTTTTAGAACATGTCTACAAAATATATTAATTAGTAAAACTATGATATGTCTTATATATATATATATATATATATATATATATATATATATATATATATATATAATCTATCTTAATATACGTGTTTCCTATAATGTTCTTTAACCCTTGGTTGTAAGCACTACAGGAAAGAAGCCCCACTATTTCACCAAGGGTCAAAGTCAACAACTCTCAATTAAGAACCACAATAGAGAGTGACCCTGTGGAGACTTGAACCTTGGTTGTAGGCACTACAGGCAAGAAGCCCCACCATTTCACCAAAGGCACAAGCCTATTTGTTTTGATAATTATTAATTTTTGGAGTTTTATATGACAAATTAATTATTTTGTAGGGCACTCAAATATTGAGCTTTAATCTTTGCATAAAGTTTTAGATTTTATAATCTTTTCATTTAATTAAGAATTCAGTGTTTTGGAGAATACTCTTTTTTTTATATGAATTTTCAGATATAATCTTGTAAGATAAGTAGATCATTTGATTATCTTGTAGAAAATTTTAATATTTGAAATCATTTAAAAAAAAAAATCAATTTTCAAAAAATTCTTTTATGCTCATACATAAATTTTGATTAATTAATGTCACATTTAAATATGAAAGAGAAAAATTTAATAAATATATATACAATTGACACTGCCATTTTATTTTTTTTCATTTTTAAATTAGTGTTATTCTATATGAAAAATAATAATAGTGGCTTATATGCATTGTATATTGACAATGAAAAATATTTTGAAGACAATCAATTTATATTGGCAGTAGAAGGTATTTCTTTGTTCAAATTATAAAATTTATTAAGTCAATTGATGTATATCAATAAATAGAAGATTTTTATAATCAAATTATATCAAGTTTATTAATTTATATTTATGACCATTAATTTATAATAACTTATTTTGAATGATCTACTCAATAAGATCAATGCATGATGTTTGGAAGCTAGCATTTTAAAAATATACCCAAAAAAATTGAAGAACAAACCAATGGGGAGAATGCTACAATATTGAATACTATATACTTAATACTGCTTGCATTTTCTTGGGAGCCTTCCTAACATTTTATTTGAAATTCATTTGTATTTATTAGAATATAATTTATTTTAATTTTAGAATTTGAAATATTTTATATGAAAAAGAAGAATAGAACTTTTGTTTATATATCTAGAAAAGTATAGAAATATTCTATTACTTTTTTAGATTTACTTTAAAAAGTTATTCTAAAACATTCATTTAGAAATCTAACAAAAAAATAGAATTTATATCTCACAGGTTGCTTATAAATTTAGAAAAAGCTTACAAAGATTTATATATCTACACAATTTTTATAAAGATTCTATACATATTTAGATTTTTCTAAAAATAATTGTTGATTCATTTAAAATTTTAAAAAATAAAATTTGTTTATGTTTAGATTAATTTATATTTCTCTAATTTCACAACTAAATTCATACTCTATCCAATTAAAATAGGCCAATTTCTACTAATATCTAATTAAATAATATTAATAATATATTTAATATAAAGGTATTGGACATTTTAAAGTAAAAATAAGATTCATATATAAATAAAGAGAAAGGGGGGCATAAAAAAAAGTTATATATAATAATAGGCTATATGAATCTAGAAGTTACTATTAACAATAATCATAATCATAAATCCTAAACCATAATCCTAATTCAAGCCCTGACTCTAAACATAATACTAACCATTATACTAAGAATGAGTAACCCTAATTATAAATGCTAAACCCTAATACTAATGTCAATCCTAATATTAAATGATAAAACATAATCCTAAATGTTAAACCCTAATCCTAATTGTAACTCTAAATCCTAAGCCTAATACTTGAACCCTATCCCTAACCATAATAATAACCATGATGTAAAGTAACCCAAATTCTAACCATATGCATAAAGCCTAAATGTTAAATCCTAATCCTTAATGCTAACCCATATTCCTAAATACTAAACACTAATTGTAATCCTAATTGTTAAAGACTAATCCTAAACCATAATCCTAAATACTAAACCCTTATCATAAATGATAAAGCCTAATATTAAATGATAAACACTAATCCTAACCATAACCATAACCCTAAATCCTAAATGTTAAACCCTATTCATAAATTCTTAACCCCAATCCTAATCTTATTACTAAACCCTAATCCTAAAGGCATAACCCTAAATCTTAAATCTTAACCAAGACCACAATCTTAAATGCAAATCCCTAATTATAAATGCTAAGCCATAATCCTAACTATAACTGTAAAGTTTAAACCCTAATCCTAAATGCTAAACTCTAATTTTAAATTCTATCCCTAATACAAATCGTAACCCTAAGCATAACACTAATAATTATATAAACACATGCCCTAACCCTAATCCCGATCATAACCCTTAATCCTAAATGCTAAATCCTTATTCTAAATGCTAAACAATAATACTAAGTGCTAAAGTGAAATCTAAAATACTAAACCCTAAATCCTAACCTAAACCTTAATTATAAATATTAAACTCTAATTATAAATACTAAACTCTATTGTAAATTCTAAACCATAATCCTAACCCTAATTATAAATGCTAAACCCTCATCCTAAATGCTAAACTCTAATCCTAATCCTAAATGCTAAACCCTAATCTTAAATGTTAAACCTTGATTTAAGTTTAACATTTAGGATTATTATTTATCAATTAAGGTTTAGCATTTAGGATCAAGGTTTAGAATTTAGGATTAAGGATTATGATTATGGTTAGGGTTAGGGTATCCATTTACATCATTATTAGTGTTATGGTTAGCATTAGGATTTGTATTAGGGCTAGGATTTAGGATTAGGGTTTATCATTTATAGTTATAATTAGTATTATGGTTTAGCATTTAGAATTAGGGTTTAGTATTTAATATTGTTGTTTGAGTAAGGATTCATGATTTAGGGTTGTGCATTTAGGATAAGGGATTATCATTTAAGATTAGGCTTTACCATTTACGATTAGGGTTTAACATTTGGGATTATGGTTTAGGTTAAGATTTAGGATTTAGGGATGATCGTTTAAGATTAAAATTTAACACTTAGGATTAGTTTTTAACAATTAGCATTAGGATTAGGGTTTAGTATTTAGGAAAATGGGTTAGCATTAAGGATTAGGATTTAGGCTTTAGGATTTAGGGTTAGGATTTAGGATTTAGGGTTAGGATTAGGATTAGGGCTAGTTTACATCATGATTATTATTATGATTAGGGATAGGTTCAAGTATAAGATCTAGGATTTACAGTAACATTGAGGATTAGGGTAACTATTATACACTAAGTTTGCACCCTTGTTTCAAGCTCTCGTAGTCTTGATAACCTAGTATAACATGAGAATCATCTCCAGGTTGTGGGACCATGAGACCTCCAAGTTCTAGGCTGGTTCCTCTTGGATAATCACCTTAATTTTTTTTTAGACATGAAAAGTAAAACTTTTGAGGGAAAGGGATAGAAGGAATGCTTGGAAAGGGAAAAGACTGAAAGCAAACTACCTACTAGGTGATGCACCGAAATTAGGGTTTGGATCTTAGTATAGAGGAATGTAACTAATGAAAGGCTTAGGACTAGTAGATCACAACTTAATGAATAGGCTTGCATAAGTGTTTCATAGAAGGGTTTGAACGTAAGACATAATTTATGACCTGCAAGCAGACATTCACTTCTGCAACTTGGCGTAGGAATGAGGCAAGATTATTAGGGGGCTGAAGTATACCCTCAAAAACATATAAATCGGATCAAACACAATAACACACAAAATCACAGAAAGTAAGAGGGATCAGGAACCCTAAGTTGTCATTAAAAAACATACATATAATTTGATCCAATAAGAGATGACCCAAACAAGGAAGCATAGGGACAAGAAGGATTGTCACAAAATACCTCTGCAATATCTAAATGATCAATGGGAGAAGTACAACTATATAAGCTAGAGGGTAGAGATGATACCATAGATGACCCTTAAGAAAAATGAAATTCTTTTTACGATTGTCCAACTCTAAGCTCAAAAGCTCCAAAAATACAATATATACATACTCAACTGCATGCAGGCAGGAGTCAGAAAACCTAACAAGGGTTACAAGATTTTCACATTAGAATAAAAAACCCTACATATGTCAAGTCTGATCATAAATGCATCTTTGTAATACTATGGCTGATCAAATATTATGTGCCCATCTCTGTACTACATCAACTCACGAACAAGCAACTTGGATTCATCTGCTTTCCTACACAAAGTCTTGCCATGAATGCTCAAGTTCGTACTTTCCTGAGACAAGAATTGACCCATGATGGCCACCTAGAATTCCTCATCATCTTCTTTCAACTGCAAATGTCTTGGAGACATAAATTTTTTGAGCTACCTCGCCACTCGTGGGCTGCAAATCAAATACTGGCAAAAGCCCTCTTAGACAAATTTGAATTTGAAAACTAATAGCTAGCTGGTCATTTTAAAATGCGACCGTCGATATCCTTTACTTCCTGGAAAATGGATAGCTTAGATCTAAACTGAAATGGTCGCGAAACCCTTTTGAAAAGTTCAAATCCATATCAGCAATACGAGGACCAATGAAATTTTAGCACGTCAGCACGTTAGGACCCACCTCAAGTTTTCCTCCTTTAAGTCATTCAACGACTATGCGACTGAAGAATTTTAAGTGGTGAGATCCTTTTCAGAACCCTAGTCTTGTTAAGTGATTCAATGAACAAGGCTTTTTGCTAAATCGGTGGGTCTTTCTAATAACCTTGGTTACATTAAGCGAACAAGAGAACCCCTTTATTCATTGATTCATAGAATACTCCCTTAACCACTCATGAGAATTCTAGCTTACATTTGGTGAACTGGCAACCAAAGATAATCGCTAGGTCACTGAGAATTTTAGGACCTTACTAATTAATTTTGAGACTCTGTGAATACACACATGCGCGCATTCGCCATATCGATTGGAGCACTACTATTTTATCACATGAATACGCGACCAAAAGGAACCTATCGAAGCTGCCAAAACTTGTCAATCCTGGGCCCAGACTTGCCACCTATCAATCTTTTATTCACTCTAACTACCTCATCAGCAACACCTCAGCACCTCTCTAACATCGAACCCACTCTAGTCTAAGATTCCAATCTAACGGCAGGCACATGATCTTATAGCCCCAAAATATTCTTTGTGCTTTTGTGCCGGCTGTAGATCCTTATTAGACCAGGATCCCTCTAACAAATGAACCCACTACAAATCTAGTCATCACCACGCAGACCAATCAAATTCAAGCATGTCAGCATATAAGGACCCACCGAAGGAAGCTCTGACATAAATCAAGATCGGCGGTTGGCAGATACTCTCATGGCTCTGACACAATGCATGAGATCATACGCCAATTGTAGGATCATCTGAAAATAGTTTGTTGGGCCCACTTTGAAAATTAGACAAGTCACCACCTCTCGACCAATAGGAAGCCTCCACATAGGATGACATGGCAATGGACCCACAAGAGCTTTGAAGTGCTGAGGAAAGGAAAGATTGATGGTTGTCATAAGATCGCAAGCCTTTGACAGACCCTATGAGATCTTACGACAACCGTTGATCTCATCAACTAGGATCTCACTCAAATTTAACTCTGGAAGTCATAGTGAATGTGTGACTAAAGGAAGAATCGCTCAGTCACCGAATAGAATTCCTAACCTTGGTTAAGTCTGTAGAAACACTAGGAGAAAGACTGCAGTCGCTAGTTCGCCAAGAGAAAAAGGTAACCACCAGAGAACTTAGAGAATTTGCAACTAAGGAAAGGAAAACTGCTCGCAGAGTCATGGGATGTTAAGAACTTAACTACTTGGATTAAGAGATTACGCGAACCATTGTAGCCATGTAGTCAGGGAATGAAAGGTCCAACCTATCGGGGATTAGGAGAACTTGTGACTGAAAAGAAAGAATTACGCACATGGGCTTTTGGGGACTTAAGTGGCCGAGATAAAGTAACATGAAAATAGAATGAGGGGATAGGGTCTCTTAGGGTTTTTTTTAACACCAACAGCTAGTTTATGAATTTTTTGACCTACAGACCAGAGAGTTAAAAGATTGCAAAGGCCAGGAAACAAGAGATAAATTCATGAAAATTTTAGGGATGCCTAGCAAGGTGAAAACAGAGACTTGAGGATAGGTTTTAGCCAAATTTGCATGTATATGGAAATTAGGGTAATATTTTTGTGATTTCTGCTAGATGTCAGCCTGCTAGACATGGATCAGTGGCCTTGACATATCCATTGGGCATGGGGCTATCAAAACTCAAAAATTCTCACAGGGAGATAGAACTGGAACTAGAGAGACAAACTTGTGCATAGGCACTTCTTGGAAAGTAGGAAACTAGACTAGAAAATAGGGAAAGAAAGTAGGGGAAACACATTTTTACAATAATTTACAGAGAGGGATTAACCTCAAAGTAGGGCTTCAAGTGGAATCCATTCACTGAGATAGGGAGGGAAACTCCTTCAAGATTTGATAGCTAGAAAGCATTAGATCCCTTGCACTCTGTGATTACAAATGGTCCACCCCAAAATGAATCAAATTTTGTATGCCTGCCAGGTCTGGATCTGAACTCATCCCATTTGAGCACTACATCCCCAACCTTGAAATTTTTGACTCTGGCTCTCTTATCAAAACTTTTCTTTATCTGAATCTGATGGGATTCCATGTCCTACATTGATTTATCTCTGATCTCTTCCAATTCCACCAACTAAGCATATCTAATCTGCAAAGGATCTCCTTCTTCAAACAGGGCATATTGAGTGGCCAAGTCCAGAGATGCCAATTCAGTTAAAATAGACAACTTGGCCTCTCTGCCATACACTTGCATGTAGGGAGAATTACCAATGATTTTCTTTGGAGTAATTCTATCTAACCACACTGCAGACCTGAGTTTGGTATGTCAATCCCTCTAATTGTCTTGAAGAGTCTTCTTGATTATCCTAATCAAGTTCTTATTGGTGGATTCTTCCAAGCCATTGCCTTGGGGGTAGTAATTGAAACTGGTATTCAGATAGATGCCATTCTTGACTTCCCACTCTGAGACTTTGAGGCCTATGAATGCTAATGCATTATTTAAAATTATTGAATCTAGAATGTCGAACCTATGAATTATATCATCATAAAAACTTAATACAACACTCTCATTGGCTTCTTTTAAAGCAATTGCTTCTGTCCATCTAGTGAAATAATCTGTTGCAATAATTATCCATCTGTGGCCTACACTAGATGGAGGATTGATCATGCCAATGAAATCTATGCCCCACTTCATGAAGGGTTTCTCTGTTATGTCTAGCTATAGGGGCAAGGCTGCAAGCCTTTATTTTCTCGCAAACATGGCACACTTGATGCATTTTCTCACATACTCATGACTATCCTTAAAGATAGATGGCCAATAGTACCCAGCCGTCATGATTTTAAAACTAGTAGTCCTAGGGGAAAAGTGACCTCCAGAAGGTCCATCATGAAATTCAAATAGGACATCAGCTATCTTTTTTGAATCTATGCATCTTAAAAGGACACCACTATGATCCTTTCTAAAAAGAACTTCATCTATCAGCACAAAAGGAACAAATTTTAACCTATAATACCTCCTTTTTGTTGAATCCAAATCTGCAGGACATTGTCCTGTCTTCAAATAATTGATCATATTAGGCAACCAACTTGTTGTCTTGGCTTGTTCTTCTATAGAATGCACCACCAGTGATGCATCTATTTGCTCTGATTTCTTTGAACTTTCATTTGATGCCAAATGCTCACAAAGGCTTCTTCCTCTAACCAGCTTGGTAGTCTGAATATCTATGTCATATTTCATCACCTTGGGGCTCCAACTAGCTCTTTTCTCATTTAGGTCCTTGGAAAGCAAAAACTCTTTGACACATGGATGAGTAACTTTCAAGTGTACCTTGCTATGGGTCAACAAGTATCTAAACTTTTTAAGGCTCTTCACCATAGCAAGTACATGTTTCTCTACAAAAGAGTACCTCTATTCATACTCCTCTAAACCTTTGCTAAAGAAAGCAATAGGCTACTCCAATCCATGTGAATTTTCTTGAGTCAACATTTCAGATATAGCATCATGACCCCCATAAGCATAAAGGATAAAATCCTTACTAAAATTTGGGTTTAGGAGGGCAGGGGCTTCTGTTAAGGCCTCTTTGATAGCTTGGAAATTAACTCTCCCTTCTTTGGTCCAGCTAAAAGCTGAACTCTTCTTTAACATGGTTGTCAAAGGCTTTATTAAATCTGCAATGTTAGGCAAGAACCTCGTAACAAAATTAATCTTTCCTATGAAAGATTGGAGACTTTTCTTGTTATGTGGTAGGGGTAGCTCTAGGATAGCTACAATTCTCTCAGGATCCATTGTAATTCCTTCTTTGGATACTACATATCCCAACAATTTTCCTTCATGAACTGAAAACACACATTTCTTGGGATTAAGAGATATCCCAAACTCTCTACATCTTTAAAAAATCTTCCTCAAATGTTTGATGTGGTCTGATGCATGCTTAGAATAGATAGTTATGTCATCTAAGTAGACCAGTACAAATTTATACATAAAGTTTTTAAAGGCCATATCCATTGCCTTTTGAAATGTAGCACTTGCATTTGACAAACCAAAGGGCATCTTTTGATATGCCATGGTTCCCCACTTGGTTGTAAATGCAGTCTTGTATTGATCCTCTTTATTTAATAAGATCTGATTGTATCCTAAATAGCCATCCAATAATGAAAATCTCTCAGATCCAGAGACACATTGTAAGATTTGTTCCATAGAGGGTAGTGGATGGTGGTCTTTTAATGAAGCTCTGTAAAGATCTCTGAAGTAAACACATAACCTCAACTCCCCATTCTTCTTCCTGACAGGAACAAGGTTGGAAACCCAACTAGTATGCTTGATGGGGTAAATGATACCACTTTCTATTAGTTTGAGTACTTCTTTATGCATAAGTGGCTCAAGCTTGGGATTAACAAGCCTTTGTTTCTGCCTCATTGGTTTGGCATTAGGTTCTAATTCAATAGTGTGCTAAGAAAGGGTAGGATCAAAACCTTTGAGGTCCTCATATTTCCATGCAAAAACATCACTGGATTCTTTGAATAACTATGTGTAAGCTTGCTTTTCCAATTCAGTGTTTGCCTTTCTAAATTGTAGGCTCTTACCTGGTTCCAACTCTAGCTTGACACAATGTTATTGTTGGACTACCAGGCCATCTTTTCTTATTTTAACTTCATCATCCTTGTTGAAGATAGTCTCTAAGGTGACAAGACCTCTAGGCATCTTATTGGACTTTAGTTATATCACTTGATCGCCATAGTTTTGTCATAGCCTATCTTGATTGTGTTCTAAAAAAACATCTTCTTCAAACAAGAACTACAGAATTTGTTCATCATTGTCAAAAACCTATCAGTTAACATCATTATCAGGAATAGAAGGTCTCACAATCACTTTGATATGTTGTTGATCCCTTTCTTTTGAAATGCTATTTGGAATATCATATTGAGATCCAACAACAGCTAACCTATCTGCATTTTGATTTAATTTCCTAGGGATATCAACAATATTGAAAGCACAAAAATCTTCAATTGCATCCCAAACTCTATGTTTGTATGCTTTCAAAGTATCATTCTTGGTTTCACTTATCCCTCTTACTTGGCTGACAACTAATTCACTATCACCATAAACTTTTAAGGCCTTAAGCCCTCTTTTTCTATCCCATTCTAGTCCATTGACTAGACTTTCATACTCTGCAGTATTGCTAGTGCAGGAGAAACTGAATCTAAAGGTAGTATAATAGCTTTTTCCTTTTGGAGACACTAGCATGGCACCACCACTAGAACCATGCCTACTTCTAGCTCCATCAAAAAATAGTTCCCAAACCTGATTATTCTAATCCTCTGAATCAGTGTTCTCTTTGAGAAGGCTTGGCTCTATGACATCATTTTCTTGTATCAAATAACTTCCCAAACCAAAATCCCAAACAATATTTCCTTGGGCCTCTAAAGCTCTTTCATCTAGAAGAATATCAGGGATACTCTCTATCTTTGTGCTTGCTTCACTAACGGTTTGGGAATCACTGTCATCAAATATGGGGCAGTTTACATTGATGGTATTTGACACATATGGCTCTTTATGGTGTGCTACTAATGGTTCTGACTTGATGGTGACCTTTGTCCCATAGCTTGTATGAAATAACATGTGAGACCAATTAGAAGATAGGTAACCTCCTATCTTAGCTATAAACTCCCTTGAAAGACATATAGAAAATAATGTAGGGAGATCTATGATATATATAGCAAGGAGGATGGAAAAATTGGGACTAGCATGTAGGATTAGACTAGTATCCTTGGCCACACCTATAGTATTGACTGAGGATCCATCAAGTTGGGTAACCTTCTTTTGGAAGGGTTCATATTTTAGTCCTAATTGATTAGCTACTTTCTTAGGCATTACAGTGCTAGTAGCTCCACTATCTACCATACAGTTATGTACTAAAGATTTTCCAATAATTAGAGATACATAAAAGGGAGGTGGCTTTGAGTTCATACCTTGAATGGCATTGGCCTTGGAGTTGCTTCTTGGAGTCTCTTTTTCCTGATTAGTGTTAACCAACACTGGCTTTGCAGCTTCTTTTGCAAGTTGAGGAGTTGTGAGTTCAGTCATGGCCTTCTTCAAAATTTCAGGTTGTCCTGGAAGAGCCAAAGGGTCCCACATGGACATGGTGACATTCACCTTCTTCATGTTGTCTACAATATTAAATGGTGTCACAGTGTATACTCTCTATTGTGCTTTCACCATGATGGGCTCCACCTCTTTTGGAATTTGGCCTTCTTTGCTTGTAATGACAAGAGCCTCCTTAGGTGTGATGGGAGTAGCTTGTTGTACTGGCTCTATAGATGTAGTGGCTTTGGCATTAGAATCTTCTCTCTCCAGGAAAACTCATCATTGACTCCATTGAAGTCTGGCTACTCCCAAGTAAAAAGAGCAGTCTCATTCTCTTGTGATTCTTGTTGAGGAACTGAGCCACTGGATGAAGGCTCTAATTGAGCTTGTGAGGCATTTTGAATCATTAGAGCTTGGGTCATCCACCCATTTGAACATGTGGCCTGATTGTGAGGTTGATTACAAGGGAAACACCATTCATTATCCATAGCCATATTATTTTGACTAGGAACAATATCACTCACTGGATTTGCAGAATTTAGAGGTGCGGGGTTGTATGGTTGAAATGGCCTTTGATTAAAACTTTGTCCTTGTCCTTGATAACCTCCCTGGTATGGTGGCCTATTTTTCTAATAAGGCTATCCTTGATTCTGATATGATTGATTAGGACCTTGGCCTTGTGGCTGAAATGGTGGTCTGATTCCTTGACCTTGTTTCTTTAGATTTGCGACCTCTTTAGTCAAGGTCTACAATAAGTTGGTCATTTATTGCTGACTGCTTTGTTGGCTATTCTTTATTTCTTGCATCTCTTGAGAGAAACTAGCTATTAGCTCTTGACCACTAGTACTAGCTTGGGGTGATAATATGGTGGGAATAGGGGTAAATGGGGGTACTTGGGCAGGTGCAATGGGCTAAAGGCTAGGGAAAAAGGGCATTAGAGGCCTTCTAGCAATCATGCCTGCTTGGATTAAACAATTTTCAGCCCTGCCGACTATGTCAAAGGCTTGAGGTAAAGAAGTACCACCCATAGACTGGATCATGATGGAAATTTGACCATTCAAACTTTGCAACTATTAAAGGAAAGCATGGTCAGCTAATGGTCTTACTGATACTGGAATTCTATTCCATGTTTTGAGGAATCTACTATTGTAGTCTGTCATTTTCTCTTGAGGATATCTCTTAATGGTTGTTAACTGCTCAACTAGAGACAAGTTATCTGATTTATCCTCAAAATGCTTACTCAATGCATCCCCTAACTCATCCCATGATGTAATGGAACCAACAGTTAGAGTTCTAAACCATTCAAGAGCCTTAACTTTTAGAGAGGCTACTACCAATTTTGTGGCCACATCCTCTTGAGTTATGTTGTGTATGCTGCAGATGGTGGTCACATCTGTAAGACTTCACAAATAGCAAATATTGAACCAAGATCAAGAGGTTGAAGAAAAGCACAAGAGAGAAAATATGAATGGAAGGATGGATTGAATAGATCCAATGAATTAATGATATTCACCAATGAATAATTAGTTAAATGATTACATAATAGGCCTCCTTATATAGGAAAGACAATAAGAGAGAATGATAAGGAGCTGATAAGCTATGACCTAAGCTAGGTGTAATCACATGTCCACCAAATGTGGATCATCCTCTAATATGCAATAAAGTATGTGCATTGGATTAGGATGATAATGTGATAAGAGCATGAAAGGTGGATCTCACACACAACGAGGTATGTGAAGACAACTGTCACACCAAAAGTGGAATTTCTCCTACACCATGTGCTTAATAAATGTGCACACTCCTAGGTGTCTCAATCAAAACTTAGTATGCAATGCATTAACCTAAGTAAGATTAAGTAAACTGTAGTTAGGAATAATTAATTACACCAACAAAATCCCTTATGTGTTCAAAAGTAGTTGTCTACCCTTCCCCTATGAAATTAGGTATACTCTTAAGTCCCACCAAGGGCACATCACGATGTTGAGCAAAGGCCAATGGGTTTCCCTGATTGAATGGTGTAAAGGCAAACTGCCTAGCCATTGTAGGAGTTGGAATTTGAAGATTAACAACTATATGAGCTATATTTGCTACTGAATTTGAATCCTCTTCTAGATCTCTAGTTAGAGATCTGCCTCTTCTTTTGGAATGAAAGGGAAGAGGTCTCCCTTCTAAGGTATCAGGAGGTGTAGACTAAAATCTCCTTGTAGGGGATGTTCTTTGAGTTGACCTGCCTTTATGACTTCTTCTTGAGGGCAACTCTAAAAATTTAGTGGGCTTTGAGCTTCTAGTCTCAATCTTTCTCATAAACATTAAACAAGGTTAGCCCTGATCCTTGAAATCAGTGGAGTCACTAGATATACCTGGTAGAACAAATTCTAAAAGACTATATCATGCAACCTGTATATCAAAGATAACATAATTTTCAAATGATGAACTTGTTGTGTAGTCCCACCGAGCGTGCCAGAATTGTTATACACTGGCACCAAGGTGGGGTATCCTTGAGCTTAAGCCTATACCGATATTCCTTGTGTATTGAACTTCTTTGATCCTTTTGCAGATGAACCAATAGGAAAACTTTTGAACATTAATCTGATCTTTTTACTATCCCACTAAGCATGCCATAATTGTTATACATTGGAACCAAGGTGGGGTATCCTTGAGCTTAAGCGCAAACTAATATTCCTTGTGTACTGAACTTCTTTGATCCTTTTGCAAATGAACCAATAGGAACACCTTTGAACATTAATCTGATCTTTTTACTCTCCCACCGAGCATGCTAGAATTGTTATACACTAAGTTTGCACCCTTGTTTCAAGCTCTCATAGTCTTGATAACCTAGTATAACATGGGAATCATCTCTAGGTTGTGGGACCTATGCTAACTAAGATGAGACCTCCAGGTTCTAGGCTAGTTCCTCTTGGATAATCACCTTAATTTTCTTTTAGACATGAAAAGTAAAACTTTTGAGGGAAAGGGATACAAGGAATTCTTGGAAAGGGAAAACACTGAAAGCAAACTACCTACTAGGTGATGCACATAAATTAGGGTTTGGATCTCAGTATAGAGGAATGTAACCAATGAAAGGCTTAGGTCTAGTAGATCACAACTTACTGAATAGGCTTGCATAAGTGTTTCGTAGAAGGGTCTGCACATAAGACACAATTTATGACCTGCAAGCAGACATTCACTTCTACAACTCGTTGTAGGAATGAGACAAGACTATTAGGGGGCTGAAGTATACCCACAAAAACATCTAAATTGGATCAAAAACAATAACAAACAAAATCATAGAAAGTAAGAGGGATCAGGAACCCTAAGTTATCATTAAAAAATATACATATACTTTGATCCAATAAGAGATGACCCAAACAAGGAAGCATAGGGACATTAAGGATTGTCACAAAATACCTCTAGAATATTTGAATGATCAATGGGAGAAATAAAATTGTATAAGCTAGAGGGTAGAGATGATACCACAGATGACCCTTAAGAAAAATGAAATTCTTTTTACAATTGTCCAACTCTGAGCTCAAAAGCTCCAAAAATACAATATATACATACTCAACTGCACACAGGTAGGAGTTAGAAAACCTAGCTAGGGTTACAAAATTTTCACATTAGAATAACAAACCCTACATATGTCAAGTCTGATCATAAATGCATCTCTGTAATACTATGGCTGATCAGATATTATGTACCCATCTTTGTACTGCATCAACTCGTGGACAAGCAACCTGGATTAATCTGCTTTCCTGCACAAAGTCTCACCATGAATGCTCAAGATGGTACTTTCCTGAGACAAGAATTGACCCATGAAAGCCACCCAGACTTCCTCATCATCTTCTTTCAACTGCAAATGTCTTGGAGACATAAATGTTTTGAGCTACCTCACCGCTTACGACCTGCAAATCAAATACTGGTGAAAACCCTCTTAGACACATTTGAATTTGAAAACCAATGGCTAGCCAGTCATTTTAAAATGTGACCGTCGATATCCTTTACTTCCCAAAAAATGGACGGCTCAGATCTAACCTAAAATAGTTGTGAAACCCTTTTGAAAAGTTTAAATTCATATCAGCAATACGAGGACCAATGAAATTTTAGCATGTCAGGACGTTTGGACCCACCTTGAGTTTTCCTCCTTTAAGTCATTCAGCGACTATGCGACTGAAGAATTCTAAGTCACAAGATCCTTTTTGTAACCCTGGTCTGGTTAAGCAATTCAAAGAACAAGGCTTTTCGCTAAATCGCTGGGTCTTTCTAATAACCCTAGTTACATTAAGCGAACAAGAGAAACCCCTTTATTCACTGATTCACAGAATACTCCCTTAACCACTCATGAGAATTCTGGCTTACATTTGGTGAACTCGCGACCGAAGACAATCGCTAGGTCGCTGAGAATTTTAGGACCTTACTAATTAATTCTGAGACTCTTCAAATACACACATTCGCACATTCGCCAGATCGATTGGAGCACTGCTATTTTATCACATGAATATGTGACCAAAAGGAACCTATCGGAGCCACCAAAACTTGTCAATCCTAGGCCCAGACTTTCCACCTATCAATCTTTTATTCGCTCTGACTGCCGCATCAGCAACACCTTAGTACCTCTCTAACATCAGACCCACTCTAGTCTAAGATTCCAATCTAACGATGGGTGCATGATCTTATAGCCCCAGAATATTCTTTGAACTGTTACGCTAGCCATAGATCCTTATTAGATTGGGATCCCTCTGACAAATGGATCCACTACAAATCTAGTCATCACCACGCAGACCAATCAAATTCAAGCATGTTAGCGTATAAGGACCCATCGAAGGAAGCTCTAACATTAATCAAGATCGACGGTTGGTGCATACTCTCATGGCTCTGACACAATGCATGAGATCATACACTAGACAAGTCACCACCTCTCATCCAATAGGAAGCCTCCACATAGGACGATGTGGCAATGGACCCATAGGAGCTTTGAAGTGCTGAGAAAAGGAAAGATTGATGATTGTCGTAAGATCACAAGGCTCTGATAGACCCTATGAGATCTTAAGACAACCGTTGATCTCATCAACTAGGACCCCACTCAAATTTAACTCTGGAAGTCGTAGTGAATGTGCGACCAAAGGAAGAATTGCTCAGTCACTGAATAGAATTCCTAACCTTGGTTAAGTCTATAGAATACATGAACAAGGCATTCACGGAATCCCTGAGTGTTTAGAAGCACCACCATTTTATCTTGTGACCAAGAGAAACACTGTAGTTGCCAGTTTGCCGAGAGAAAAAGGTAACCACTAGAGAACTTAGAGAACTGGTGACTGAGGAAAGGCAAACTGCTCACAGAGTCACGGGATGTTAAGAACTTAACTCCCTGGATTAAGAGATTACGCGAACCACTACAGTCACGTAGTCGAGGAATGAAAGGTCCAACCCGTCGGGGATTAGGAGAACTTGCGACCGAAAGGAAAGAATTACACACATGGGCTTTTGGGAACTTTAGTGGCCAAGATAAAGTAACATTAAAATAGAATGAGGGGCTAGGGTCTCTTAGGGTTTTTTTAACACCAACGGCTAGTTTATGAATTTTTTGACCTACAGACCAGAGAGTTAAAAGATTGCAGAGGCCAGGAAACAAGAGATAAATTCATGAAAATTTTAGGGATGCCTGGCAAGGTGAAAACAGAGACTTGGGGATAGGTTTTAGCCAAATTTACATGTATATGGAAATTAGGTAACAGTAACATTTAGGATCTATAATCATAATTATACTCATAATCCTAACTCTAATCGTAACCATGATGTAAATTCTACCCATTTCTAAAATATTAACAACAATCCTAAACCCTAGCCCTAATAATAAATGTTAAATCCTAATCCTTAATGCTAACCCATATTCCTAAATACTAAACACTAATTGTAATTCTAATTGTTAAAGAGTAATCCTAAACCATAATCCTAAATGCTAAAACCTAATCATAAATGATAAACCCTACTATTAAATGATAAACCCTAATCCTAATCCTAACCATAACCATAACCCTAAATCCTAAAGGTTAAACTCTATTTGTAAATGCTTAACCCCAATCCTAATCTTTTTACTAAACCCTATTCCTAAATGCATAACCCTAAATCCTAAATCCCAATCAAGACTACAATCTTAAATACAAAGCCCTAACTCTAAATGCTAAACCCTAATTATAAATGTTGAGCCATAAGATCCTAACTGTAACTCTAAAATCTAAATCCTAATCCTAAATGCTAACCTAAGAATGAGGCTAAACCTAACTTTATCACTCCCTAACCATGATGTAAACCCTCACTTGAACTCTGAAACCCTTACCATAGAGTATGAATTATTGTTATTAACATACTCAACATATACTCTATATAATCTTATTGTATTAACATAGTCAACATATAACACTAAATTTTAATGCTAAACCCTCACCCTAATTCTACTCCTGACCCTAACATAATTCTCACACTGATATTAAACCCTAACCATGACCATAAACCCAAGCTTAACACTAAACCCTAACTAATCATAATAAAATATCCAAACCAAATCCTAACCCTAATGCTAACCCTAACCATTATATAAATGTTACCCTTGAATATGAACCCTAATTGTAACCCCAATCACATTAATTTATTTGATGTATTACACGCGTTGCGGCTACTACTAGCTAATATATTCTCTATATTTAAAACACACTGAGATGCATCGAGGCATTTAATTTTTTCAAATACCTTTAATTTTTATTAAAGGTGAATGATAAAAAAAATTAAACGCCTCGATGCATCTCGGCGTATTTTAAATATAGAGTATATATTAGCTAGTTAAATAATACAAATGCATTAAAGTGAATTCTTATAATAATATTAATAATTAAAATATTAAAATAGAGTTTATAAATTGGTCTATAGTTGGAACCATGCCGGATATATATCTTCAATGAACAGTGATCTATGAAATGTCTTAAGTAATTATGATTGACATTTCCTTAGCGACACTAACCAAATCTTAGCTATTGAAGTTAAGCATTTCTTTTTATTCCTGGAAAAATATGTCTCAGTATTTTCATTGGTAATGTTTATAAATTCTCCCATAATCAAGGGCAAGGATAAATTAACGTCGCTTTTATATCCATCCTTCACCGCCCATCCGGTCTAATCGCCTCAAAATTCTATGGCTTTCCACTTTACCTAGCCCTACAACTTCTCATAGGGGGGTAAAGTGGGGCTAGAATAAGGAGGGCAACTCCTTCATTCACCGGGGCATGAGAAGAGAAGCCAAGAGGGGGTGGGGATGAGAAGGCTTATAGTCTAGAACTAGTTAGGAGGGCAACTGGAGGTTCAATCAGCCTTGTTGGTGCAAAGGATGGAAGCAGCTATTTTTTCAACTAGAATAAGGAGGGCAACCGTTGGTGCCTACTGGAGGTGAAGGATGCGGCGGGTAATGGTTCAATCAGCAGGAAGGAAGCTAGAACTAGCCAGCAGCCAGATTGCCCTACTATTCTATGGGGAAAGTTGAATAGAGGATGGACGAATCTACTATATTGCCTTAAAATAGTAGGGAACGGCCAGATTCTCTACGTAACATGAGTTAGATCAGCCCCCGTTAGATTGTTTTCTCTGAGCTGACAACCTGAAACAGATCTTGATAGATATAGGATCAAGTTTCACTAGTACATTATCTTCTGCTATCCTAGCTTCTCTAGTGTTTAGATCATATGCATTAATGCATTCAACAACTAACTCTAGATAATGAACTGCTAATGGATGGTCGATAGCATGTGTAACCCACTATCCAATATCTTCTAAGCCAATGAGGTCTTTTCTTCTTTTTCCATCTCTTTCTAGAAGTCACTGATGCCCACACAACCCAGCTTTGTATCCACTATCTCCGGGAGTGTACTTTTAAGTATGGAAACCGGTTCTTGCCCTTGATAATTGTACTTCATCTTGAATCAAATCTCAAACACTTAGTGAAAATTTGATCATCGGTTGCATGAAGATGTGATTCTTTTGTGATTTATCTACCATACAAATTTTGGGAGCTTAATCATCCAATTTAAATGAGTTTTGACTTCTGTCACTGCTTCCACATCTTGTAAGCAGGATTACCAAAGCATTTCCAACTTCAAAATGAAAAAAAAAAATCTCCTCCTACATTTAATTTTGATGGCATGTAGATTCCCTTTAATATATTCAAGAATAGAAAAGGTGCGGGTTAAGGTCATAGGAATCAGTTCTACAAGCCTGTCAATTATATTTCTTTATATACATTTCCATATTTTTGTCTGCGGGTATGTGAGGATGCTAGAAGAAGATAACAAAATTCAGTGTTTCCTTTGCTTAAGAATTTTCAAAATATTTTGATAAATCCATCTGGTGTATATCTCAAAATCTTAGCATTTTTCTTTGAAAATTTTTGTCAATTAGTTCATACGCTCTGTTCATGACACTACATTCTTCATGAAGACATTTTTTTTGTGTGTTGAGTGCACCTTCCTTGAAAGTTTTTAAAGGCTTCACCAAATTCATTGCCTGCATATCTGGCGATTATGAATTTCATTAAACCACATTTCTACTGGGCATCTTGTCAAACACTTTACAGATCATGGTTGTGCTTCCAAATTTTGCACTTATACTTGCATAAGAAGTTCGAAACACGTCTGCAAAATGCATTTGTATGAAAATCTTTATAGCCTCTTCAATAAATTGGTTATGTTCCCATTATGAAGTCAACACCCTCTGTGGCTGCACTCTCGTGAGGAACTCTATTGATTAGTTCCTTGCCCTGTTCATGCTCTCACATTTTGTATGTGTATATCTATTAGATCGTTTTAATCTATTAGAGGCATTTTGTCAAATCAAATATCTTGTTATCTCTGTGATCCCACATTTTGCAGCCACGGTTTTGAGGCATTTGAACACATAATACTCGCACTTCATTTGTGATTCAACCTTTGGGAAACATATTATGGATATGGTGTTGTTATGTAAGCTGCAACCGTTGTATTTGATGGGATCGTATCCTCTTGAGGTGGCTATCCCAATGGTGCATGCACCCCGAATGTGTTTTTCTCTGTTTGTATGTGCAATTCTGAGAGGATTCCACACTATGATGCCTTGATTGGTGATTACACCACTTCCATTTTCTTCTACACTTGTGACTGATGGACATGCTACCAAAAGTCCATGGAATTCGGATTTACATATGCTATCCAGTGCATTAGTCTGAAAGTTTCTAAAGCCTTCGCAATAAGTCTGTTTCGTGTTTCATTGTATTCAATGAAACATTTTCTTTGAGGAATATAGCCAAACAACTTTGATGCGTTGTCTATGCTTCACAATTTCATGCATATTTATTAGTGCATTTGCAACTACAAAATTCAACAAAACATGCATGTCTTTAGTGCTACGTGTAAATTGTTATAAGCTCCCATTGGTGTGTAGGAAAGAAATGGGAGAAGCTGTGAAATTATAATTTACACCCACCGAGTGCACTTTCTTTGAAGTTTTTAAAGGCTCTTGAATAAATCCTCTCTACGTACAATCTGAAATCCTTTCATGTCCTTCCTTGATAATATCTTTTGGAGTATATTGTCAAACAGTCAATGCATTACTTATAATTACGTTTTTTGGAAACTCCTTTTAACATGTCAGATCTATGCATATTCCTAAAACCATTGCATTCCATTTATGAAGGCTCTTGCAGGTTGTTGAACCTTTGTTGAACCTTTGTTTACATCTAGTAACTGCACTTTCTTGAAAGTTTCTTAAAGCCTATTATAAGATCTTAAATAAGGTTTTCAAAAGTTATAAATTTGAAGCTAATGGATACAAAAGTTAAGTTTTTCAATTTTTAAATGTGAAAATTAGGATTTCGGGTCAAAAATGTAAAAGTTAGAGTTGGGGCTATTTGAAATGTGAAAGTTAGATCTTGGAATCAAAAGATGTGAAAACTTAATGTTTTAGAAAAAATATTCTTGAAAGTTGGTGTTTGAGGTTCCAAACATGCAAAATTTAAAGTTTGAGGCTGAGTAAGCATGAAAGTTGAGGGTTTTAATACATTTTCATGAATAGAGGGAAAATGACTTTGAATTTAAAAAATTTGGCCCTTCAAAAATCAAGTCATTAGTGGATAAAGGATATGGCTATGAAATAAATGGAAGGTTAATGGGAGGGGGTATGTAAGAGTGTTGACTGCAAATAGCTCTCCTAGGACTAACATATGTGCTATTAATAAATTTTGTTGAGGTAGCCATAATAGGAGATGTAAGAGTATAAATATTTGGAAATTGTATAGACATCAATATGCAATTCTTGACTTGATTTTTAGGATAAGATGAAGTAAGGGTTTCAACAAAAAATTTCATTAGGCATAATATTAATATCAACAATATGAGCAATAGACATTGTGAAGTGTTTGAATCATTTCCCTCAACCCTGCTTGATCAAGGAGATTGCCTCACTATTCAAGAATTCTTAACCCATCTATTGTTAAAACTTATCTAAGTTGTGAGAAAGCTTTCCCAATTGGCTATTAGATAATCATGTAAGAGAGTCAGCCACATCATGAAAAGTGTGAGAAGATTGGTTTTCCACAATGTTAGGTATGTGTTGTGCATGAATAGAGGATCCACCTAGGTTCTCATTTAATATGTGAGTCAAATTTTTGTCTATACCCTTGTTATTTAAACATTGGGCTTCTATGAATCTATAGATTCTTCTCATTGCAATATTAGATGTAGGACTAAGGGCGAAGAAACTCATACAAAAAGATAAATATAAAATAAATGATTAAAAAATTTAAATTTCCAATAGAATGATTTATTAAGCATTGCTTAAATAAAATATTATTGCAATTTTGAATTAACTAGGTGAATATAAATCAGATCTAAACATGAAAATAGGAAGTTAAAAATATGATGCATCAAGCTCACTAATTGTAATGTTAGTGAAGTGAGCCTCTAAATGAATGAATTGTAAAAATATAAATGAGATATTTTAGAAATGATTACAAATATGAATCAATTAACAACATATAATTCATATTTGAAATTGAAAATTAGAAGATGTAAGCATATAAAATATGTTGGATTTACCAAAATGTGATGGTAGAAAAGGAGGAATAGAGTGTTCACTAGCTTATGCATGCAAACCAGGAAGTAGACATATTTCCTTCTTCTTGACTACAATAATAAGAGTGAATCCACTTGGCTCAACCTCAAATAGATATTTGAAAATAATTGGAAAAATGTGGTTTCATCAAATGGTGTTTTAGTTATAATTGACTATGCAAGAGATGTAAGTGTCGTGATATGTCTAGGGCCAAAGATAAGAAATTAAAGGCTTTAAAGATATAGTATTAGCATATAGAACATATATGTAGACAAAAGTTACAAATCTAGAAAGAAGAGACATAAATGAAGCTTTGTCTAAATTTTGGGTTGAAAACAGGAGGATGGTGTCACTTGGGGCAACCTTTACCAAAGAAGGTAGTATATGGATGTAAAGTGTGTTTCTAAAAAAAAACAAAAAAATTCTCAAATCCTTCCTAAAAAGTTTTGTTATGAAAGTCTTGGTTAATATAAGGTGGAGCTATGTCGACCCTATTTTTTGTATATGCAAAATCTCAATCAATAGGCCTCTGTCAACTCTTTCTAATTCTAAATATCTATCTCTCAATCATCTCACTCATAGATGCAAAGAAGAGAAAATGTTTGGTTGGTAGGGGTTTTCCTTAGTGAAACACTAGTTTTTGAAATAACCATTATATTAAATTTAAATGCAATTGAATTAAAAGTGTGTTTTAATGGAGTAGAGGCTAGATCTCAAATTTAAATACTTGAATGAATTATTATACCTTCAGGAGTCTCCCTTAGGTTTCAGTCTATAGGAAAAAATATTATTTTGACTTGTTGAGTTGGCTTTATAATAGGTTTATCATGGATACTATCTTGAATGTTTGAGATCTAAACTTTACTTCTTTCTTTAATGCCTTGATGATGCTTGATTTCTTTTGCAATGATTTATTTTTTGAATTTATTTAGGAGATGATTGATTGATTCATGATATCTCAAAAGACTTGACTAGGTTTTATTTTATACCTCTCATAGTGGAATGAATTCAAACTTTTGAAGTAGGCTGACATGGAGGTGAAATTCCTAGCCCCGTAATCTGACCATTAGAGGGTCCAAATTTGGGCCCTATTTTGTAGGTCAAGGGTGCACCAATCAACATTTATCTAGTTCAAGGGTGTGCTAAGTGCTATTAAGTGGCCAATTTGGGCTAGGTCAATGACTAGAAACCAAGTAGTTGGTAAAGTTGATAGATTTAAGCTGGTATGAGAAAAATCAAATGTGATTAGGAATGGAAGGCCATGAATACTAAAATGAAGCCTAGGTGAGCATGAAATTGTATAGGGATTATATAATTTATGTGGCTACAAGCCTAAAAATCTAATCAACCCCTTAGATATGGGTCTAATGTACCATACAAGAACTCCAAGAGTCTTTTTCCAATGATCCTACCATACATTTTTGCACTTGATCAATAACTATAATGAAATATATTAATTTAGAAAACCTAAAGACAAAAAAATTGCATTTAGTTTGATGTAATTTTTGTGAAGCATATAGAAAGAAGGGATTCATAATTGTTGGTGTAATTAAGTATTCATAATTACACTTTACTTAAGTTTAATTAGGATAATGCATTGCATAGTAGTTTTTCATTAAGAGACCTATGAGTTTGCATTTCATTTTAGTGCATGGTGTAGGAGAAGTTGACTTTGTGTGTGAGATCCACCTTTAGTGCTTTTATCACATTATCATCATCTCATTGTTGCACATGTTTGAACATACTTTATTGTACAATGGAAGGTGATCCACCTTTGGTGGATATGTGATTACACCTTGGTTAGGTGATAGGTTGTATCTTGCATCACTCTTAGTTATCATGTATTGCATATATATTCAGGCACATCTTCTTTCTATTCATTAATTGGTCATGATTCATTGTATTTTATTGTTGATCATTATTGAATCAATCAATGGATCATATCATTTTGCCTATCTCTCTTGAGTTATAAATTGAGCTTCTAGATCTTGGAATTTTCATTCTTTGTCTTAGGTAAATTCTTACATGGTATCAAATCCATAGGAGTGTCATTGTATAGCCTAAATTTAGATATAATTTTGTTGCAAATTAAAACTAGAGCTTGCTGGTACAAATTAGAGGTTGGCATCGCATTGAGGAGATATAAAAGCCCCAAATAGAATTTTTTTAACCAAAATTGGGCACCCAAGGTCAAATCTAGAACCATTTGAATTTTGGAAGTGTGGCAATGATGATTCAGATAAAATAATTTCAGAGACAATTTTCAAACAAAGATATCTCAGTCACCCGGACTCCTTTTCTCAAGATTTTTTTTTGTTTTCTGGTAGAATTTCACTATCTACACAATTATGCAGGTGGTTTATGATCTTTGTTCCTGATGTTTTATGAAAATCACAAATCTCAATTTTTGCAACTTTAGAAGTTTCATTCAGGCTCATATGGACACATTTTTAGGTGCTATTTTATTGGAAGTGCATGATTTTTCATCTACTTTCCAGATATGGTATCAGTTTGGATAAATTGTAAGTGGACATAGTACTTTTAGTATTTGGTCTATTTTGGCCTATATTTTTAACTTGTAATTTGTTGGATCCTTGACTGGTCTTGTATCCTATTTGTTACAATCTTGTATAGCCTTATTTTTGTAGTTGTAATCATTGAAATTAGAAATCCACTTTGGTCCTTTTTGGCAAGTGGAAATTGTACATGCACTAAATATAAAGTGCCAAAATCATCTATTTTGGGGGGTTATTTTTTTTATTGGATTTTTGTGGGTGCAATGATTTGTTGATCTCAATTTTTCATTTGATAAGTACATCATGGCCTAAACCATGGAATATAAAATCTATCATATAGTTGTACATTTTAATAGGGATAATTATGCATCATAGGAAAAGGGCATCATCACATATTATAGATGGAAAAAAATATTGCCACATCTTTATGAACTTATTCCTAAGCCAGGTCTAAGATGAAAAAGTTTTCCTGGTGTGAAAGGAATTTGGATATTAGGGGATTGATTTCTTATAGCATTAACTTACATCTTTACATTCCCTAAAGTCAAGTCGAAGATTGAAGGTATTGAGTTCCTATGCACATGTTCAATAATTATTTGGGAACACTTTGGAGATCGTCATGTTCATTCATTACCATCTGATCTAGTTATAGATTATCTCCTTCCACTTGATGATACTGATAATATTCCCTATGATGGGAATACTTTTATGTAAGATTGAAAGTCTTTCATGCATTGAGACTTTTGATAATCCAAAGACTCCACCTGCTACTTCTACTTCTCCAATTGAGATCACTCCTATTGTTTCTCTTGATGATTCTTGTATTCTTATAGCCATGGTTTCTTTTGATTCAGTGTAGAAAGATATTCCTTGTCTTCCAATTACAATTTATTGGGATGACTTCTAACATACATTATAGAATTTTTTATGGAGTCCTATATTGAGAATTTTGGGAGACATTATTGATGACAAATTCATATTCTCTTTTTTGAGGATGATCCTTCTTCAATTGTTGCAAGAGAATAGTCAGACCCTCATCATTATCCACTTGGTCTTTCTTTCAATTTTGACATGATTGTGGCTCCTTTGATACATTATTTGGAGGAGGTCTCATTATCTTTAGAGTATACATTTGAGTCTTTCGAGAATAGATTTCATGAGACTCAAACTTCACTTGAGATGTCACATTGCATGGTTCAAGTTGATCATACTCATGTTTTGGAGATTCATATTCATTTTCCTGAGACATCATACATTTTGAGGATTCTTCCTATAGATTGGGGAGGATTTATTCATACACCTATGGTATTGTTTCTTTCTAAAGGGATGAAAATTATTATGTTTTCTTGGTGTAGTTTCTATGCTGATTCAGGACATCTATCATGGAAGTACATTCTACATTGAGCGGGGGCTACTTTTCTTCACTTCCTACTTAAAATTTTTAGGAGACATCCTTGTATTTGGATTTTTTTCACAAGGAGTTACCATTTGTTCCTTTCTTGTTACATTCTTCTATTATGCTTGATATTGATTTGTTTGTGGTATCTTCATCAACCAAGGACATTGCGACACATGCACACACTTTAGAGACATCATGCTTGATTTTGATTCCCCTTCCTTCCTCATATCCATGATGGGAACACTTATTTCATTTTTACATGGTCTATGTCCTTCCTAAGGGGAGAAATATTATTTGTAGGCATTGGACTATGTTTTTCCTTCAAGCACTCAATCTCCTTGGAGGATATTATTCATTATTAGGGGGGGGATATCATGTCTCTTTGTTTCCTTCCTATGGAGGAATTAATGATTGTATATGCATGATTTATGTCATAATAGGGGGGTCTTGATTACTCCATCCATCTATGCATCTTGTTTGTTTTTATCTCTCTTTGGGAGGGTTTTTCTCATTAGTTTAAATTACTTCTTTTGTTTGTTTATAAGAGATTATAAATTTTATACCTTTTGCACTTGCATATTGTACATGGGTACCTAACATGGCCTAGTTTTCAGGACCCATCATGTATTTTCATATAGCATTGTGACCCTAAATGCATTCCACTAAGTTTCACTTAAGGGGACATGTTGGTGTAATTAATATTTTTAATTAAAGTTTACTTAAGTTTACTTGGGATAATGCATTGCATGGTAGTTTTTCATTGAGACACCTAGGATTTTGCATTTCATTTTAGCACATGGTGTAGGATAATTCCACTCTATGTGTGAAATCCTCCTTTAGTGCTCTTATAACATTATCGTCCTCTCATTATTGCACATGTTTTCACAAACTTTATTGTACAGTTAAGGATGATCCAACTTTTTTGGACATGTGATTACACCTTGGTTAGGTGATAGATCATCTCTTGCATCACTCTTAGTTATCATGTATTATGTATATGTTTAAGAAAATCTACTTTGTATTTACCGACTGGAAAATATTCATTTTATTGTATTATTGATCAGTATTGAATCAATCAATTGATCATATCATTTTGTCTATCTCTCTTCTGCTATGAATTACACTTCTTGATCTTGGTATTTTCATTATTTATTGCAAATTATTATAAAAATGACAAAAAAAGGCCAAGGAATCGACAAAAAAAATAGTGAGAGAGAAACTACATTGAGCATGATGTGATAAAATATGGTATAATAGCACTTGAGATGAGAAATATACATGGACTTTCACATCCTCATAGTGCCACAATGAGACTATAAGGAAGCTGATAGGCCACAAGCCTCAATAATAAAGATTTAGCAAAAATCTCTCTAGTTGTTGAGCAACAAATATGCACCTCCTTATTTCCCCAATACCACAATAAAATATCATACACTTTCAATCTAACTCAATTCCAGTTATGAATTTGACAAAATCAATTACATTATTGTGAGACCATAGGCTCTATGATTCTATCATAATGTAAACAATAATCGCTCCTAATATAGATCCTTAAGGATTCAAATAGTAGATTTGTAGATAGGGTAAATCAAATACACAACCCAACACAAAAAATAAATTTGAACAATTGAATGGGAAGGTGAAATAAAGTTTGTCCCAAATGATAATGGCAAAAAAAATCATCAAAATATTCTCACCTTAGAAAACAATAAACCCTCAAAATTCCTAATGGAAACTTAGTTATTGGAAAGGGGGTTGTAGGGTTAGAATCTTTGATACCATGTTTACATACTCAAGAGCTTGACCTCTAGACCTAAACAAACCTCCACATGGACAATGAGAAGCAACACAAAAAACTATTTCACTAGTTCATTAGCTAATTTTATTGTTAAAAATGAGATTATACACAATGTACAAATAATATATAACTAAGTGTGATGAGGTACATGAACAAGAACCTCCAACTTACTCAAAGGAAATATATTAATGTATCTAGCATTATTAAATAATGTACAATTAATGCAACTAAATTTTAAATATTTCTTTTACCTATGTTAACGTAGGGAAATGCAAGTGGGATTAAAATAC